>JAQFVV010000008.1:15409091-15991235 GCA_028023455.1 Epiperipatus broadwayi | reverse complement strand
TTCTTCTTCTTCTTCTTCTCTTTCTTTCTTCTTCTTCTTCTTCTTCTCTTCTTCTTCCTTTCTTCTTCTTCTTCTTCTTCTTCTTCTTCCTTCTTCTTCTTCTTCTTCTTCTCTCTTCTTCTTCTTCTTCTTCTTCTCTTCTTCTTCTTCTTCTTCTTCTTCTTTCTCTCTCTTCTTCTCTCTTCTTCTTCTTCTTCTCTTCTTCTTCTTCTTCTTCTTCTTCTTCTTCTTCTTCTTCTTCTTCTTCTTCTTCTTCTTCTTCTTCTTCTTCTTCTTCTTCTTCTTCTTCTTCTTCTTCTTCTTCTTCTTCTTCTTCTTCTTCTTCTTCTTCTTCTTCTTCTTCTTCTTCTTCTTCTTCTTCTTCTTCTTCTTCTTCTTCTTCTTCTTCTTCTTCTTCTTCTTCTTCTTCTTCCTCTTCTTCTTCTTCTTCTTCTTCTTCTTCTTCTTCTTCTTCTTCTTCTTCTTCTTCTTCTTCTTCTTCTTCTTCTTCTTCTTCTTCTTCTTCTTCTTCTTCTTCTTCTTCTTCTTCTTCTTCTTCTTTCTTCTTCTTCTTCTTCTTCTTCTTCTTCTTCTTCTTCTTCTTCTTCTTCTTCTTCTTCTTCTTCTTCTTCTTCTTCTTCTTCTTCTTCTTCTTCTTCTTCTTCTTCTTCTTCTTCTTCTTCTTCTTCTTCTTCTTCTTCTTCTTCTTCTTATTATTATTATTATTATTATTATTATTATTATTATTATTATTATTATTATTATTATTATTATTATTATTATTATTATTATTATTATTATTATTATTATTATTATTATTATTATTATTATTATTATTATTATTATTATTATTATTATTATTATTATTATTATTATTATTATTATTATTATTATTATTATTATTATTATTATTATTATTATTATTATTATTATTATTATTATTATTATTATTATTATTATTATTATTATTATTATTATTATTATTATTATTATTATTATTATTATTATTATTATTATTATTATTATTATTATTATTATTATTATTATTATTATTATTATTATTATTATTATTATTATTATTATTATTATTATTATTATTATTATTATTATTATTATTATTATTATTATTATTATTATTATTATTATTATTATTATTATTATTATTCAGAGTGAATAAACTCATGAGGTTTTATTTAATAAATATTTGTTGGTTTTCATTATTTTGCAAATATAATTATTCCACTTTTAACTGACAGCTTGGCCATGAATATATTTTTTTCTTATTTTTTCTACACTTACATATTTCTCAATTATTAATTCCATGTTTGCTTTTTTTCTAATTTCTCTTTTTCATCATTAGTATTTTTCTCTGGCATATATTTTAAACCTCACACTAGTACTCTTTTTTTCTTTTTCATTAAACTTTTTTTATTACTAAATTAATAATAAATTTGTCTTTATCATTATATTATAATACTTATTTTTAATTTTCTTTGTACCTTTATTACTATCTATTAATTTATTTAATTTCTTTTTGTGCCTTAATAGCACCTTTTTTAAATAGCTCATTTTAAATATTAAAATATTTTCTTCATTAATATAATCCTTTTAATTTTTTACATATATTTCTAATTTCTTTTAACATTTTGCTTTTTTCTCTCTATATAATACATCAGTATATTTTGTTATTAATTTATTTTTTAATCTTAAAAATAATGGTACCACTTTATTCTTTAAACAATCATTTATAAAAACAATATCCAATGATTTTTTAATTACCTTCAATTTTAATTCCATGTACATATTTAATGTTTAATCTATATAAATATATTTTTAAACATATATAAATGCTTATATTTTTATCTATATCCTTATATTCATTGTCCAAAACATATACTTTATATTATTTTCATTGCAAATCTTTGTGTAAATTATACTTCTGCCATATTTTTTTAATGTCCTTAAATCCATATCCATTCTTTTTTATCCTCGAGTCCATCCATATTATAATTTGCTCTATTTTTCATTCATATTTGTTCCTCTAGTATTAGTGTTGTAGTATCTTCTATTTTGTATTTACCATATCTTATTTCTTTTTATAATATTCTTATCATGTTCATCATTTTTCTTTATTTTAATTTATTACATATTTCAGTTTTTATGTAGTTATTCTTTTTCATCTTTGTAAACTAAAAATCACCATTTTTTTCATCTATGTTAATATTAGAATTTGTTAAGAGGTTAAATAAATTCAAAAATCTGAAAGAATATTCAGCTATAATACAAGTAAATAATTCAGATTATGTGTATCTGAATCAGAAGTAACTGAAGCTTTCAATGAGTTATATCATGTTTGCAATTCTATCATAACTATCCAGCAGTCTAGAGGTCCAACCAATTTTTCACATGTTAGATACATCAGTAACATACACATTGTCAAACAATCCATGTAGCTCAAGTTACATTTCAACTTCATATACACATTATATCTAGAGACACCCCAAACTTATTATATATTTTTCTTAAATATAATTCCATCACATATTACTAAAACATATGATCAAAGATGTAAAAAAGATCAAATGATTTGAAAGAATATAAAACTATATATTTTGTAAAATGGGATAGTAAAAGTATGGATTTGAATATTATTCAGCTGAAATGATTGAAATGTCTGCAAATATATTTCAAGTATAAAGAAAAACAGATTAAAATGGAATGTAGGTAATTATATGAGATGCCAAATATATGTTGTAAAAATGTAATATTTGTATATGAAAATAATTTTTATAAACAAATAAAAAGAGTTTAATATGGGAAGTAGTTTAAGTGAATTTTTAGAATCTTTATGAATAATTTTGAAGGCACGTGTTTTTTATTCTAATAAATATGAAACAATATTTTACATAAGATATGTTTGTTGATTATTTTTAATATTTAATGATAATAAAAGTGTATCTGATAGTTTTATAAAATCTATACTCTGGAAAATAAAATAAATAATATGTTTATTAAAAATTATTATTATTAGGCAATAAGATCATGTTTGTATTTTTTAATGTTCTTAAAAAAGTATAACAAAAAATGAAGCTAAAATAAACAATTATCTATTAAAGTAATTAAAAAAGTATTTTGGAAAGTGGAAGCTATTGCTGTAAACCGGTGTGGGCATGTCACCTAGGTGTTGTGAGTATTCAGATTTAATCAGAGTATTTTAAAAAAAAAAATAAAGAAGTTTGTTGATCTTGTTTGGTTTTTCTTTTCACTTGATAAATGGACAATGGGAGGTCTTGAAAATATAAGTTTAAATTGATAACCATGGCAACCTAAAGCTTTTTAAATATTGTTTACTGCTAATTCTAGCTTCCAAATACTAAGTTTGTTATAATCAAACTCAAAAAATATATATAGACAAATAAATAAATTTTGGAAATAGTTCAATATTATTTTTACATATTTTAATTTCTGTTACTGCAGTCACCATAGTAACATTATTACACATAATTGAATTTTTTTTTTATGTGTCAGATATTTTTGTTTGTAAATTAATTTAAAAAAAATATTATTATTAAAAAACATATGTAAATTATTTATATTTATAAAATGTATCAAGGTTGTAATATCAATTCTTTATTTTGGTTTAAAAATAATAAAGAAAAATCATATCGAACTTAGATTTCATTTCAATGTATCCATTTCTCTACAAACTTACATTGCACTTGCAAAACAAAGCGGGAAATTTACTGGCACATATCGTTGGTCATTGAGTGGTTTCAGAGTGAATTTCAACAGTTGTTATGACAACCATAATGTCAGAAAGAGTGTAGTATAAATAGCCAGAAAAGACTATAATAGGACTTCTTCTCATCTTTTGCCATTGCTGAGAACAGATGTGTTTCTCAGTTCTTTAAAAAAAATGCTGTAAAACTTTATTTTTAAATCGTTAAACTATAAAATATGGGAGAATAGAAACTTAATTTTCTGCCCATTCTTTGAAGGACAGCTGGCTGAAGAAAATTCCAAAGAAGACGGCAATAAAAATGTGAAAGAAGGGAAACCTATTTTTAAAAAATGTGTTGTATGAAATCAGCTATTATTATTATTATTTTTTTTTTTAAAAAAAAAAAGATTCCAGGGTTTAAAGAAAAAAATCCGAATGTAACTATTCGATGGATACTGTGTTTCAAGCCAAGAAAATATGCAGGATCAACTGGATTAATTCATATTAATAATAAGCAAGTTAAATTCCACTCTCCTCATTCAAAAAAAAAAGGGCTCATATTAAAATTCTTCACTTAATTTAAGAGTATTATGTCTTAGAGAAATTCTATCTGAACATTGTTGCTAATGAAAGGAAACATTGAAAGTTCAACTTCTTTTTTCTCTATTCAAGGAAATAAACTCATCTCTACATCTTAGGATTGAGAATAAAGAAGCTATGATGAATCAATGGATAATGAAAATGGACAGTCTTTTACTTAGGGTATGATTTTTTATGCATATGTGTGCATATTTTTAAAAGAATAATTTATACTATAGCGTATATTTAAGTATAATAGAATTTACGCAATGAAAGGCTTGGAGAGATTCCTTTACTGATTATTTGAACTATTGTCTGAGTATATATATTAATACGACCCGATGTTTTTAAATATCCAATTTGATTTTGTATGTGTAAAATTTAGTTTAAAACATCGGACAGAAAAGTGGTTTAAATATATCGGTTTATTTTATATTTGTTTATCGATTATTATGTTAATAAACCGATTTCATTTTTATTTGGTTAGTATATACTTTTGGTATCTGTTATTTAAAAATTTTCATTAAGATATTCAATATCTCTCCTTCCATTCATTTTTTTTTATATATATGTGTCATTATTGTTTCGCAACACATTTTAGAGTTACCCACATAAATTTTATCATTTTTATTAATTTCAATCAATTACAAATATTGGATAATCTTCTGTTATATTTTGTTATTAATGTTATTAATTTTTTTTTATAATCCAATAAACTAAGTTGATTTAAATGCTATGAATCTATTTAATTCTTTCTTTGGATTGCGTAAGATGATTTTGTTATTTAAAATTTGGTCCAAGATTCAAACTCAACTTGATAAGTGAACTAGAATATAAAATATGATATATTTTGTATATTATAATTTTTTTTATCTTATTTACATATAAACTTTATATTTATTTCTCCACTCGAATATTATACATTATATATTTTTTTAGTTAATATTACAAGTAAGTCAATATCATTAGCTTAGAGTTGATTATTTCTTTGCTTATCTAGTTCCATCATAAAAATCTAAATAGTTCGTAAATAGATGTATTTTGTCATTGGCTTATTTTAAATATTTTTTTAAATTTCTCTAAAGTGAAGATAACAAATCTCATTGACTGGCTTAATTGAATATTATCGTTGATTTGAATAACTGTCAATTATAGTTATATAGTTTAATGGTTACCAAAATCATTTTCATATTTGATTGATTGAAGAGTCAAATATATAATATTAATAATTATAAGTTAATAAACATCCAATGGAAACTTAAGATATATTTTATATAATGTGATTGGGCATTGTAGAGTTAGAAATTATCTAATAGATTTGTTGATAATAAATTCTCGTGGAGTATTCCATTTTAAAATATAAACAAAGCAATAATTATGTATCGCTTTATTGGAAGATACGAGTGAAATGTTTATACATTGTATTTAGCATTTTATTAAACTAGATATACATTTGAGTAAAAGATTACTTTGTTTCAACATTTAAAGTAGTGTATAGGTTTTAAAAACGTTTTGTAAAACACAGTTATAGTTAGTTAGAGACTAATCTATTTAAATAAAATGCAATGTCATTAAATATTAAATAGATTTGAATTATTATAATAACAATAGATTAATAAAGTATGTTGGAATCTAGTTTAGTTATTGATTCGAATTGACTTTCTTCCCATTACTAATCAAATAGTTAGCTTAATCATATGTTATTGTTTAGGAATGATATACGGTTTCACTGCTTATTGCAGTTTATTTTGTAATCATGATAGATTTGTTGATGTCTGGAGCAGATAATCTCATTGTTATTTCGTTTTACATATAGCTTAAATAAATTAGGCTTTAGTAAAAATTATTAGTGTTTATGATAGTGTGCCGGTCGGATTTGTATGTTCACGTAACAAGATCTAGCATCTAGGCAAAAGTACCTCGAATCCAATCGTGCACAAGATACACAGGTCAGGAACACTCATGAATTCTGCCCTATTTGCCTATTTCCCAGATGTATAACATTATGAGCAACAATCCCGATGACATCGATTAATTTACTTCTCACCCGCCGGCATCGATCATCGGAGACATAAAAAGACTCTAGACTAAACTTATATGATAGAATAACTTAATAACTAGCTATATTTTATCAGCAATGAAGGCTCGCGACCTAGCATATTAATTATGTATTGAGCGGAGATCATCTAATCATATTTAGCATAAGTAATAACTTAATATATTGTCTTAACTAAAAGAAAGCAATGGTTCGAGTTTGATATATATATTTAAGATTTATTAATAACAAAATTATGTCAGGTTATTTAGCTGACGTTAGCCTTGTGAGTATTATATATATGTGTTTGATTCATATTTAACGATAACATTATAATTGCGGCTATGCCAATAATATATATATGTGTGATTAAATGAATTAGTGCTATTAGAATACCTGATTGGAATACTATTACATCCCCAGAGACGAAGAGCATTTACTTAATTTAAACAATAATAATTTTACAAGCAGATATTATATTTGGTTACATTCAATATTATTATTAATTTGGAGTTATAGATAATTAATGCGCGGGATGGGTAATGAATAATTATATAAATGATACTAAATCTGTCGCATTAATACTTATATTAAACTAATGGAAATATGTCTGTTTAAAGAAATCATCTCATTACGGCTTATGACTTTCTGGGCGACTAATAAGACAATGAAAGGCGGTGTGTGCATGGCGGCTGATTGGGTTGGTCCAATTATGGATCCTGGAGTGTGCTTCATGAATTTTTAATAATGAAAGGGACCGATTTCCTCTGCAAACGTAGGCAGGGTCGATTTGACGAACGAAAGAGTCCAAGATTCCCTGGAGTGAAGTACAGGCGAATCATGGATGACGAAGAGTGGTCGGCAACGACTTTATTGGGCTGGTTTCCCAGATCGCTCCCCATATAAAGTATGCACATACGACCAAGTATGTCCCTAGGGTGGTTTTACAGCTGGGTTCAAGGACATTGAGAACGACAATGGGGCCCGACTTCGCGGATGCTTCCATGTGAGAAAGAAGCACGAACACATATATAACGAAATGCCTTTATGCACGTAACACTTAATAATATAATGTAAATATAATTCTAAAGATTAAAGATTATCGAAACAGATTTATTGCCCATAAATTATGAAATATTCGGCTTAATGATATGGTTTCACTAAGCAAACATGGGTAATAATTATACTTAAATATAAAACTAAGCTCTTAAGATCCCCCTCCCCCTTACATTATGTTACTTAATATTATTCATTACTTTTTACACATTTAATAAATCTCAATTTTGGTTAATCAATGTCCTTGTGAAAATATGTAAATGATTACAAAATAAGTGGGTGGTGGTAATAGCTAAGATGGGTTTTACATATATAATATAATTTAAGAATAAAAAATAGCACATTATTTAGGATGGAAAATGTGAAAAACAGACGTCAAATCTATTTTTCTACAGTAAACATGAAAAATGTAATTAGTTTATTTATCTAAAATCGTGAGCACCTGGGCAAGTCGAATAAGACTTGTTTTGATCAAATTATAAATTATTTACCCAGTAAATGATGGGGGGGGGGACGAAATGAGTTATATGCTTGCGATTTTAGAATACTATTGGCATTTCTTTTAAAATATAAATAAATAAATCAAATTGAAAATTGGTTGCCGCTTGGAAATAAAAGAAAAGAAAAACATATAGGAGGCTTAATATAGATTAGTTATATAGAGTTATAGAATACATATTTGAAGACATTTAATATAGATGGTTTAAAATATAAATATTACAGAGAAGACAGGATTTAGGAATTATGAGCGGTCAAAGTTCTTTTACCTTGATTATTTGGAAGAGCGTTTTACTAGGAATCAGTCCATCGGTATTATTTCATTAGATCTAGGGTAGCATTATTATTTGAGAGATAGCATTTCATTTTCACTGGAAAATATCTAAAGTTCATTAGTACGGGATGCAGAGCTTCGTTCATGGGAACAGCATATTAGAACGGAGGGACAAGGTGAAATTTCCTACTCACGACACATTGAGTGAGAATTAAAACTGGCGTGGAAGATGTATAGCAACATAGTTATTTAATGGTCTTCTCCCCTTGTGGATTCAAATCCAGCAGTATATATACTTTTATTTTGAAGCTGTAACTTAGCAACTACTGCTGACCTGAGGCGGTTTAAGCACTTAAGTTTCATATGGAATAGTTTGACCGGATACTCTTATCTAGTAAGATGTTTGAAACAATGCAAGTTTGTTATCAGTTTCTCGAACGATTGTTTTAAAATATATCTTATGATTTTAAAACAAGCTATCGTGGACAATTTCCACTAATGGGTTTATTTTATTATTACCAATTCGTAATCTTTTACTTTAATCTAAGGGGTCTTCCGGGTAATTGTTTTTCGATAGACTTTCTAACAAGATTGCATCATTTCTGGCTACAAAATTATATATGAAAAAATAATGTTTCATATATACCTTATATATATATAACTTTATTAATATATTCACAATCTCCTACACTGAAATATACATATATATTTATTATTTATGCCCGCATACACATGAGAATATTATTATTAAATAAAATATTTTTAAATTAAAATACATACGTTTACATAATGTTATAATACTGAGCAAAGAAATATATATATTATTAGCTATGTATATACGTGCGTAAAGGCGGTTTGAGTACAGTTAGATGGTAGGAGATTGGATGTGGGCTGTGAAGCAGGATCTGAGCATCAGATCATCTGCTTTAATAGTTCATTACATAATGGCGACCCGATTGAGCTAGATTAGATTTTAGAAGGAGATTATTATTGATAGTTCTCCCCAGCACAGGAAAATTTCATCCGTTACAAAAATACTGCCTATATGCATGATTAGATTAGTAAGCTAATCGTTGATGATCATGGGAAAATGTATAGTATGTGAATTATTAATACAATTATTAGAATTGGAAAAATTCAATTTTTGATAAAATACTAATTAAAAGCTAGTGTAATTTACCCTGTTACAAAAAGGGCATCATCATTAACAAATATATTGGTTACAGTATATTGGTTTCAAGTAGATTGTTTTACCAAATTGTTGCATTATACCTTGGAAATCTTGAATGTTATATCCAAAGTATGTATTTCTGATGGTTCCAGTGATATAATTCTGGAGATTTTCATCGAGAGTTACCAGGGTATAATTTTCTAGGGTTTTTATTAAGTTCTGAAATCTAGTTTTTTGATAGTTATTAAAAAATTTTCAAATTGAATCACAATGTAACACTAGACAGCATACCAACACAGATAATTGATCAAGACACTATATTAAACATATATATATATAATAGGAAAAAAGCCCCAATGCTTTTCATGTGGAAAACATGAGCATCTAAAAATAAACTGTGATGAAAGAAAAAACATTGAGAACCATGCAAATACAAATCACCAGGAAACAACAAAACGCACAGAGCAGACAATGAAAACCTCTCAGTGTAGAGAAACTTGAAACCAGAAAACAAAAAATCATCACCCACAAAAGAATATAGGCAAAGATACAACAATTAGACAATAACTTCCAAACTCATGTATTAAAAAAATAAAAAGCCATCAGCCAGACCAAATCACTAATAAACTCAGTGATAGAGAAGACAAAGAAACAAAAGGCCCTAATAATGACAATATCAAACATAATCAAACCCAACCAGCAAAAATAATAGAAATAGAAAGTGAAACCTTAACCTGCCTGACACAAATAATATAAACAAGTTTTCCCCAAAGAAGACAAAGAAACAAAAAGCCCTAATAATGACAATATCAAACATAATCAAACCCAACCAGCAAAAATAATAGAAATAGAAAGTGAAACCTTAACCAGCCTGACACAAATAATATAAACAAGTTTGCCCCAAACAATACAAGAAGGAACAGACCCAAAAAGAACAAGAAGCCGAACAAAAAAAGATAAACATTCCAAAAAATTCAAAACCAAAAACCTTAATTCAGACAACCACAAACAAATGTGCCAATCAAATGATATTCCTGATGAAGAAGTGGAGCTAGATTACAAACAGTCGATCAAGATATAGATACTAACACATATACTTTGAGCAATATTAGTGTCATCATTAAAAAACCAGGAAAGGAAGTCCAGATTTATCTACTTTATGAGAAAGAAAATTACTAAATTCCTCGTTCACAAACATATATACATCTGCAAACTATGCAAAGAAAATGGTAACATACCCGACAATGTTGTTCAAACAGTGGTTCAAATAAAGAACAACGTGGATTAAATCTAGATAGTTTTCGGATAAACATCTATAGAAATCATACAAATGTAAATCAGGTAACAATGAATTGATAGGACAACAAAAATATCAAAATCATAAAAACAATAAAACAAAAATTTGGACTAGGATTTGAACCCACAAAGAAAGGAAAATACTCAAAACGTAGCTCAATATATTATCCTTTTGTCATTGAAACTAGTTGATCAATATGTAAATGAACATGCAAACATAATTATAATCAATGTAACATCTTTTAGTATTGAAACTTTTTCTTTGACATATGTATGCTCTTACATGAAACTATGTATCAAAAATCTAGACACTGCCTTGTAAAAAAACCAAAGAATTTACAAAATATAACTTGAATGTGTAAAATTTTTCTTGAGTTAATAAAATGCCTTTTGAAGCATAAAGTATTATAGAAACAAAAATACATAAGTATATAAAATTATGGAAATTTATAGCAGTTTTAATTTATCAAAAAAAAAAAAAAACTTCTTATAAGATAAATAAAATAATAAAGGTTATAAACAGGAAGTATAAAAATAAATTTCCAATTAAACCAGTATATATATAAAAATAGATTTAAATAAATTGATAAATGTTTAAAAAGAAAGGAATTAAAAAATATAATTGATATTTATATTATAAATTGCTTAGATTGTAAAAGACAAGTAAAATATTTTACATGTAGAAATAATATAAATAAATTAAAAACCAGGTTTAAACAACATTTTAATATATACCTGCATATGAAAGAATGTCAGCATTTAAATTTTGAGATAAAAAATTTTAAAAAATGTTTGATTACGAAAAGAGAGATTAATTAAGGAAAGTTTATACATAAGAAGAAAACCAGTTTTGAATAGGAATAATGTTAAGAATTAGGTATCTGATCAATTATAGAAGAATGATTTATAATTGAAATATTTTTAAAAATAAAATTTGGAATATAAAGAGTTGAAGATAAACATAAAAATGAATAAATTATATTAATTATATGAAAATATTTTATTATGTTATTGTACATTGAAACATGCAGTTATGTGTTTATATATATTGTAGCCTTTGGTTTTGACCAAAGCTCCATTAGTTTTAAGCTAATTTTATTAATAACAGTATATCAAAATTTTCCTCATAAAATGCATTAATTGTGTTATAAAGGTTATTTAGTGAGTGCTAACTTTAAAACAGAATAAAAGTTTGAATTGATTTTCATAAACTAATTGATATGCAAGCAAAATTCATTCATAAATGCTTATAACAGGAATTGTTTTATTTATAATGTCAATTTAATAAAGATTCGAAATTGGGTCGAAATGATGATAGTTATTTATTAAAAATGTTTTACAAGTCATTATTAATATTGTGAAGGGGGGGGTAGACATTTATAAAATAAATATCCTGCCTATTTAATAAGAAAGTGTCTGATGAAAATGTTTTGGAGAAGCAAATTTTCACTATAAAATATTTATTGAAGGACAATTGTATAATAAATAAAAGTATTAAAAATCTGTTCAAGCAGAATTATATATGTGTGTGTAAATGTATATGGGTAGAATATATGAGAAAATTTTAATTATAAAAAAAATCAGTAATCATTAGAGGTCGTATATGGTATCGGTGGAAAGCTTATTGAGATGGCTATTACTTTCTTTTAATTTCATATCCATAGTAGCCAATTCTCATTCGCAATCTTGAGTTCAAAGTTGGCCTGTTATGTATTATTATTTTTTTATTAAAAACTTTCATTTTAGACTCTCAAGGTTTTTTTTTTTTTTCTACAAGCAGGAAAATTCAACAAAACCCCATGATGTCTATAAAAGTGTGAATAGATAATTTATAAAACAGTAACAAACAACCAATCAAAAATTGATATAATTTAATTGACAAGTAGTGTCACTTGGAAATTGAGGGGGGAGGATAGCAGGATATAAAAACTCAACCATCTTTTATGTGGGGCTTGATCATCATTTTGTGTCTAGGGAGAACTCCATTCAGGTTTAAATTATCACTTTAAAATACTAAAAGTTAAGTTTTTATTGTTGTCCTGGCTCAATTTCTAAAGAAAAAATTTAGTTAAAATTTATATTATTGTAAAATATGATTAGTGAGTAAACTTTCCATCAGACATATGTTGCTTTTCCCTGAAGTTGATCATCAACATGATTTCCTATACGATCTTAATCACCTTAGACAATCGGAGAGTAATGCAATATCGACCACAGCTAAAATTTTACCCTGGGAAAATTAAGGAAGCAATAAGTTTTATGAATTTTTATTTCAAATCTTCACTTTTAAGGATGAATGGATATAACTATTTGTGCTATAGAAAATTTAGAAAGAAAATAATCACCATTAAGGAAAAGTGTGGAACTGAATTATAATGCAAATGTTGTATATGTTAAATCCCGCCAAAATATTATCTGGATCATCAATGACTTGAAAAGATGATTTGTTAATGAAAAATTAAATGATTAATTTCTAGAAGAAAATATATTATTAATCAAATTGATATGCTACCTACTTATGAAAAATTTTAAGAAATATGGTGCCACAATTCTTGTAAAAATATACATGAATTACTGGACTTCACAGCCTAAGCTATAGTGAACTGACTTAGTTGTCTGGAAAGAAAATTTAATAGAAAGCTGTTTAGGTATTCTATGGTAATATGGAATAAAATCCTACTTAAAGAAATGTAAACTATATAAAGGAATTACAATGCTATTAGAAAATTGTTACTTCGTTAAATTATTCAGCCCGTTTATGTCTAATAATGTGAATCTATAAAATAAATACACCCTGGATTGTTATTTCTCATGTTTAAAAGAGTGTTATCTTGAGAAAACTTCGAATTTAAATAGCTCAATCATACGGATTACTTAGTGAAATAATTTATTAAAATTTCCATGGATTAAGTTTTCAAATAAAGTGTGCAAATAAAACTATAAGGGATGTTTTGCAACTGCAGGGATGCAAAAGGACTTTGAAAAACTGTATCGATCAGAGTCTATATAAGTATTATTCTTTTATTCATTGTTATTTATGTTTTTTTTCTTTCTTAAAGATATATTATCTGATGTGTTAGAATACTAGTTACTTATGTGCCTGAGTTTAAAGTTATCCAATATTTATTCTAAGTTTGAGTTAGTATAATAATATAAAATATGCCTTCTTTAATTACAAATTTATCGCTTTGCCCTAATTATATAAATGTGAAGTATGAATGAAAATATTTATAGTACAAAGTGTTTTATAAAAGAATGGGTTATTAATTAAATTTTAGTGCTAATAAAATTTATGTATTTTTTCTTTCTTTGAATGTATGTTTTGATAGAATGAGATAGACTGGTCCTAAGGGGGGAGAGAAAATGATTCGACAAATGATGCACATTTCTTCTTGTTAAAATAAAAAGTAAATTTTAAATGTAAGCATATTTAAGCTTATAAAATTGTTGGCTCATGCGTCAGTGCAATATTTCATGGGGAGAGTAGGTTTAAATTTTCAGATGTATGTGTGTGGATTGGTAAAGAACCCTTGTTTGCTCGAGGTCGGTTTGCTTACTAAATGGTCAGTAAATTTAGAAGTAGTTAAAAGTTGTGGAAGAATTTCCCACTTTATATTTAGTTACACTGTAAGATGATTTCTTTATTGATAGCCATAATGTCTTGTACAAGCCCATCCATATTTGTATGCTTAGTGACTAGTCCTAGTATATTTCACCCCTAATGAAAAGGTGCTATTTCTCTTATTATGGGCCTTTGCCAACACTCATGTTGATGTTGAATTCTTTTCTTTATGGATGTATATTATTTAGAGAAATTGTAAGAGTATAAGTTATCAACAGTGTTAACAGGGTCATAGAGTCAATTTGCTATTTCTTTGTGAAAGTGGATGTGAAAGTGCGATCTATTGTACTGATGCATTGCGTCTGATTTAACTTTAGATAGTGAGTTGAGAGCCAAGAATAATTATAAAGTGAATTTTGAAGTTGAAAAGTAAAACATGTTTATTTGATAATAAGCAATGTGCATCGAAGTTCCATTTCACAGCCAGATTCGATCTTCGCTGGAATGGTAAGCCACCTAAATTGCTACTCCTGTGGGAACATTGGTAAATGATTTGTATGTGCATATGTGAGAGTATGATCAGTATGTGTACCAATTCTTTAACACTTGAACTGTTATTTAATGCATGCTAGGGTAAGCAAATGTTGTAAAATATTTAAATTTTTAAATGTTATCAAGGCATATTATGTGGTTTAATTGAGGCATAACTTATAAGTTCATTCCTTCATGAATAGTAGTCTTCATGACCAATGTTAGCAACTGTATAGTAAATAATGTTATTTTGAATTTAAAAGTATATTTAAGAAGTTAATAATAAGTGTTATCAGAGTAAAATGTTACATGAATTATTTAAAGTTATGATTGTATAGTCATCTGTTCGCAGAATAAAAGTCCATCTGTAGCAGTTGTAAACTCCAGCTTATTGATAATTTAATAATATTTTATCCTATGAACAATTTAATAATATCTAATGTTGTAGTATTAATTTTTTATTATTATTATGGTTGAAGAACTGGGGAAAGTTACAATAAAATCATGTAGATAATGTAAATACATTTAGTTTCTTATTGTTAATAAAATATTATTTTTAAATAAAAACCTTGTCTGTGTCTCAATGTTTTGTGGATCCAGTAAATTTTGGAAACTATTACTTAATTTTAATTATGATATAATTAATTACACTACACCCAGGTTAAATTGCTTAAGAGATTATTTTAAAAAGTTTTATTACCATATTTGATAGAAGAGAAAATTATTTTAACACTGCAAACTCAAATGAATAAGTGTGGAATATAAATAAATGAATTTAGCAACATAAAATTTAAAATTTATGGTATGCAGTGGGATTGTTATGTGATATTGAGTATGGTGGGTGGACCTAAAATCCCTTCTCCATCCACTATATTCGAATATCTTCCCAGGTAAATTTATTAGTTAAAATTTCTAAACTATTAAAGGGTTCATGGTATTTTGCCAACAAAATCTATAGTTAAAATTTAATCTTAATTATTTGGAAAGATAGAAAGTGGACATTGGCTAGGTTAAACTAAGCCAAGGTCAACTACCATTGTCATCCCTGGGAGTGTATTCATGTATCACTAATAATTCATATTCCATTGTTAATTTTCATACCTTATTGTTCTGAAGCCCTGAAGATGAGATTATTGTACAGTGGAGAAGAGTTAGCAAAGTAAAAACTAATCAGAAAATAAAGAAAGAAGTTTATAGTGAGCAGTTACAAATATTCACAAAATTGTATTAGGAATGAAAGCATGGTAGAGTAATGAAAAATGAGGATGATGATGGGCATGGAAACAGTTTAAATTTCCTTAAATTTTAATTGTGGCTTTAATGTTAGATGGATGGGGAGTGTACTGAGAGAGTTAGTGTAAAATGTGGAGTTGAGATGAGATTTTCCTTTTCTCCAATAAATGTGATAAATTACGAGATTATTATTATTAGTAATTTTGCTCTCAGTGTTTATTCATTCAAAATTTTATTAGTTAACCCATTTGTCCGATATTAATGTAGATAATTAAATAAATTATTAGTAGATAATAAAGAAATAAATAGATTTTCCATTAAAGTTGCAATTTGATGCCCTGGCAATTTTATTATATGTTGTCCCATCATCATCGATCTCGAGGTTATCCACTCTGAAGGTTACATGTGTGTGTGGGTGCGAGGTAGAGAGAGAAGTGGCAAGACTAAGGCTGAGGGTTAATGGGTTATGAATGGCCTGTCAATTTCATAGGTTACAATATATTATAAAATAAATATATATATTTATAGAAATAATCCTTGAAAATGACTGTACAATATAGTCAAAACATAAGATAAAAAAATGGTTAAAAAAAGAATAAAATATGATTTACAAAGAAATTTCAGAATTGTCTTAATGTATTTTGATTCTATTTCTTTTTTAATCTGATTATTTGATCTAAAGATTCGATCTTTAAATCAAAAATATGAAAGCAAATTTTTTGTAAATATATTCATTAAAATATTTTTCATTCATAATATTACAAAAATGACATATATAAATTTATATAACGGACTTTGAGGAAAAGATTATTGAGGATTATTTCAGAACCAGTTGCATTTTTAGGAGCTCGCACCAGCAGTGGAATTAGTACTAAATGTATGATAAGATGGACTTCTATTGTCATGTTGTTTATATAAACACTATCAATGTCATATATGTGACACGATATATTATTTTAAGTAATTGAATATACAGTGCAGTAAAGTTTTATTATGTAAAAATTTAACTTGTTTGATTTCAAAGGGAAAGAGATTAATGATCTTTTTATATTTTTTAAAAATGTAATTTAGACCAATTTTGCCATTCTGCACAGTTAGTAGAGTCAACTCTGTCATTATATTGGCTACAGGAAATGATCAAATTATATTAAAACTGCAGAATTTATAAATGTTTGATCAGATTTTCAAGAAAATAATGCTTATAATGTGTGAATAGACATATAGTAGACATTGATGATGATAATAATGAGAATTATTATTAATTGAATATATATGGTGGACAGCATATATCTAATCAAGAAATAACTTGAGTTATAAATGGATGTTTTAATAGATGAGAGAATGAATAATGTATTGGAAGTTAAAATTTTTGATAAAAAAGAGAAAGCATGTAGTGCTCATAATTTTTTTATAGTAAAGATGGTTAGGAATGTTACAAAGAATAATACTAAATATAGAAAAATAGATTAAGTTTTGGATGAAATATAAACAATAAAAATAATAGATAAATAATACAGTATATAGATTTGGAGGGAAATATCAAAAGTTTTGATTGATATGATTTTAAGGATTAGAAGTAAAAAAAAGTGTCGAATATGGTTTGGGTAAGATAATTTATAAGGCTAAGTGTAATAAAAAGTGTAGGATTACTAGAAATATGGAGAGGAAGGAAACTTGCAGGATATATAAATGTGCAGTAAAAATATATGAAAGTATTAAGATGAAATGGAATAAGTTGGATTGTTACTGAGAGAGAATAATAAATTCATGAAGAATATTAATAAATCTGGAAAATGATATAAAAATAAATGTTAGATAATAATTAGGAATTTAATACAAAGAGAAAAATTGTACTATTTTATGATGACATAAGAGGATTTGATGTAAGGAGTGAATACAGATTTTAATTAATCATATAAGAAACTTGCTTATGAACTGACTTTGCGTGAGTTATTTTTAATCTTAAAGAAAAAAATAGTTTATACATAGAAATAGGTTGTATTATGAATAAATAAGCAGCATAAATAAATAATCAATCAAACAAGATTGAAATAAACAACTATTAATAAGTATATTTAAATATTTATTTATAACATTATGGACAAATAAATTATATTGGATATTTGACCATCATAGTGATAAGCAGCATAGAAATAAATTATATTGGATATTTGACCATCATAGTGATAAGCAGCATAGAATTTAGGAATGCAGGATATAAAGTATTTGTTAACTTTATTCAAAACTCTATTATAAGTGTACATTTTTATGCATATTTTGGCACAGAAGCATGCATGTCAGTAAATCAAAAGTTTTAAATCTAAAACCATTAAGGATTGCAATATATAAGAAATACAATATTGAAATTGATATATTATTTTTTGAATTATGAGATAGAAAATATTATTATAATCTATGTTTTGTTTTTTTTGCATTGTTCTTTGGATATTTACTTAATCTTAGGAATACAGCACATTTTTTATCTAAGGTGTAACTGAACTACAATTATTCTCCCAAAAACTAAGATAAAAAGGAAGTTGTCATTCATGTTACAAATAAACTATATTCATTTTACACCCCCTTTCAGTAAGTAAGATGAAATAAAAACATAAATTTATCTTATCTCTAGAGGAGACTGAAAATTCAATCAACTTTAAGAGATTGCTCACTTGGGAAATTAGGCAATAAGGTGTTCAGTTTATGTAGCTCTAATAAAAACAAAACTGTTGTAGGAATTAAATTTATTTCTTCTAATATATATATATATGTAATTTTAAATTCAAGTTGCAAATGAGTCATAATTTTTTTTTAAGAAAAAAAAGTAATGTGAATAAGAATAAATAAATTCAAATGACATTTTGAAAAATATGGGAAAAGTCAATATAATTCAAGAATAATCAGCTTGGTTATTCATATGAAAAATTAGGCTTATTATAATTCATTTACATAATTATATTAAAGACTTGAAAGATTATAAATTTTCTTTCTTAAAAATGACATTTTAAGTATTATATGAGCTGTATTTTTTTTTTACTTTTTAATATATATAAATTGAAAAGAAAATTTAAAATTATATTCATTTATTCATTTATAGTAAAATAAAAGAATATTTATTAGTAATAAATAGCAGCTCTGGACAAGATATTTTTTTTGGCTCTATGATTGTCCTATTTATAAAGCAAAAGAACTTAAATAGTCTAAAATCTTCATCTATATATTTAAAAAAACATTGAAATTGTACTATTTCTTTCTGAATTATGAGATAACAAACAAATTCTCACTTTATATAAGTATAAATGTATATTATGTATATAAAAATATAAGATAAAATGAGACACTAAATATAAAGAGTTGACTGAAGCTTTAAAAAAAATAGAAAAATGCAAAGATGAAATATGGATGAGTAAGACAGTAGAGATGATGAATCTAGCTAGAATTAAGTTTTATTGGAAAGGACAGAAGTTTCAGATAGTTGGAAAAACAAGGAAAAGGTTATTTATAAGTAAGGTTGATCTGTTTATAAAGCATTTGACTATATGATAGTTGAAGAATAAATATATGGAAGCAAATAACATAATGGAATAGACCCTAGACCTGATTGGCATATATGAATTGGTTTATTTATAATTACATAATTAATATAAAATACATTTTCTGTGTTTAAAAGAAAAGATTATTTAAGATATCCTGCGAAGATATGCTTTTGACTATTTGTAATTGACAATATAAGGATTAAGAAAGATTATTAAAAAAAAATTAATTGATGACAAGAATTATGTTTTATCAGGGATTTTTTTTACTAATGATATATTCTTGTATGTAGAAAATAGGAAAGATGTGAAAATCCTTAGGAGACTAGTAGTAAGATAGGCAAATAAAAAAAAATATTTAAGGAGATAATTATGAAGAAATTAAATATAATTATTTGAGAATAATTTTGAATAATCAGATTAAATCATTGAATAAGGATAATAGGGAAATAAATTTGATAAAAGATAAACAAAAGAAGAAAAAACAGTTGGGAAATAATATAATACTTATAATAATTTTGAATAATCACATTATTTGGATAATAGGGGAATAAAATTGATAAAAGATAAACAAAAGAATAATATCTAAGAAAATTGTTTCCCAGTCCTAATATATAAAAATAATGCTTTATTTACAAAAGAATATTAGATATTTAAGAGGAAATTTTAAAAAGTAGAAAGATATTGCGAATGTGGGTGTATAGACAGCAAGTGAAACTAAAATTTATAAAATGTATTTTTTTTTTGTTGTTGCAATCTTCTATATATAAACTACGAATTATATTAAATAGTTTTTAATTGGGTTTTAATAAATCAAACTAAAGGATAAATAATAAATGATAGAATATACTAAAGAATTGGCAGATTTTGTGTCAATTTACATGTATAAGAAGTGGGTTTAATGTGTTTTGAGAATTGTTATAGTACTAAAAATTGGGACAGGAATATATTAAAAGATGCAACATGGATAGCAGATATGGAGAATAAAAGTTTGAATATATTTATAGAAATTAAAGAGTAGGTCATTTTTATAATAGTAAATGGAATGACTTGTGATATTTCTTTTTGCTAACTGTATAAAGAAATTGTGGAAAATAATAGTCATTTATTATAAGAGCATGGCCACAATTAGAAAAGTGAAATGAAATTATGGTAAAATAATTTCAATGCAAATGAATTTACAAAACATGATCTTTTGACTTATGTTTGTATCGAATAATGATAACTTTAACACTAAATATAAATATAATTAAATATAATATAATTAAATAATAATAAATGGAATAAAAAATAAAATTTGAAATTTTAGAAGCATTGTAACTTAAGAAATGATAAAGATAATATAATGGTTAACAGATATTTTTCAACTTGTTATCTTAGAAGTGTTTGGTTTTGATAAAAGATAAGTTATGCTCCATTGTATCAAAAGATATTTAAAATAACCAAAGCAATTTATTATTTAAAGCTAGAACAGAAAGTGCCAAAAAGATTTAAATTGCCATCTGATTATATAGTTGCTGGACTGAAAATGTTGAAAGCAAAAATAGAGAAGACATTATCAAACTTTAGTATATGTATAATGAAGAGAAAGGTTATAGTAAAAGTGAATTAATGGTTTCTTGTGTGGTTTGGTATAGTGGCTGAGTTACAGTGTCTGGATCATAAGAGCATAGAATGCACCCAACGTTATCACTTTTGGAGCTTGATTTTTTTAATGAACTTCCAAGCAATAAAGTCATGTATTTATTATTACTTTTTATATTTGTTAGGATGGATGAGAAATAGAGTAATTAGGATAGTAGAGAAAATAAACAGTATTTTTGACAAATAAAATTAAAAATAGAGATTAAGAATAAAGGTTTATGAATACAATATATATTGTTCCAACTAAAATTTAGTGTAATTTCAGTATTTGAGATAAGATCAAGCATAAAAAAAAAATTTCTAAATAGGTTGCTATGGTGGCAAAATGTTAAAGCAAGGAATGTGTTGTTATTGCTATATACATTAACAAATTACTTAATTCTAAGAAATAATACTCCTTTATGTTGTTTATCTTATAATCAATGAAATATAATATAAATCTTTATTATATAATAATAACAACTTGTAAATACATCAACAGAAAAATTATATATATAAAAGCCTTTTTCGGTAATTCTAAATTTTTTACCCTTGTTCATATGTCGCTATATACGTAATATATGTGTTAGTATTAGTACGAGGTATCATATTGACAAGGGTAAAAAATTTAGAATTACCGAAAAAGGCTTTTATATATATAATTTTTCTGTTGATGTATTTACAAGTTGTTATTATTATATAATAAAGATTTATATTATATTTCATTGATTAACAAATTCTATTTCGTTAAGATACACACTTAAATAATAAAATTTATAATCTTAGTAAAATTATTATTGTTTCTTTATTCTGTGTACTTTCATTTACTACATTCATGAGTAGTCAGTTGTAAACATTGGAAATATTTTTAATATTCTAAGCGGGTATGTTGTTATGATTATGTTGTATGTATAATATTTAAGTTTGGAATAATATATATAAAGTATATATTTCCAATGCAATATTGTGAGAATGTAATGTAAATTAGATTTGATTTTTGTTAAATTAAAGAGTATCAGTTGTGGTTATAAAGTGTAAATATTTTTGTGTAATCATTATGAAATATTTATTATTATTGTAAAAGAAATTTTAGTTTTGGAATGCAGGATGAATTTAATCTTAGAGTGAAGGATAAGTGTAACCTTGGTTTTTGATGACATCAATCATGCAAGGTTATAAATAAGACTGCATGATTTGAATTCACTCTCTAGCATCCTGACTTTCATGGAAGCAAAATCAAATTCATTAATAGTATTTTTTATTTTATAAGTATCTGCTTGATAATTACAAACTAATTTAGTAGAAAGGATTTTACTTATCCAGGAGACTAGACTGCTTCCCTGAATACTTGTTAAAAGTAGGAGAAGGAAAATTTTTAGCATTCAAATTCATCTTAATATTTCTCTGCTGAAGGTGGATTGACACATGTAAACAAAAATGTTTTAATTATGGAATGTCAAAATTGATAATATATGGCTATGTGTGAAAATTATTTTTACCTATGGATATTATTTTATAATACTGATGAAGTATTTTAACATAAGATTTGAACCAATTTATTTCTATATCGCATACATTGTAAATGAAAGTCAGCATTTGTTTATAATGCATTTGTAGTACCAAATGTTTGTTAAATAGGGGGGGGGGGGACTTCAAGAGTGTTGAAATCTGGCAAATATACTTTATTTTTGGATAATTATTATAGTACATTTTACTTCATTTGGATTAACATTGAATTATTTAAAACTCACAGAATAGACATTTGAACTATTGTGTTTCTTTGAGGTACCTACATAGAAGAACTGGGTTCAGGTCATATATTAATGGTTTATTTATATATTTGTATTTTATTAACATTATTGATTACTATATCATAAGTTAGTTAATTGTTTGTTTATATATGTGAAATACAAAAAAGTTAAGTTTAGTTTAAATTCAAAATTTATATCCTAAATTTTAATAGTTAAAATTCTAATTTGAAATATCATATGTTTATTCATTGACTGTTAATTATTTTAATATACATACTTGTGAAAATTGAAGATTTAGAACAATTGTATTGCAATAATTATTTATTGATATTATATTTTGAAAATAAAGTGAGCAAATAAACATACTTATTATTATAATTCATCCTAATAAATTATTATATTGGGAATAGTATTTAATTATTATCAGTTTTCTAGTATTTAAAATTGTGTGTGTATGCAATATCATTTTTGTCTTACTTAAATTTTAAATATCATATAATAAACATTAACTTAGGCAATTTTTTTTGCTGTTAAGTACCTACTTTATATATTAATTTAGATGAAGGCTATAATTCATATTTAATTAAAGTGTATATCATGAATATTTATTATTCATTTGTCATTTTTATATTTTATTGTTAATAAATATTATTTTAATTAAACAAATAAATTTGCTTCAGTCATCATTTCAGTTATTAATGCAAACTTATTAGTTAATAAAATTTTAATCATAGTGTCTATGTCTTGATTTACATTTATTATATTTTATAATAAATAATCATAAAGTAGTCCTGGACTCAAATGATTGGATTGGTAAGCACATGTATTATGTATTACATTCTTTTTTTATAAATTCAATATATTATTATTATTTGAGCTATGTATATATATTTTATATGATAATAGATTAATTAATTTATTATGACTAGAGATTTAGTAATTAATTAAAGGATCAACATAATTATTTTAATAATTATATATAATAGTTATTTATAATAAAAGATACATATTCGAACTAGTCTAATAGTTCATGAAGTATAAGTATTTTAGTTCAAACAAAGGTGATTATAATTGTATGTTATTGTATTATTTTAAAGTTTTATTTATTGGATGAGTGTTATAATAATTTATTATTTAGTTAGAAAGATGGTAATTTTATGATGTTATAAAATTGATAATTGTATGCATTGAGATTGATATTTTAATTATATTAATTAGGATGAGCCAGTTTGTTTAAATTTGAAGCTTATTGATGTAGTTCATATTTAATTTACATATTAGGCTTTTAATATTCATATCTATTTAAAATAGAGTACTAATAATT
Organism: Epiperipatus broadwayi; assembly: GCA_028023455.1. Lineage (NCBI taxonomy): Eukaryota > Metazoa > Onychophora > Udeonychophora > Euonychophora > Peripatidae > Epiperipatus > Epiperipatus broadwayi. The sequence continues at coordinate 15,967,072 of JAQFVV010000008.1, read as the reverse complement.
CTAGGCATATATAGGGTAGTTATAATTTATAGTTTAATGTCTAGGTTTTATTGATTTGATGGATAACCTATTGTGAATTGCTAAACATAGTTGTAAAGGAGTATTAAATAAGAATCTTTCATTTACTTTATGTCTATACAATTTGAATATAATTTTTAGGATTATTGAAGTATTGGCTTCTCGCACTTTTAGTCCATTTACGATTTGGCAATCAACATTTAGGCTAGGTTGATTCCATTACAATTTGACTCTTAAATCTGTGGGGCATTTTGAAGAGAAAATTTTATACATGTTATTAATTATAAATAATGTGTATAAATTTGTAGGATAATAAAACCTCATCATTCTCATTTGTATTACCATTTTATTGACAGTAAATTTATAAAGTATTTAGAAAGAATTATGTGTTGTGATAGTTATAGGCTAATGTACACAAGTTTGTAGATCATAATCCTTTTATCATTAAAACTTTATGTATTTTTGTATCATTATAATTTGACATCTCTAATTGAAGGCTTGAATATAGGCTAGTAAGCAAATCTTGCACACATTATCATCATTAGCATTTTATTTCATTATAACTGGTGTTGCAACTTGTAGTGCATTATTAAGCTAGGACCATTTCCTTATTGGTCATTTTTAGTTCATTACAATATATATATAGATTAATAATAGCTAATGACTTATAGGTGACTTTGGATAGTGTGGCTGGAGTATATAGCACCACTAAGAGCATTCAGCAGACTCCTTTACTTCTTTTGACTATTTATCATTTAGCCTGACAAGAAGGATGGAAGAAATTCAGAGTTTTAGAGAATTGATCAAGTCATGAACTCAAACTGCATTAATATATGTGACTTATATGGATATGGAAATTCAGACATCTCAATGATGAAACCAATAACTTGAAACTTATGTGGGATTTGTTTGGATTCGTGTTGTGTATATTGTTTACACATCAAGTAATATAGAATATGTTATTCTTAATACTCTCTTGTCAAATTAATGAAATTCAAAATGAACATTTATTTTTTAAAACCAGTTATTGGATTTTAAAGACTAAAATATTAGTTTTTTTTTTCACTTTTACTTTATCTATGCAGAGTTAGCAGTTTATTCATATTGCTGATCTAGAATCTTTTAATCCTTTCAGAAATCTTGTATTTCAAGGTTGATTTTCATTGAGTCATTTTGTTAATATATTGAAACCAGATGACAATAGCCATCTGGTTATTATTGTTGGTTTAATAAGTTTATAGTATTCCAAAAAAGTTTTTTCATTTTTATAGTTATTTATGCTTTAGGTGTAATTGAAATGGGCTGTATGTATTGGATCCAACGACTGTTTTTCTTAGTAATGACTTTGATGTTATTTTTCTAATACTAGCCATTGTCTTTGAATATATATATATATTTGGTTTTTGATTTAGAACCATTGTTTATATTTTCAAGCAGTTATTTAATTGATATTCTAAATCTACATGAAGTAAAGAATTTCTGTTGATGAATGTAAAGTAGTATGATATGCTTAGTTTTTGTGGAATTTTATTAGATCAGTAAATATATTTTTAAATGTTTAAAATCCATGTAATGCATGATAGAAATAAATGATATGCTTAATGAATACTATGAGTTTGCCATATTTTGGAAAGCTTGAGATATGAAAGCAGTAGTTTTTGATATAAAAGTTTTAATGTAGCTATACCAGATGAGAAATCTGGTCTACTTTGTGTAAATATCCAATAGATATTTTATTCTTCCTTTTACCTTATAATTCTTCTATATGCATTGATAAAATTACAAATAAAGAAATCCATCCTTTTTTATTACTATTACAATGCTTATTTTCTTAAGCCTCATCAATCTGACAATCAATCAAAACTGTTAGATTGATGAGATTTAATAAAATGAGCATTGTTATAATAATAAAGAAATATAGATTTCTTAATATATTTACTATATTGACCCTAGATCCTTATATAGTTATTTTGTTTTGTGATTTTGGAGTCTGATGATTTCAGGTGAAATGTAATTGATAGTAATTTTTCTAAATCTTCACTTACTAGTCTATCATGCTAGTTAAGTGCTAGAATGTTTGCACTAACAATTTTTGGATGTTCTGTATGTAAGAATTAAATATTTGATCACTAATGGTTGGAGGAATTATGAGCTGATTGCCTCACATTACTCGACCGTGATTTTTTGATAATTCATCTTGGAACTTTCATAGAATTTCATGAATACAATATGGATTTTGGGAAGATATTCCATATTATGAATGTTGTAACTTTCATTCTGATGAGTATCTTCACTTAACTACTGGTTGTATAGATTTAATATTTGCAACATTTTTTTGAACTCATGAATTACATGATTTATAAAGTGCTATTTGAATTTTAACTTTTTTTGTGGTAAATTGTACAAAGTTAGTCATTCACAGATACAAAAACATCCATGATCATTGTGTTCACTTGCTTCACAAAATTAAATAGCATCTGATCTAATATAGTACTAGAATTAACAAACTATAATCCATATAATTAATTACTGCCAAATTTATGAATACAATAGAAAAATTGAAGGACTCAAAAAAAGCCTCTATGACTATATCTCCTAGTTGATATCTCTACAAATTTCTTTTTGATATTTATAGTTAATTTGTCTACAAAAAAAATACATACATTAAATAAGTAAATATATTTACTTATTTATCTGGAATGCTTTCATCTAGGCCATTTGTGTTTGAATATTTATGGTGATTATCCACCCCCCCCCCACACACACACTTTGTTTATTGAATGAATGTCATATGTTATTCTCTTTCTGAAGGTAGATCAGACTTATTAGGCTATATCATATTAGAGTCAGATAAGAAAATATCTCTAATGGTAGTTTGGTATTGCTTACTACCTTATATATTTATTTTAGCATCTCAATTTGCAAGAACAAACAGAATATAGAATGTGGATAATTGTTTATCAGATATCATGACTAGTTTTTGTAAAATTGCTATAGCTTATGTAAATGCTTTTAAAATACTGAAATGTATTTGTATATGTTTTTCATTTCATTTCTGGAGGATTTTTTTTTCTACTACCTTATATATTTATTTTAGCGTCTCAATTTGCAAGAACAAACAGAATATAGAATGTGGATAATTGTTTATCAGATATCATGACTAGTTTTTGTAAAATTGCTATAGCTTATGTAAATGCTTTTAAAATACTGAAATGTATTTGTATATGTTTTTCATTTCATTTCTGGAGGATTTTTTTTTCTTCAAAAATCAGGTTATAAACATTTTCTAGCAATACTATCTTCTTGTTTAAGTAGAGGGATTTGAACTTAGGTTTTTCCAATCTATGTTCATTCTCCCTCCCTCATTGGAAAATCCTAAGTTTAAACCTTCTACTTATATATATATAAGAAACATTTAATATACTGAATGAATAGGGTAATCACATATTGTCTTGGAAATAGATTACTCATAGTATAAGTTCAACTCATCCCTCTCCTACTAATATATATGGATACGTAATAGTCTGATAATATGAAAGGTTAGATAGATGTAATGTCCACATGGATATGACTACAATATCAAATCCAATAAAGGCTTTGAGTGTTCCACTAATGATTTTTCAATGAAATGGATGGTTGAATTGTTGGAAAGGTGAGAAGATTGAAGCCTGTAAGCCAAGCACTGATTGTATGTATGTATGGGAGATTACAGTCTGGCTCAACTGATGAGTTCTGGTTTTGCATGAAATACATATATTGGGGATCATCTATTTTTTTTTTGCATGCATGTGGTCATGTGTATCAATTGTTTGAGATGGAGTGGAGGATGAATATAGATTGGAAAATCCCAAGTTCAAATCCCTCTACCTACATATATAAGAAACATTCAGTAAACTCAATGAATAGGTTAATTATATATTCTTGTTTGTTTTTGAATTGGCCCACACAAGAGTTATAATTTTTAATTAATTCATAATGTGTGAAATCTATCCCGTTATATGTTCTCTTAAATAATTACCTTTAATTTCAAATAAAAATTTGTGTAATAAGATTTCATTTTCAAAAAGTTTGAATTAGCAGACTACTGCCTTATTTCTAAATGATATTAGTTAATTATATAATTTTTGCCAGGTTTTTAAGTTTCATCTGGTTATTGGTCAGCTAGAGGAAAAAATGAGCAGTAAATTTTGAACACAGTTTTAAGCAAGTAGAATTTTATAGAGTATTTAGGACTGTTAGTTTATATATATGGCAATTACTTTGATTACTATTAATAGAGATCACAGTGTCTGAAAATTTCAGTTGATTTTGTCTTAATTTAAATTGTGACTAATTATTTTCAGTTTTGATCAAAAATAAAAATAATGTCCATTTCAATTTAAGGTTCGAAATTTTTTAATAAATCCTGACACTAGGTTTTGTTGTATATATAAAAAACAACAAATGTAATTAGAATTTTTTTTGTGTGTGATATGTTACAAATATTTAAATTTAATTTGTTTATGAAAAAAATATTAAACAATTGATTATAGTTTGTGAAACATAGTGATTGTTACACTGAAGGAATACCGGGTTTTCCCAACAATAAAACTTGGTCTTATATTAATTTTTGCTCCAAAAAAAAAACAGCTTAGGGCACAAAAAATATACATTTTTTCAAATATAAAAAATCTACATTTATTCAATATTATTAATTTCAACAGTGCTTAAATAACTTTTACTACTGCTTGAATATGTGAATATGTCACGTTTTGTATCACAGAACATTCTTGTTATATACAAGAATATTAAAAGTTATTTACTTGTTGAAATTAGTAATATTTCATTTAAAGTAATATATGAAATGTTAAGCCAGATTGGTTAATTTGTAAACTAAGATTGCCTATTAGTAATTACTTACAATATATAAGTTGGACATCAGATGAAAGAGGAATTCTCATAACAAACTGAATGAAGGCTAAATGAAAAGTAAAATTGGATTTGCAAGTTTATTAAAATAAATAGTTATGTGTCTGTCTGCAAAATAATTTTGAATAATATTTATTCAACACAAAAATCTACATTTATATTTATTTATCCATTCATTACTTTAATTCAAAATAATTTTTCTTTTCTTATGCTGGCTGTAATGTATATATATATATAAACATTTTCAAAGTTTTATTCATTACTTTATAATTCAATACATCTATTATGTGTTTCAATGGATGAATGAAATTCATCCAACAGTTTGATAATCTTAACTAGATCTTATATTTGGGGTAGAGCTTATATTATCAGCATTCTGAAGTGCTAAAGTTTTTTTTTTTTGGATAGGTTTTATTTTCAGGTAAACATGGTAATGTAAAGAGCAAAAAGTAGAAGCAGAGTAGTAAGACATTTGATTAAACAGATTTCTGAGATAAATAATGCTGACTAATAAATCAAAAATAATTTACATAACAACTGCTTTTCAAGTCTGTTTAAACAATTATCTATAAATAATTGTATGTTTGAAATCTATGCTTTTTATAAGATTTATTTTTTTTAAATATGAAACTATTTGAATTATTAAAGTGATTTGGTTTGTTTGTCAATCAGATGTTTTTTTATGGTTATAATCTAATACCATTCAAAAGTCAAGATTTTGAGGGGTTTTCTGACTGTCTCTTATATTGGTCCATTATTTTGTTGATTTTTTTTTTTTGTTGTTGTTGGTGTATCACTTTAGATTTTTTTTTGCTGTGAAAGCCATAGTAAATTTTTTTGAATTTTTCATAACAAGAACTTTAGACCATAAGCATGATGCGTCAAACTTGCCTCGCCTTAACAAATTTCCTGTTGTTACTTATTTGAAATATTTGATGATTGTTTTATTATTATGATGGTAAACATAAAAAGATTGGATTGCTTGATAAAAATCATCTATTATTAAAATTAAACATATTTACAACATTTAAATTATTTAATTAAAAATATTAAGTAAATTAAAATTTTCATTTTGATTTTGAAATAGAGTGAAAGGCAAAAAAAATTTTGGTCAAGCAGTTTTGCTTACTATCTCCATTACTTCCATAGCACAATTAGAATGTACAGATTTAAGATAATGATCCACAATATAATATATGAAAAAGCTAATAGCGTCAAATCTAGAGTAATTATAATGATTTGATAATGGTTTGATGAACTGATTGAGTCAGGTCATTCTCAAATATTTTATGCGCTATAATTTAAACTGATATTGAATTCTATGTAAAAATTTGTGAAATAATCCTCATTGTTAAGAAATATGGAATATATATGATGTACTCATGTTATTAAAATATTTTGACTGCTCAGTAATGTGTATGAAAAGTATTGGAATCTGTTAATAGCCTTAAACTAATGGTATTTAAATTAACAATTGATGATTTACTTTTTTTTTTTGTAACACTTACTACATTTTAAAAAAATGAATCATCAATTTCACTTATTTCCCGTTAATTAGATAATCACATATATAATACTAGAAATATGCTTTATATGTAAAAGGAATATTTTAACTTATCATTACATTTAAAATTATGGTAAACCAAAAATATTATTTAGTTATTCAATTTTCTATTTCGTTTGTTTCTCTGTCTATGCATTTTTTTATTCTTTTTATATATTGCTAAATACATGCCATTTCTTACTTTTATTTATTGTTCGTTACAAAAGACATTCTACATTATAATGCCTTCAGTTACTCTTAATTATTGTAAAAGTCCTTTTTTTTTTTGTATAAAATTTTAGTAGATAAAATGTATTTTTCACTGAGTGATCATCTGAAATAGATTATTGTAGAAAGATAATCTTTTTTTTCTTCTCGTTGCCAGCTTTATTAGCTATGGTGTTAATGGGAACATTGATTATGTATTTATTAGATTGTCAGTGAATGTTCACAAGATTTAAATGAAGTGTAACTATAAGTGATTCCCTTGTGAGTTAAGATATATAAATAAGGTATTACAAATGTAGGTCATAATAGAAAAAACACCCACTGATTTATACTTTTCCCCACAACTAGTGTATTTGATGATTCATGAGTTTATTTACATATAGATAATTAAAGTTTAGAATGGGGGTAATATTCTCTGTGACAAATTTAAGGAAAGGATTCATAACATTGACTGTTCTATTTTAACAAGCAGTTCATTGAATTTTAACTTCTTTTTTTTTAATTATAAGATTAGTTTTATGTTTTTAATTCTGAACAGTTTATTTAATATGGACATAGTAGAATGCAATACATTTTTTTTTTGCATGTATTGTGAACATATATATGTATTATTTTTTAATTTGTTTTTATGCTTGAAGTACTCATTTGAGTTAATCATCTGTGCTTTTTTTAATGTAACAATTATTGCATGCTGATATTTTGTATAAAGACATAGAAATACAGTATTATTATATTATATAATTATAAAATGACAAGTTTATAAATAAATTAAAGTCACTACTAATACTAATTCATTCTTGCAGAAACTATTAAATACAACTAAATACAACATTAATATATTTTCATTGTTGAGCACTTTTAACAAAAGCAATTGTTATATATATATATATATTTGAATATAATGATTGATGCTGTGAAGGTGTGCACTACTGAAAATGTATTTAAATTGATAAAACAACAGCAACTTTCCATACAATAGAGTCATCTAGCGCAAGCCATAGTAATCAATGTATGCTAGAAGGTTTATGCATCAAAACCCACTATTAGTATCCCCAAATTAGTTTCTAGATGGCTAGCACTAGGTGGCATTAGTGCATGGAGAGAATTGCTACCATTTTAACAGTTTGTATAAGCATAACAAATGGTGGTCGTGTGATGTTGTAATGGTATTTAGATTTATTTAATATTTTCAACGTTTTCTCCAAATATGAAGCAACATCAGTACTGTCTTTAATTTATTGCATTTCATAATGGAATAATAGTTTTTTTTTTTGTAAAATAAATTTTAAAATATTATATTTTACTGCAGATTTTTAAAAATTAATTATACTGTATATCTTCATACTCATTTAACTACAAGCTGCAGCCATTTTTAATTGAATTTTTTACTAAAGTGTTAATTTTTTTTTTTTTTAGATGCTGAAAATGTTTTGAAAACTCATGTGCATAGTTTAGTGCTACCCAGTGGTCTTGTATTATTGCTGGAGGCTAACAGATCTTTTAATCATTCATTGGTATTTACATCACAGAAATTACACGATGTTGCAGCATCTGGGTAATTTTGATCACTTTAGATTAATTAATTTGTAAATAAGTTTGTTTTTGTGGCCAATTAATAATTTGTAAATAAAATATTTTCAAATATTTCTATATTCTTACATAATATATATTAAATACATATTTAATTAAATAGCTATTAATTAGAGTATTAGAAATAATTAAATTGTCAAAATTGTCATTTTTATATTCTTTTGAAACACACACACACGCATATGAATATTTATATTTTGAGGAATATTTATTTCTCTAGATTAAAATTTGTCATTAGATCTGACTTGAACAAAGGATCTTTAGTTGAGTGATTCATCCATTATTGATTTTAACTAAGGTGTTTTAAAATATTTCCATAGAAAATTAGTCCTGTTACGGAGATGAGATATTTATTGTTGATATCTCTTTTCAAAACTATGATATCCTTCTTTCAATTTCATATATATTATTTAATGTTAGCTATATAAGAAATCTGTGTATTCTCATTAACATCTATTATAAGTCATGTATAACTTACTTATATAAACACACTTAGTGTAGTAATGTTGTGCAAGCACAGAAGTAGAATATATAAAAATATTTAGAGATGGGATAGATTTGGCATGAGTATGCTATTTCAGAAAGTAAAATAATTTTGGATCCATGTTATGGTGTCACTACTTAATATCCACAATATTAGAATGATTAGGTCAATGAACTTAATTTGTTGTGGTTGCTCAAATAGCATTGATTTCTAATTTTAGACTAACTCGGAATCTCTTTGTTATATATCCAATTAATAATGGATTGATGATTCATCTTCAGTTTTAATCTATCCACACTTAAATAGGCAGATATTGCTCTATTTAAAATGAATTTCTTTTAGAATTTAGCCATAGATCTACTGAAATTCTATTTAATATAGATAGAATCTGCAAAAACAACAACAAAAAAGGAAATTTAACTAATAAAATGTGACTTGTCTTTCAATTGTTACTTTAAATATGAAATTCTTACACTTTACTATGAAATTTGTAATGGTATTTTCTTTCAAAAGATTTCTTTTAATGTGCTCATAAAAAATATTTATCAAAATATTATTTCTGTTCTTCAAAATTTATAATTAATAAAAGTTTTTATAGAGCTTCTTCACACCTAGCATGATAAAAGCATTACTATAAAAATCATTTCTAATTTGGGCACATTATTGAATTATGTGGGCACCATTTCTATAACCTACAATACATTTCCATTTATTAGGGCAAACATCATTTCAATTAATTATAGGATATTTATAGAATAAAATAAATTGCTGAGGTTTGTAGGTAAGGCTAAGCTTTTTTCTTTTTAATTACAGTATATTTCATTTTATGTATTAACATTCTAAAAAAAAAAAAAAACAAATCAAAAATTATCATTTCAGGGTATAATTTGGAATAAATATTTTAAATCTAATTAAGATTATCCTTGTTTTTTAGAAAGTTTTAACTCACAAAGTTAAGTATTACTTAAACTGTAAAAGCATATAAAATTATAGTAAGAACTTATTATGGGAACATAGTCTTCCCCAAAGCGCCCAGTTTTGTTATTTAACTTTATTAACTTCTACAATTTTAACAGCTTCATTACAGGTGCGTAAAGCACAATTATAGAATTAACATTTTTATAATTTTTGAGATAAATTATAAATTATTTTGATAATTATATATAATTTGGCAGACAGATGACAGGCAGACAGAATTAAAACAATGTAGTTCTTAACAATGTGATAAGTGATATAAATTTTAAATGATAAAAAGTTGAATTTTTTTTTTTTTTTTACAATGAATGATTTCATTTTCAAGTAGAAATATCTATGAAGAATGTTTTTTTTTTTTCAGTTTTATATCCAGTTTTTTAAATTAATTTCTTAAGTTTTTTGCTAATAATAATATTTGGTCTATCTTTTTTTAATGATGGATTTTTGAATTTATAGTGGGGTCTCGTACAACAAATATAATTGATTTTAGAAGCTTATTTCTTATAGCATCTGTTCATTTTAGCATACAATGAAATATATCACCTGATAACAGCCAAATTCTTATTTAAACTACGAATCTACAATTTGTTTTCAAAATACATCAATAAATAAAACATGGATTCTAGACCAGAAAGCTGACACTTGAACTGTAACAGAATTGTGGTTTTTATGTTCCAAAAATGTAAATAAGCCTTATTAAACAGGCAAATATAAACAGTTTTCAAAGTAGGATAATTAAAAGTTATTTTTGAATCATTTAAACTTCACTGCTATTCGTTATTATTTAGATACTAAACCTAATTTTGAACAAGTCTATTTGATTTATAAATATAAATAATATAATAACAGTCAAAACTTACCCAGTCCATGAAACTATAATCTGTTGTCAAGACAACCTCCATAAGAAAAGATGAATTTCACCTTTCTCTTTGATCTAAAGATCTTAATATAGATTTAAAAAGCTGACATTTGGACTGTAACAGATTGAGGTTTTTTATATTCAAGAATTTTAAATAAACTACTTGGATTGAAACAGATTAAGATTTTTATATTCCAAGAAGTTTAAGTATCTTTTTAAAAAATTTTTGGGAATATAAAATCTTAGATCAGAGACAAAGGTTGAATATATCTTTTTTTATACAGATTGTCTTGACAACGGATTATAGATTCATGGATTGGGTAATCTTTGATTATTATTATATGATTTATATTTGAAAAACCTCTAGCTTTGTGCAAAATTAAGTTTATTAATAAAATGTATGTATTTAGGACTATTTTATTTCAGACCCACCAACCAGCACAGTCATTTAAATGCAAAAATGTAATACAAAGTCAAAAATATATATAAAAATAATATAAAACTAATTCATTTAACTTTATATACATACAAGTAAAGTTGAAAAGCATAAACATAGTTTTTCTAATGAAAATTATATTTGCATTTTCCATAATAAAAATATAAAATATCTTAAAGGAAAAGTATGAACAATTTTTTTGTATGAAATAATGTAATATTCATTCATTTGTTTACATAGAGGCAAAACTCTCCATATAATAGCACCATTCAGTACAAGCCGGAGTAATCACTGGATGCAGGAAGGTTCATGCATAAAATCCCTATCTAATGTCTACTCACCCAATATCCCCAGACTAGTTTCTGGCTTGTGGCTTTCATCATTTGAGGAGCCGTGAATCTAAGAACACTGCATCTAGATCTTAGGATCTAATACAACCCTTCAGCAGCCACCTTTAATCTTTTTAGATAACTATAAAGCTTTGAGTCCAAAATGAAAACAATAATATTTTCAATTCAAACTCATTTGCTTGTGTAGTCATGTAGATCTGAACTCAGTTCAACATCCATACAGTTTGGTGTCTTTGAATCTTTAATAACCACAGTCACCATAATCCTATTGGGAAGTTTTATTATTAAACCACTAAATATCACATGATCATTTTTTATGCTTACACAAGCTATTATCTCAGAGGCAAAACTCTCCGTATAGTAGTATCACTTAGTTCAAGCCAGAATAATCAGTGGATGCAGGAAGGTTCATGCATAAAATCCCTATCTAATGCTTACTCATCCAATATCCCTAGATTAGTTTCTAGCTTGTGGCTTTCATCAGTGAGTAGCCTTGGATCAAAGACCACTGCATCTAGATCTTAGGATAGAATGCAACCCTTCAGCAGTCACCTTTTACCGTTTTAACTAGCTATAAAGCTTTGAATTCAAAATGAAAACACAATAATGTTTTTAATTCAAAATCATTTGCCTGTATAATCATATAGATCCAAACTTAATTCAGCATCCTTACATTTTGGTGTCTTTGGATCTTTAATAATCACAGTCACCATAATCCTACTAGGCAGGATTGGTATTAAACTACTAAACATCACATGATCACCATTCTTTATGCTTACACAAGCTATTTACACAGAGGCAAAACTCTCCGTACAGTAGCGTGACTCAGCTGTTGGAGGAATGTATTAGTTCCTAAGGATCTAGATGCAGTGCTCTTGGAACCAAGGCTTCTTACTGATGAAAGCCCCATTGATTCTGGCTTGCACTGAATGGTTCTGTATGGAGAATTTTGCCTCTGGGTAAACAGCTTGCGTAAACATAAAGAATCGTGATCATGTGATGTTTAGTGGTTTAATACCAATCTTGCCCTGTTAGGATTATGGTGACTGTGGTTATTAAAGATCCAAAGACACCAAAATGCATGGATGCTGAACTGAGTTCAAATATTATTGTTTTCATTTTGGAATCAAAGTTTATAGTTATCTAAAAAAGTAAAAGGCAGCCTCTGGAGAGTTACATTAGATCCTAAAATCTAGATGCAGTGTTTTTAGATCCAAGCTTCAGACTCATGAAAGTCACAAGCTAGAAACTAGTCTGGGGATATTGGATGAATAGGCACTAGATAGGGTTTTTATGCATGAACCTCCCTGCATCCTTGCACTGAGTGACCCTACTGTATGGAGAGTTTTGCCTCTGTGTAAACAGTTTGTGTAAGCATAAAGAATGGTGCTCATGTGATGTTTAATAATTTAATATCATTCATTTTTTTGTTGATTATTATATTAATAAGTAGTCTCACTTTAATTTTTATACATGTAAATTTGAAAAGCATGGGCAGTTTTTTTTTCTAATGAAAACTATAATCAGAATTTTAAAAGCATAAACAATCTTACATAAAAAGATCAAACAAATTTACTTTATAAAATCATAAAAAGTCATATAGGGATCATAAGAGAGAGATTATCATTTTTTGGAAATGTTTATTTTTAAAATTCTGTTTTTAAGATTTATATCTAAAATTATATTTATATATTGCAGTATAACTATTAAAAACATAGCACTAAAATTTTAATGTCAAAAATAAAAGTAAACAGGTAAGTGACTAAAGTGGTCAGTAAATCTTACAAATCAGCTTAAAAATGTTTGAAACTTTAATCAAAATGAAACATCTGCATATCTTGCTAAATCCGCCAATAAATGTTTATTGTACAAATGTTAATTTAATAAGAAAAAGTTTCATTGTATCAGGATGATAATATAGACTTTCTTCAGTCATATGAAAATAGATTCAGACATGATGTAATTATGATACATGACTGCTTTTGCTACTTTTTTCTAGTGCACTTTTTTTTTTTTTAGTTAGTATACTTCTTGTTAATTAGTAAATGTTCTTTCAAAATAATCTTTTACTAGAATGCTATAGTGAGATCAAAACAAATTGAAACTAATTTTTTTAAAACAGAGTATATTTTATAAGATTATTCAACTAAGATTTGGATCTCTTCATTGATGAAATAGATTAATTGTCTATTTTTTTCAGTTTTAATTAAAATGCAAATATTAAATCTTTTTTGTATTTTTTAATTGTTTAATCCCTATATATTTACTTATCTCTACAATCTATGATCCCATATATTTTTGTTCAGGGGAATCATTCGATCTTGGTCTTAAAGCTTATTTTATTTTTGATATAATAGTTAAATGTAATGATCACATATACATAAAAAATGTGAAAGCTTTAGGAGATTTTGGGTTAATGTTTATTTATTTTTTATTTTCACATAGAAATAGAAACTGTTTATATGTGTGTGTATATATATAAATTCAAGATAGATCAACTTTAAAAAATCACTAAATATTAAAACAGATCCATTATGCCTTTGAATTGATTGTATCTATCTAATTTTCAATATACAAAAGTATAGACTATCTAATTCATATATATGTATGTGTGTGTATTTAGTATACATATAAATATATTAGAAGGACTTGATTAGTAATGTTTAGTACATTTAACTGTTCTGTCTAAGGTCTATATTCTAGTCCAGTTGTAACTTGGAAAATATTTTTGATAGATGAGAATGCTAAGTAAATTTAAGATTTTTGTAAAATTGCTATTTTGTATTCAATCCAATTAAATATTCAATTATTATAAGTTTTTTTTTGGATATCTAGCAAGTAATGAAAGTCACTAAAATTTTCATCAATTATCAGTTGGTAATCTTTGGGAATAATATTTATATATATATCTAAATGTGCTTATATACATAATAACATGTAATTCTATGATTTAGAATTTATTAAAATTGTATTTATATACATTTTATTTTAAGAGATTCAAGGAATACATCAACTAATGACAATAAAGGCACCACATGTTACAGAAATCCAAAGAAGCCAAATATTCATCAGGGCTCTAAAGATGTAAGATATTAAAAAAAAAAATTAAATGTTTTAATTTATAATTGTAAAATAGAATTATGTTTTAATTTATTTACATTAAATTATAATTTAACTATTTAGCATTTCTCTGCCTTTGTTCTTTATGAAAATGTCTCTTTAAAAACTTATTACAGAATCAATTTGAATGATGTGAAATTCTTCAATGTTTTAAAGCTAGCAAAAAAAAAAAGAGTTTTTAGTTATTGACTATTAAATCATTAAAGTAAGAATCAAGATTATTTAAAACATTGATGAAGACATACTCCAATATAGAAAATACAAATCACTATTTTAAAGATACTAATGTCATTTCCTGACAGTCTCATATAATTTAATTATAATGGTGAATTTAAAGAACATATTGATTCTTAATGTTATATTTCAGTTATAACAATAGCTATCATTAATTGTTGAACGCTTCCAGTTTAATATTTGCAAAACTAGTTCTGCTTAGACATTTTTTTTTTTAAACCTTTGAATAATTGTTATTTAAAGCCATAAAAAGTGAATAATATATCCATATGTATTAAATCATTAATAATTTATTTGTATAAAAAATTATTTTACTACAGTTGCTTTTGAGATTTAAATTAAAATATTAAATATTTAATTTATTTAATTCAAAACTTGTTCATATTATATTTTATAATTGGATGACTTTTTTGGTTAATTTATTGATATTAAGTTGTAGTGACATTTATTTAACAAAGAGCATCAATATTATTTAAGGAAAGAAGTCTCTAACCAAAATCATTACAATCTTTATATTTCTTATATATACAGTGCTTTTTTGATTTATTAATGAAAGTAATTAATCCAGCTTTGAAGTATTAAGTAAAGAAATATAGAAAAAAGTTATATAACTGAGAAGTCTTAAATAGTTTTTAAAAGAAAATTATAATATTAACACAATGTAGTTTTTTTGTAACAATTTAGAATACAGCCAGAAATTTTTAAAAGTTTTTCAACTAACCTTTATTATATACAGGTGTAGTGTAATAATATAAGATGTTTTAGCAAATATTTTAAACCACTACATCATCACATAATCATCATTTTTTATGTTTACACAATCAATTGCTATTGTTCAAATATTTTAGATAGAATTAAAAAAAGTCATTTAAAAAACAAGATTATAATTTTGCAATATTTAAATAAAATTTGAATCTGTAACATTAAGAGAAGTTCCAAATCTTATCCAGTATTTAAGTCAAGAGCTAAAAACAATTACCGGCTTTTTAATTCACTGCAGAAATAAGCAGTACAAAATTCTGATCTATATCAAAAATTATTATCTGTGCCTTCAGATATAATCAAGACAATTTTTTATTTGATTTATTTCCTCTATAATAAATGATAATTTTAACCTATATATTTCAGAAATATACAGTGCTTATTTTTAAAATTGTACTTTTCATTTCACTTTTAACTTAGAATTTCATTCTAGATGCATTTAGTATAGTAAAGACATTCTATATTATTATTTCTATAAAAGTTGATTATTTATTTTTAGAAATGATATAGGATGTATTTAACAAGTTTCAAATTATTCTTTCCAATGATTATTTATTACTAATCTGCTATTTCTATGCTATTGTACTTTACTTACATATATATGTTTATATTAATTTTCTTTTCTTCTTATATGTAATTCTTTTGTATATGAATGTGCATTTTATTATTTTATTTTATA
The DNA here is from genome assembly GCA_028023455.1 of Epiperipatus broadwayi. Lineage (NCBI taxonomy): Eukaryota > Metazoa > Onychophora > Udeonychophora > Euonychophora > Peripatidae > Epiperipatus > Epiperipatus broadwayi. The sequence goes on along the minus strand of JAQFVV010000008.1, from coordinate 15,950,886 downwards.
TTTAGTGTTGCTCTTTACCAAAAGTGTATTCAGTTAAAATAAAATAATAGTAATAAAAAATAAAATAAAACCCACTTCATAAAGCATATATTCATATGTGGGCATAAGAATTATATATATATATATGTTTTGTTTATTCTAATTTAAAAATTAATCTCTCTAGCATTATTTATCTTATCTATATAGCATCATTTATAGAATATTTATCAACAAATATATAAGAATATACATTGCATAGCAAGTAATGTTAGCATTTAATGCACATACAACTACTATGTGAATAAGTACATAAATAAGTATAGGAATATCTTTGAAATGACAATAATTTGCATATCAAGTTTACAATAAAATAACTAGATATGTTAAAATGTATATTGTGCTGGATATAAATAATGTATCAGTTTTATACATTACTTGATATACCATCAGCTATTTGAAAGATAGGGCAAATCACATTGAAGTGAATATAGTTCTATCAAAGAAATATAATACTGGCTCAAGGTTCTGTCCAAACATTTATTTGCATTAATGTAATATATATACCTTTTCTTCCTGAACACATGTAAATTGTTATTTTTTAAATTATTTTTTTAAAAATAGACTCATGCTTTGAGCTGCATTATTTTTACATATAGTATTTAACTGCAGACTGTCTTTTTGAAAAGATCGATATAAGGAATATTTTCTCCTGAAATAACACATACGAATACAACTTAGTATATATTATTCACTATGTTTTCAAATAAAACTTGGGTGAATCTTTCATAAATGAATACTTTACTTTTTAAACAACGAATGATTTTAAAACATTAATATTTTTAAATTATTGGAATAACTTGATAAATTGTATCCTGTATGTAAAACTGAATCAAAATATACAATTGGAAAATAAATATCCTATCAACATTTCTGATATCCTGAATTTACTAAATCTCACACACTCAAAAATATTCTCAAATACAAATATACTATGTTATTGTTAAAAGTGTATTATAATTTTTGATTTAATTTTTATTATGCTAATAAAAAAATATTTTTATTTAAGATTTTGAAGTTTTGATTAAATGTTTTTATTTTAAACCGCTAAACACCACATGATCACCATTTCATATGCTTGCACGTAACTATTATTAAAACAGATAAAACTTTCCATACAGTAGTGCCACTCAGTGCCAGCCAGAGTAATCAATGGATGCCAGAAGGCTTGTGCATAAAATTCCCATCTAGTGCCTAGTCATCCAATATCCCCAGACTAGTTTCTGGCTTGTGGCCTTCGTCAGTGAGGTGCCTTGGATCTGAGAGCACTGCACCTAGATCTTAGGATGTAATGCAACCCTCCAGCAGCCACCTTTTATCTCTACTTAACTACAAAACTATGAGAATAAAATTGAAAACACAATAATATTTTCAATCTAAGCTCAATAGCTTATATAGTCATATGGGTCTGAACTCAGTTCAGTACCCATACATTTTGGTATCTTTGGTTCTTTAATAACCATAGCCACCACTATCTTATTAGACAGGATTGGTGTTAAACCACTAAACATCACATGATCACCATTTCATATGCTTGCACATAACTGTTATTAAAACAGGCAAAACTCTCCATACAGTAGTAGTGCCACTGAGTGGCACTACTGTATGGAGAGTTTTTCCTGTTTTATGTTTTTATTTTCCAAATTCTCTTAAATATTTTAAATGAATGATTTTTATTTATTTCTTAAAATATTCTTAAAATTTATAAGTAAGTTCTATAGTAATTATTAATATTATAGGCATCAAAAGTTACATTTGTATATTAAAATAAATCATTCTATTGATCAAACAGATTTGTAAATTTTATTCTTTTTATACTTTCAACTTAGTCAAATGTAGTCTGCTTCCTTGACCCATGTAACTTTTGTAGTAATTAAATATATTTCAAATTCTGTGAAAGGATAAATTTAAAATAATTGCTATTCACTTTACTCAATATGAATTCATGTTAATTTAAAAGAATTTTAAAATAGATTTAGTTTTTAGAACATATGTATTGTCCATTTTCTATTTAACTACAATAAAACCTATTAATTTACCATTATAAATAAATAAAATACACATTTAAATCACATATTAAAAAATATATATAAAATACATAAAATATTAAATTTTTACCTTAAAACCCTTAGAGACCTGATTGGCCATTTTTAATTCCCAAAAAAAATTACAGGACCTACAATTTTAAATAAAATGTCTAATTTATTACAATAAATAAATATATATATATACATTTTTATAAAGTGCAAATATGAAAGAATGTTATAAAGCTGATAAAGTAATCATTACCACAAAAAATAATTAAAAAAAATGATATTTTTCACATTTTTAAAATCTTTATTTTTACATTGGTTCACAAACTCTCAATTTTGAAAGGTATAGCCTAAAATGACAATTTCATAGACAGCTTCATCACATTCGTCATAAAATGCAGAAAAAAATAATATATAACATGACCTACCTCAGTTACAGATTGTTGGTGTAATGTGACAAAAGGTGACCATTTCAATTTCGTTTTTCTGCTTGACACCCTGTATGTTCTATTTTTGCAAGCAGTTGTTTTTCTAGGCCCTCTATGCGGGATATCTATTAGAAATGCAAGGTTTTGTGTGGATTAGAAATGCAAGGTTTTAGTGTGGATCCAAAAAAAAATAACAGTAATAACTTTAGTAAAGTGTAAGTTATGGGGATAAAAAATAATTACTATATTATTGAAAAATCATGGGCTAAATTATGCATTATTACATAGGAAACCATGATAGCAAAGTATGCTATAAAATGAATAAAAAGTTATCTGCAAAGTATGCTATAAAATGAATAAAAAGTTATCTACAATGAAATGAATAAAAACGTAGTAAATTCTAAGTTATGCATGTAAAAAATAATTACTACATTATTGGAATATCATGAGGGTAAGGGTGAGCTAAATTATGCATTATTACATAGGAAACCATAATAGCAAAGTATGCTATCAAATGAATAAAAAGTTATCTATAATGAAACGAATAAAAATGTAGTAAATTCTAAGTTATGCATGTAAAAAATAATTACTACATTATTGGAATATCATGAGGGTAAGGGTGAGCTAAATTATGCATTATTACATAGGAAACCATGATAGCAAAGTATGCTATAAAATGAATAAAAAGTTATCTGCAAAGTATGCTATAAAATGAATAAAAAGTTATCTACAATGAAATGAATAAAAACGTAGTAAATTCTAAGTTATGCATGTAAAAAATAATTACTACATTATTGGAATATCATGAGGGTAAGGGTGAGCTAAATTATGCATTATTACATAAACCATAATAGCAAAGTATGCTATAAAATGAATAAAAAGTTATCTGCAAAGTATGCTATAAAATGAATAAAAAGTTATCTACAATGAAATGAATAAAAACGTAGTAAATTCTAAGTTATGCATGTAAAAAATAATTACTATATTATTGGAATATCATGAGGGTAAGGGTGAGCTAAATTATGCATTATTACATAGCAAACCATAATAGCAAAGTATGCTATAAAATGAATAAAAACTTATCTACAATGAAATGTATAAAAACAGTAAATAAAATAAAATAAATAACCCAAAGGAATTACAAGCAATTATTATATATCAGATGATGATGAATACTTACGGGTAATGGGGAATACGAAACCTCAAAATCAAACACATCAACAGAAAAGTTCGTTATAATCAAAATTACGTTCAGCGGCGAAAATAATTGTTTTCTCCGTATATTTTTTTTATCCATTGATAAAATCTAGAAAGATAAAAAAAATTTACAAAATTTTAATAATGTACTTTACAAAAATTGCTATAAAAAATCTAATTTTCATCGCACAGAAAAAAATTTTAGACGTACAAAAAGATAGAAAAATGGCGGAGAGAAAGAAAAAAAAAGTGTAACTGTGACGTATACGATTTGCACGCTATTGCGGTCGAAATTGCAAACTTTTTTTAATGCGGAAAAAAGCGGTTTTCGGTCTCAAGGGGTTAATTTAATTAAAGGAGAAAGGAAATAATAATTTGTTATATTAAAAAGATGATCTGTCTTTTTAAAGTTCAAGAAATCAGATAAATTAATTTAAAACAAAACACTAAATGTTTATACTTTCTTTACTTGGTAAAAACAATGCTTTTAATTGAAATAAATGTTTTATTCATTGCATTTCTTAACTCTCATACTATTGAATTATTGATATAATATTGCCCATGAGATTAAAGACTTTTAACAATTTATTGCAAATTGTTGGTTTGCAGGCAAAATCTATATACTATATTTGTTGATGTAGTAATTTGAAAAACTAGTTTTATCTGAAGAACATTTCTCTGATGGTGGATGAACTTAGGTTGGCATATAATAGGATAAAGTTCACTAAACTTGGGAGATCATGTAGATAAATCATTTCAAAGAAATTTAAACATTACTGGAAGAATATAAATTATGCTGATTACTTAGTTGAATACGGAAAACTACCAGTAGATTTAGATTACTTATTCAACCATGCTATAAATAAACAGATACCTTTTTTGGGTTAAGCTTTTTCTGTAAGATTGGATAAAGATACTTTTTTTTTGCCATTTCTCTCTGTTGTTTTCTTATAGCAATTTGCAAAACTGCAACTATCTAATTGTGTATTCTTGGAAATTTAACTCTGGTTTAACAATAGTTTTTTTTCTCATTTATAGAAATTTTCAGAATCTAATCAAATTTAAACATTGTTTCAAAAGTTGTTATAAATATACAAGTTTTTAATCTTTAGTGAATAATGAAAACAAGCAAATAAAGAAATTAAATTAAGTCTTGGCATCTGGAATACCAAACAAAATAATTGTCCTTTTATTTCTGTTTTTATGAATACAATTTATTTTTAGATCAAAGCCAAACATCTTTGTTTCATTTTATTTACTAGTCATTTATTAACATTTTAAAATAAAAGATTACCTTAAAAATGGAAATGTAATTTGCTTTTTATTCATCTAAAATTTTTATAATCTATTTAATTTGAAGTGGTGATTGGATTAATAGTATCTTCGTGCATAATTTGGTTTGGATTCATCCTATAATAATTAAACTTAATATTTAATTAATTTATTTTTTTTCAAATTATTATTGAGTTTTGCTAATTCCCCCCTTCCTCTATCCCCAATTATTTTATCTTTGCTCATTTATCACTATAAAGTGACTACTTCATAAATATGAAGAAATTCATTTAAATTATTATATGTAGCATGTGATTATTGGTATTACACTTATTAAAATTAGAAATCATTCCTGTATTTAATACTATTTGGATGATTTGTATCAATATATGAAAAAATTAATTTAAATTATTATATATAGCATGTGATTATTGGTATTACACTTATCATTAAGAATTAGAATTATTCCTGTATTTAATACTATTTGGATGATAGGGAACTTGTACCTTATAACTGGACTCAACTAATAAAGATCAAACGAGTGGCATTCAAAAATTACAAGGGAATTTGAAGATATTGTTGATCCTATATAGCAGAAATTCTCCAACAATAGATGATATACTTGCTGAAATATGAAAAGTGAGGAATCCCTTTATAGTCATCTATATTACTTTATTACATATGCTTGAAATACTATTTATCATACATTCCTTGTCGTATGACTGGCAAAAAAAATTCATAAAATAAATGTGATTTTAGAGCATACATCTTTTTCATATTATCAAAAGAAGATTCGATCAGAATATTAAACAATATCATAACATACAATTTGATTTCAGAAAAAAATAATAATAATTGCTATTGGGCCATTGTTAATGTTGGGACAGAGAATGCTAATTTTAAATAGTAATTTATTAACTACAAGAAAGTTGTTGCATGAAACTGTTCTCAATATTGGAACAAGTAGGCTTTTTAAACCATATTATTCACATCATTTTTAATCTGTAGAGGGGACAAAAAATCGAGATTTAATTAAAGCAAGATGTAATTAAAGTAACTTACTTCAGCAGAGAAGTTAGACAAGACTGTTTGTAATCACCTAGTTTATGTAATACCTTTTTAGAAACCATAAAATAAACTTTAGAAAAAAAAATAGATGAACAAACTTACCAAACAAGTAGAAGATTATCTCCTTTATTGATAGGAAAACAATAAATTCTGGTCAAAATGATAGTAAATATTAGCTATTTAATTTCACATGAACATTAATGCTAAAAAAAGGCTAATCAGTGATAATAATATGAAAAGAGGAAGCACTGTGACTTCTCCTTTTTCGGAGTCAGGGAATCTTTCAGCCACTATGTCCAGAGAAACCTGTTATTGACTTTACCTTCCTTTTCCATTCCCCACCCTAAGTTTTTTCCATATTTTTTTCTATTCTGCTTCATCCCATTTCCACAACATAATCTTTGTCAACTTCATGGCCTTTATATTTAACTCTCTTTTACCTGTTCCCAAACCCAACATAAAAACCAAGAACCCACTTTTTGCATAATCACTTTTATATTTATTCTTCCACAACTTCATTATTTGTACCCTTTCTGCTTGCAGGTATTTACATTCAATTAACAGATGCCTATTATTTTCTATGCCTTCCTTACACAATTTGCAGACTAAATCACCCATATTTTTCCATTTATGTGTATATTCTCTTGTTGCTAAAGATCATGTTCGAGCCTTAAATAGTAAACGACCTCCCTTGCTATTATCATAAATTAATTCGCACCTAATATTCTGTTTACTTCTATATATATTTAAACTCTTTTTACTCTCCATACTAGTTCTCTATCTCTCCAAATCCCTATTCTTTATTAATGCACCTACTCTTCCATCCCATTCCTTGCCAGTCCAACACTTAACAATTCTAACACAATCATCCCACCTTTTATATAAGTATATTGACAAATTCTTTATCCAAATCTTCTGCCTTGCCATACTACCTTTCTCACAAATCTTTTGCTTGCCCTTTACTAATAACCCAATTAAATACTATTTTGGCTATTCTCTTATCCATAAACTGCAATCTACCAAACATTTTCATTTTGCTTTTTGCATCTCTCATATAAAAACTTGGCCATCTCATTTCTCCTTGAATTGCCTCCTTTGCTGCCCACACATCTGCATCCAATGTATGTCTTCCTAATTCTCTTTGTACTTTCTCAAAGTAATCTAACACCCCTTTACTAACACATAATGTATCGTTAACATATGTTAATCCTGCTACTGCCATTTCCATACAATTCTCTCTACATCATATTTATTATATGAAAACACTTAATTTCTTTATCTGCCCCTTTTTTTTCTTTACTTCATTTATCAATTTTTTCTCCCATTCATCCAAGCACTTTCTCTGATTACTTAAGTCGATTTCCAAATAGTTATACCTATTCACAACCTTTATATCTCTCAATAAAAATTCTTTATCTTCTTGTTTCCCAGTATTAATCATCATTACTTGAGATTTTTCTTCATTAAATTTAATCCCATTTCTTCACCCACCCTTGTGCTTGTCCTCAGCATAATCTCCATATCTTCCCTTCTTTCTGTGCACAAGAAGACATCATCTGCAAATAAAAGACCTGATAATGTATATGCTCTCTTGCCACCTATTAATGGTATCTCTATCACTCTTTCTAATTCTTCTATTGCTCTCACTATTTCTCTCAAATACAACAAAAACAAAATAGATGACATAGGGCATCCTTGACTTAGTGCCACCCCATTTTTTAACTTTAACTAATTCTATATTCTCTAATTGATACTTATAGTGATTATTTTTATACATTCTCTTAATAAGATCCACTAAAGCTCCATCCATTCCCAAATTTATTAAACTTACTTATAATCTATTTCTATTTACTCTATCCTATATTCTTTCTCTATATCTATAAAAACCATATGTAACTGTCTACCTATATTTCTACTCATAAGCTGTGTAAATAGAAATAAACTATCTCCTATATGCCTATCTAATGGAAAACCGCCTTGCATTTTTCCCACTATATTATTTTCTTCTATCCATTTTGCGACCCTTCCAGACACCATATATGTGAAAACTTTATATAACAGTGACGTTACTGCTATCAGTCTATAATTGCTTAACTTTCTATGATCTTTACCCTTTCCTTTAAATAGTAACCTTACTCTTGTATTACTCCAATTTTCTGGAAAATCTCTCTTTTGTGCCATCTTATTAAAACATGATAATAGGTTTAGTTTTTCTCTGTGTCCTAAATTCATTACCATCTCTGCTGTCCATCCATCTAACTCTCTTGCCTTTCCAGTTTTCAATATCTTCTCTACCTCATTCAGTTCATTTTCTGTAAACCTAATATTTCCATTATTATATGCTTTTATGTTTGTTATCACTCTGTCCTTCACATCTAACATCTTTTCTATATCCATTACATACTTATTTAAGATTATCTCTAATTCTTTTCTAGAGCTACATTCTATTCCCTCATCATTACTGTCATCTCTTCCACTTTTATTAATATCCTGCAACAATTTACTAATTAATTTCATTCTCTCTCTGTAATTTATCTATTTTAGCCAACTTCTTTTTTTAAAAAATACTTTTCCCATTTAACATTAACATCTTTTTTACTTTCTTTGTTCTTAATAGTACACATATTCTCCGCATGCTTTTTTCCTATCTTTTACACTTTTACTAACTATCACTTTTTTATTACTTGTATTCTTCTGAATATTCTCACCTAAAACCCTATTTGCCACTTTTTCTACTTCACCACACCAGTCCAACTCTTCCATGGTTTCTTCAACTTTATTTTATATTCTTTTAACTTATTCTTATCATTCATTCTCTATCCACATTTTTTTACTATCCTTTCTACTTTTATTATTAGTTTCCATCACATTACTAATCATTTCAATTATATCATATAATATAAAACCATCCATGCACTTTATGTTCATGCACTTTATGTTCATTATTACATACTCTCCATTACCAAACACTTGATTTACCGTACTTTATTCATTCCCGCTCTTTCTACTAATACATAATCTATTATGTGAAATATATTATTTATAGACTATGTGTATTATCCCTCATAAATATTTGACAAATTTCCAATGCTCAAATTCACTCTGACAAAAATTCTTCAAAAGCTCTCCATTCTTGTTATCTACATCATCAATTTCTTCAATATATCCATTTATATCCCCTATAACCATTATTCTCTTCCCCCATTTTTTTTGAAACTATATATATCCTTAACTAGACATTCATATATGCTACTGTTTCACTCCATTATAGTTTGACTATCTCCAGTGGCTATATACACTATAGCCACCATCCATTCTTGTCTTACTAACCTTGTCTCAAACCACAAATGGTCTTGACATTTAACAGTATTTAAATATTTTTTTTGACATAACTCCTATACCACCAACCCTTTTTCATTTTCTTTTCTATTTATACCCTGCCATACTAAGTCATCCAGTATAGATTCTTCATCTTCTCTTAGATGTGTTTCAACTACTGCTAGTATCTCCATTCTAACCATTTTTCTGGTCTCTTATCACCTTGCATATTCAAATATCCAATTTTAACAATTTGTTCTTTCCTAACTATTCTTTTATAAATTCTTTTGACTCTTTCTTCTCCATTATATTTAAATATAAGTTGCTTATAATTAATTTTATAGATCTATTTCCTCTCCACATCTATTTTTATATCTAAATCAGCTACTCTTTATTTATTTCTATATTCAGTCCATTCTTCTTTCTAATAACCTTGCAATTTAAAACCCCACCCCCCTTTATAAATTTCCTGAACTATATTCTTTATAAATCAAACTCCTAAAACTTCACTTCTTTGTTTTTCTAAATGCAATCCATCTTTAATATATAACTCTCTCTTACTAATTAAAAAAATCCCACACATCCACAAACATAACCTCATTTCTCACACAAATTTTTTCAACTCTCATTTATAGAACATGTCCTATTTAACATATATCTATTCTCAAATCTTGGTAATAATCCAACTATTCTTACTCTTTAATCTTACTAAAATTATCTGGCAAATTATTTGTCCCTATTATAACACACATATCTCTACTTCCTTATTTCTTTACCTTATCTGTAACATATCTAATTCTAATTCCAGACTGACATATTCTTATATACCTGTTTTTATTTTCCCTTGCAATTATATCTCCACATTTTCTAATTAGTGAATCTTCTATCAAAACTGTCTCATAGTTTACTTTCCCTACTTCATTCGTAACTTTCTCTTCCACCTCCGGGACTTCCTTATCATTCCTATTGAATAATTACTTTATCAGCTCACACTTCGTCTCTAATCATTTTAATTTTGCTTCTACATCCTTTATCTCTTCCTCAATCTTAATTATTCTTTGGCTAACCATTTCCATTGCACTGCTTATTTTTCTTTATCAATACTGTCTCATAATTTATTTTCCCTACTTCATTCGTAACATTCTCTTTCATCTTCTGGACTTCCTTATCATTCCTATTCAATAATTACTTTATCTGCTCACACTTCGTCTCTAATGATTTTAATCTCGCTTCTACATCCTTTATCTCTTCCTCGATCTTACTTATTCTTTGGCTAATTATTTTTCCATCGATATCTCTTGTCACTTCACTAACAACATATTCTATCCCATCTTCCTTAACTACATTTTGCTCCATTTCTTCTGATTTTCTCTGTGAACTATTTACACTTAGAAAACACTTTTTCACCTCTTTTATCACATTTACACACTGTCTACATAACCACAAACCTGTTACATTCTTGCTGGTCTTATTTAAGCATTTCAAATGATAATCCTCATCACATATAGTACACTCTACCACAGCATGCCTATCTTTTTTCTGACCATTATATATGCCTTATGGGATACAAATGCAACCATATTCCTTATTTTTTAAGTTCCCTACTTTATATTTAATTTTATGCTTTCTCTCCTACTCTTCAAATCCCTTTATACAAAAGGAGAAAAACTTTACTTTCTTTCAATAGCAATCAATAAACACATTTCCCAATCTTAGGCTTCAAAATGTTATCTTCTTTCTCAAATAAATCACTGCCTTTCTTAAATTAAAAAATTCTTTAGTAGCAAAATTACTAAAAACCAATTAATTTTATATGCAACTTAGTTATAAAGCTTCTTTACAATAACACTCCCACAACAAAATTTTTTTTACTTCTATGTATTAAAATGGCATAATGAAACACTTTACAAATGTTATTAATATTATTCCCAATCTTTCCAAATCCAATTAAATCTATCTCTCTTGACCCCCATTTTCTCTCCACATTCACACAGTAAGCACATAATTATTGTAGCAATGAAAATTCTCTGATAATAAAAATATAAACTTTAACTTATCTTAAGGAACATAACGGCCACATTAGCACACTCCATACAGTAGAGCCACCCAGTCAATGCAAGCCTTAATAATCAATGGATGTTAGAAGGTTTGTGCATAAAATCTCTATCTAGTGCCTACACTACACCTAAATCTTAGAATCTAATGCACACCCTCCCTCAGCAGCCACCTTTTATCTATTTAGTTAACTAAATCCACTGATTACTAAGGCTTGTATTGGGTGGCACTACTGTTTGGAGAGTTTGCTACAACTTATGGATATGAGTAGGAATACAGGTAGACAGTTATATATGGTTTTTATAGATATAGAGAGGGTGTATGATAGAGTAAATAGGAATAGATTATGGGTAAGTTTAGTAAATTTGGGAATGGATGGAGCTTTAGTAGATATTATTAAGAAAGTATATGAAAATAATTACTACACATATCAATTAGAGGATATAGAATCAGTTAAAGTTATAAATGGGTTGGGACTAAGGCAAGGATGCTCTATGTCACTTATTTTGTTTTTGTTATATTTGAGAGAAATGAAGAGAGCAATAGAAGGACCAAGAAGAGAGATAGAGATATAATTAATAGGTGGTAAGGAAGTATATACATTGTCGGGTCTTTTATTTGCGAATGATGTTTTTTTGTGCGCAGAAAGAAGAGAAAATATGGACGTTATGCTGAGGACATGCACAAAGCTGGGGATTAAATTTAGTGAAGAAAAATCAAAAGTAATGATGATTAATACTAGGGCAAGAGAAGACAAAGAATTTTTATTGGGGATATAAAGTTAAGTGTGGTAAATAGATATAACTATTTTGGAATTGTCTTAAGTAATTAGATAAATTGCTTGAATGAATGGGAGAAAAAATTGATAAATGAAGCAAAGAAAAGAGGGATTGATAAAGAAATTGTGTTTTCATATGTGATGTAGCTAGAATTTTATTGAAGGGAGTGGCAGTAGCAGGTTAACATATGGTAATGATGTGTAATGTGTTAATAAAAGGGTATTTGATTACTTAGAAAAAGTACTAAGAGAAATATGAAGATATGCATTAAATGCAGATGTGTGAACATGGAGGCAATTCAAGGAGAAATGGGATGGTCAAGTTTTTATATGAGAGATGCAAAATGAAAATATTCAATAGATTGCAGTTTATGGATAATAAAAGAATGGCCAAAATAGTATTCAATTGGGTTATGAGTAAAGGGCAGGGTGAGAAAGGTAATGTGGTATGCAGAAGATTTAGATAAAGAATTTATGTCAGTGTACTTGTACAAAAAGGTGGGATGATTGTGTTAGGAGAATTGTTGAGTGTTATAGTGGTAAGGAATGGGATAGAAGAATAGATGCATTAGTAAAGAATAGGGAGTTGGAGAGATGGAGAACTAGTATGGAGAGTAAAAAGAGTTTAAATATATATAGAATTAAACAGTATTAGGTGTGAGTTAGTAGTTTATTGTTTAAGGCTTGAATGGGATCTTTAACAACTATGGAATATACACATAAATGGGAAAATGTTGGTGATTTAGTCTGCAAGTTGTGTAAGGAAGGCATCTGTTAATTGAATGTAAATGCCTGAAAGCAGAAAGGGTACAAATAATGAAGTTATGGAAGAATAAATATAAACAAAGTGATTATACAGAAAGTGGGTTGTTGGTTTTTATGCTGGGTTTGCGAAAAGGAGGATTTAGATATAAAGCCATGGACTTGACAAAGATTATGTTGTGGAAATGGGATGGAGCAGGATATGGGAAAACTTAGGGCAGGGAATGGAAAGGGAAGGTAAAGTGGCTAACAGGTTTCCCTGGGCATAGTTGCTGAGAGATTCCTGGCTCCATATAAGGAGAAGTCACAGTACATCACATCATATTACTGTTTTTTTGTGTAAGCATAGGAAATAGTGACCATGTGATGAAGAAAGTTAAATTAATTACTGGAATAATTTGATTATTTTCAATATTTGTGTCGAATAACCATTTTCAATATTTGTGTCGAATAAGTTGCAGAAGAATAACTATGACAAAGCAGTCCTTCTATAACAAGTCACTTTTTATATCAAAGCCTTTAGATCTTGGTTTATATAAGATAATTATGATGTCCTACCTTTGGCCAATTGCACTATATGTCTCCTTTGAGATATGGGCATGAAGATACAAAGTTGATAGAAGAAAAATCAAATGATGAGGTTGAAGAACTTGTTTACCCGGAATTAGGATTAAAAGATTGAATTAAATGGAAGACGTCACATTTTATTTTGAGATATACTAGAGGAAAAAATATCTGTGAAACCGACAAAAAGAGACTTCATTGCACTTTCAGAAATCAATGCATGGGTGCTAGGCACTGCAATGAATCAAAGCAAGCAGCATATATTGTAGATTATTGAGTATTATCAAATGTTTTAAGCATTCTTTGAAAAACAAATGATAATATATTTAATGAACAGTAACTATCAGTCACAACATTTACTGTGAAAAGAAATGTTTTTTTTTAACAACAACAAACAATAATCACTTAATTTGAATCACTTACTTTAAGAAATTTTGGTTTAAATAATTTCTATGATGCTTTAATTTTTTAAAATGAAATATGGATATTTTATTTATAAATAAATTGAGCAATGGAATTTTAATGCAAAACTATGTATAATGGTTAAGTAAATTATTTTGTCATTATAATTACTATATTTATCATTATTTTTTGAATAAAAGTAATAATTAATAATGCAAGTCATAATGATAATAATTGTTAAACAAAACTATGCATAATACTTCTCATACTTGCAAGATATTGATATTGACTTTTTATACTTATTTGTTAATATTAATAATCAGCTATAAAGCTAATTCATGCACTTTGTAGATTTTTAACTTTAAATGAATACTCTCACTTTCAAACACAAGATAAAGTCTTTGTGACTGAATATCTATCTTTTCGACCCAAACATTTATGTATTCATTTATAGTTAAAAATCTACAAAGCGCACATGCATTAGCTTTATGGCTGATTATTAATATTACAGTTTACAAACATAGTGCTATATAAAATAAATATTTCACTTATTTGTTAAATAATAAAAACTTATTTTTGTAGGTTAAACCCAAAAAATGCGATAATTTTAAGAAGAATCCAAACCCAAGAAACCAAAATACACGTCATCCTCCTGGTCAGTCATATAACAATAACGCTCCTCTGAGAAATGATTCAAGGCAGTTATTTCATCAGAAACATGATCTCTATTTACAAGAGAGTGGTTTTCAGCATTCATTTCCCCCCCAAAATATGAATCCATGCGAGAACTATGAGTCTGGCCAATCTGATAAAAGAAAATATATTAAAAATTATAAGGAGAATTCCAGTCAACATAAAGCCAGAAATCACAATAAGTTTTCAAAAAAATCATATTCCAAAACTTCTAGTAGATCATCACAAGTTTCTGATTCTGAAAAATTGTTTGATCAAAATACATTTCGGGATGACAGTTCTGAACATTCCTATAAATCAGCATCACAGGCTTCATATTCATCTGTTCAAAACTGGCTCTATGGAGGATCCAGTGATTCATCTGATAAAGGTTTATTAACATTCAATTATATATATGACTTAGTATATTATTTTATTAAACCACTAAGCATCACTACTGTATGAAGAGTTTTGCCTTTGTTATATTATTTTATATTTTATCATGGATGTTGTTTTTGCAATTTAATGATAGTTTATTGTTTTATTTATTAATTTTATTACTATCATGCATAAATATATTTTTACCATAATCTTCATTGAGATTATTATTTGTAATTAATTGCATTTTTAATTTTCAGAATACTTTACTGAAAAGTGAAATATTAGTAAAATGAAGTGAACCAGTAAACTGTCTTAAGACCTGTCACATGACTTCATCTTGAATATTGCTGTTTTAGCAGGATATTTTGTCAAATTTTCTATGCCACTTATCATAAGATTTAATCAGTATTGATAGATGCCAGTGCTTAATAATTCCATATTTTGTGCTTTTCTATCCAAAATTTTAGACTAGTTTCAAGCTTATGGCTTTTATCAATGAGGAGCTTTGGATCTTGTAATAGTGCATTGTCATCTGGCATCTATCATTACTTACTACAGCTTACAGTAAATGACACGGAGAAGATAGAAAGGTATACTGCTAAAATGAAGTAATATATTTAAAAATTAAATTTGAAGCATCACATGATTTTGGGATTAAAGAGAAATACTACCTACTGTCTATGTAGAAATTACTGAAATTCATTTTGATACAGAGATCAAATGTAATTGCACTGGAGATTGATAAATATTTGAGTGTTAAAAATAAATATTTTTTAAGCAACCTGATAAAAGAAGTTGGTGCACTGATGTTAACAATGCTGCATAATTTATTATTCCAGGATTTTCATATAATTTGAAGTGCTTTATTTTTTAGTTATTATATATGGGGATTAATAAATGCCTATCTTTATTGCTTAAGAAATTAATTGCACAGATACAATTATCCAATACCAACAGGGTTTCAAAACATGAATTAATGGTAATAAAGCATCTACTTCAATGTTTAAAGATTTTTCAGTGCTTAAGGAATAAATCAAATAAAAAACATTGGTCAATTATGATTTTTTTTTAGATAAAAGAATTTTCTTTACATGTTGATGAAATCATAGTTGTAAAAACTAAATTTGTCTTATTTCTCAAATGAAAGAACATTATGTTATTCATTGGAATATATCATTATTTCTAGTTGTTGATAATGAAAATAAAACCGTATTTATTATTATACCAGATGCACATCAACCTTTTTGGCTGTTGTTTTGATATGTTTAATTTGACATCGTTACTTTCTTCGCATTAAATTCTTCATAATAAAAATTATGTATTATTAAATCTAATATTTATATGTTTTTTAATTGATTGCTTTAACAAATTTTTAAGATTTAATGTAAATAATTTTTTTTTTTATTAACGGTATGTCGTTCATTTTATATTAGGGATTGATAGACTATGAAAGCACTATAATAAAGGTAAATTAAAAATTTTAAATTTACCTATTTGACAGCATTATGGTGCAACTACATATATTTACTGGAGCACCCTTTGAATAAGAAATTTACATTTTTTTTTCAATTTTTCAATAGCATCAAGAACAAACATAATAGTTTTTTAGCTTTATTACTAGTTACTGTTTATTAATACAAAACCGCTGTTTGTATAAGATTCTCGGGCTTTTGAAAGACTATTGTTTTGATATGCTTAATTTGATATCATTACTTCCTTCACAATAAATTCTTTGTAATAAAAATTACATATTAAATCTAATATTTGTAATATTTTTTTAATTAGTTGTTTTAACAAATTTTTTTAAAGATTTAATGTAAATACATGTTTTTTATTAAACATTGTTAAGTATGTCATTCATCTGAACTATATTAGAGGATTGACAGACCATGAAAGCATTTTAATAAAGCTATATCAATTTTTTATATATATATTTGATATATTTGACAGCATTGCTGTGCAACTATACATTTATTGGAGTACCCTCTGGTAATTTTTTTTTTCCAATTTTTCAACAGCTTCACGAACAAATGTAATAGTTTTTTTTACCTTTATTAATAGTTACCTTTTATTAATACAAAAATGCTGTTTTTGTATTTTTTTTTTTATTGATTGTTTTAAGATTTAATGTAAATATATATATATATTAAATATTTCTGAGTATGTCATTCATCTGAATTATATTAGGGGATTGACAGACCATGAAAACATGGAATATCTTAATGCTGAATTACAAATTGGTGTTCATGGCTTTTTCTGAGTTGGCTGGCAATCTACTGCAAAATATATAACCAGTAGCCAAACTAGATCACTCAGTATCAATTGTCTTGAATAACTTACCAGGAGCCACCAAACATGCCTGCTGAAGCCAGTCAATTTGTTGCTTTAACAAATTTTTTTAAACATTTAATGTAAATTAAACAAAAAATTTTAAATAAATGTGGAAATTTCCCCATTACCTATTCTATTTGATAGTGAATTTGACAGCATTATAATTGCTGAGCAAACAATTTTTTTCATTGAAAATACACCTCATTGTGAATTTGACACATGACATTGGACAAACATTCATACATTCACCATTCAAATAACAGAGATAATAGGGATTTTATTTGTAAGATCTTCATGCCAAACAATGTGTAATAGTTTAATGTTTTGGAAGCAAATTCATTTCCTCAATCCATAATCTAAAACACAAATCTCAACTTGAGAAAGCTAGCTAGATACACAAAACAATATAGTCAGAGTAATCTATTTTTAATGGCCAATAAGAAACTAAATTACAAACCAACACTCAAATCTTGTCTAAATCATGATAGTATCTAAAGAAAAATGATTCATTGATAACTTATTGCTATTATCAAAATATTTAAGAAATATTGATTAATACCTCAATTTTTACTAAATATAATTTTACAAATATCTCTTACTGACCAGCTCACAATTAAATTTGGGTGCAATTTTTAATAGTTTTTTTTTTTAACTTTAAACTTATGAAAAAAGAAGATAAACAATTATTGCTTCATCTAATTTTATTAATTCAATCCTTCAAGATCTCTCTGTAAACAATAGTTGTAAATAAAGTTTGACTTAAAAAAACTTGATATTCTATTGTTTAGTGCTGGAAGTTCTCATTGATAATAATAGCTTTTCAATATTCATTACTGGAGAATTGTTTTTATGGCCATTATAATAGATTTCTACCTTCATGATAAGTTGCAAATATTGTAAAAAATCATTTTTATTCAGATTTATATTTAAAATTCTTGATCTAGCTTTGTTTGATTAACACCACAAATTATGGAAGTAAAAATGATATTGAATGGATGTATTACAAGCATACATTAGGTTTTTTTTTTTTACAAAATTTAAAAATTAATGTGACACTAATACAAAAACTCCTCATTTCATCTCTGGAATTATTATTATTTTTATTTCACTGTTTTATTTTAAACTGAATGCTAATAAACACATGATATTCCACAGAGTTTATTAATAATAATATTTCTAAATGTGTTATTAGGAATTTATTTAAAAAAACATTTTGATAAGCTCAATCGCGATGATTGATTTATAATAGCAACTTTTAACTTTTCTGTCAAGTTAAATCAACAGGAGTTAATGTAATCTGACTTTTTTGATTTTTAAAAAAATATTTTATTTAATCTGTAGTAAAACCTTTAATTATTGCCATCTTATAGAGTATAAAGATTGATAACAGGAATTGTTTTATCCAGGAAAATGAATAAATTACATTTCCAATGTAAATCTGTTTGTTTATGGATTCAAAAACTTAAAATTTAAAGAATAAAATAATATATACTTATCTAGTAATAAATATGAAGTCTCTAATGATATTTCTTTAATGTTGAAACTAAAAGTAATAGCATCCCAAAGCTTTTGCTTCTAGAACATTAGAGGTGCCAATTTCCAGGTTTTAACATTTTTAAAACTAAAATCATTGCCATTTGAGAATAAAATTTCATTAGATTACAATTATGAAAACTTTTGATCTCTTCGGTATATTCATTTAAGTAATTATCATCTTGCCATGGGATATATTACCTATATTGCCTAGACATCTTCTGCAACATAAATAGAAATATTTTTATTTAATTCATTCATTTTTCAATTTCATCCCAATGTGAATTTAATTTTTGCTCTTCATTTTTTGATTAAGAATAACTTTTGAATGTGTAATGAATCTTGCTTCCTTGATTGTGCACTTAGAATTTTTTTCTTTCTTTTTTTTACATATAACTTTAACATTTCTAAAAATAAATACATGCTCGTTTGCTGTTTTCAAGAATTAACTTATTCACCAGTACAATAGAAATAAAAGTATTTCTAAAAATATAATGGTGTTTCTGAATCATGAATAGAAAATGAATATGAATTTGTTTATAGAATGTGGAAGAAGAGATGAACTTAAGTGCAAAGTCAAGGAGGAATGATTTTTCATACATTCAAAAGATATTTTTTAATTCAAAAGAGACAGCATATAATTAAAATTCATATTAAAATTTAAATCAATAATTGGTAAGTTAAGTGGCAATATTTTTGTTTATGCTAACTATAAGTATAACACAAACATTCTGAAAATGTGATAGAACATTTTTATTATGAAATAAATGATCTTTTCTGTGAACTAGCAGAATTTTTGTTTTTCATTAAATAAATGAATTGCCATTTTGTTAAATATTGTACCGGTCGAAAATGTATGTCCATCCAATAAGATTTAGAATCTGAGCAAAAGTACCCCGAATCCAATCATGTCCGAGATACACAGGTCAGGAGCAATCATGAATTCTAAGCTATTTTCCCATTCCCTAAATCTATAACACTATGGACAACACCCACGGTGATACCAAATGAATTCATTCCATCCCGGCCCGGTGTTACAATGTTTTGCATGAGAACTCAACTGGTGATGATGATGAGAGATTGAGTGAACCCGAGATATAAGTTAAAAACATACATAAATATATTAATAAGAATCGAACTACTGGATTAAGTTTAAAAATATGAATATTTATTTTGACAAAATTCAAGATAATTTTATATAGATAATCAACTTGACACATTTTAAACTTTATTTTGGTTACAAAGATTTTACAAACTGGAGTCAATTATTTTTATTTTGACAGATATGAATTTAGTGCGGCGTTACAATACTGAACATATATTTGGAAATCGGATTTTATTTAAGATTACAAAAACAGATTTATCTGGGTGATTGGTGGATGTTTTATATCTTTAGAAAACACAAAGATTCGATAGAATTTCACTGTTTATATGACTTCATAGGATGCCCTTGGCATTTGATACATAGCTGTAGATAGTTCATAGCATTTATTTACAACAATTAAATAAGGATACATTTTGATCCATAAGTATACTAAAAACATTTATTTATTAAACATTTTCGACATTTAACTATCGAATATTGCAAAACTCTATCAATACGGGGAATGGCTTATTTCGATAAAGGGGAGGGCAGCTTCATGAGAAGTTGGATCTAAAACTCCAATGAAAAATATTACAAAGAGAAAAACATTTCATTATCACACTTCATTATGATTTATTTTGCCAAGCAGGCTAGAAAACGAAACATAGGAAATTGCGGTGCTAGCATTTTGTCAGAGAGAAAGTGTGGCAGCTTCGACCAAGAAAGTATCGTCCTCCAATTTTAAGGTGGTATGCCAGCTTCATGCTAAGTGATACCAAAAGAAAAAGGTAGGTAGGAAATTGCTATGGGTCCGGATCATAGCAAAACCATACAGAACTTCAACTATACTAACCTGCTTGTTCCAGGAATAGACTTAGACCCTTGTTATGAATGAGAAGACAGAAGGCTTCAAATCCCCGGCGTGAGATACGGGCGAAACAAAGCAGTATATAAATATATACTTTAAGGAGAAGAATGACAAACAAAGATAATCGTGAATCCCTGGAATGAGGTACAGGCGAATCAGGTCAACCCCCATGTGGCTTATTAATAATTTGACTTATGCTAGCAACGCTATTATATGAATATAAAATCATTGGATTTAAATACTAAAATAAAGCCTTAAGTAGTTTAACAAATACATAATGATATGTTGAAATAATGACCCATGTAAGATAGTCATTAATCAGAAGTTAAAAGTATAATTAATGAAGCATGTATTGCTCCCTCTTCTTGAATCAATACCATTTTGTTTAACATATATAAAAAAAAAACTAAAATTCACACACTTAAAAGTGCAACTAACAAAATAGTATTTGGTCACCAGCCTTTTGGCGATGATGATCAATAAAGAAATTAATAAAATTAACGGATACCAATATCCACTCCAGATTGCAAAGTATTTATACATTTTGTATAAATTTATGGTAAAATATTTTTTAAAAGCATATATTTATTTTAAAATACAAACTCAATCTTACGAGCTATTTAGAAATAAATAACAAGAACTCATTAATTCCCTCCCCCCTTTCTATTCCACAGCGGGATATAGAAGAAGTTCGTAAGACTGGGTTTGATTGGCATTTACAAATAAAATTTAGTGAAAAATATGAAAATATCATTAAAAATAAATTATAATCGCACTAAATTATTAAAATAATAAGCATGAGTTGGATGAAAAATTTTATAGTAACTTTAATTTGGATTGCAGAGAATTGACGCAGAGGAAATAATTATTAACTTAACATACTCGCCGATTGGCAAGTTAAAAAGAGATTCAAAATAAAGAGAATATTAATTTTAAAGAGTTAGAAGTTAGAATTTAGGTACTACGATTATATTGACTTTGGGTTTGTTACCTCAGGATTCTATGGAATGAAATATTGACGAATCTTCTGTGGAAGGCGGCTTCTTTGATTGTTTTGTGGCAGTCAAATTCTACTTGAGATCTAAAAACATGTTTCTTGGGCTCGGCAATTCTCTGATGACATGGGCACTTTTGATCCGTAGGAGTTATACCTCTGCACAGCGAAGAGTTGAGCTGAAGACGGAGAGGGAGGCAGCTTAGGCCTTTCTACTTAAAACTATTTAAAAAATCAGACCGATGTAGATTTTCAGCCCTATTTATACCAGTTTTGAGTTATTCAAAGAATGTTTTTAATTAAACTTTTTAACTTTATGAATCTTTAATTTACAGAAATATTTTTTCTATTGTTATTGGAGATGCACTCGCTAGATAACTGTCCAAAAATAAATTCAAATCAATTTTCAGATTGGAAATACATTTGATAAAAATGTTAACAACTAACTAAAATCAATTAGCTTCGTTTTAAATTTTACTTTCATTAATTTTGGTTTAAAAATTCCTTTTAAAACCATGGAACAAACTAATGTTCCCACCCCTTTAATTACTCTTGGACAGTTAGCGGTTGTATCTTCCATCTTGAATTTTTATGTAATTATATAAAGAAAAATATTTATGAAATAAATAAAATATAATTAAGAAAAAAAATACAAAATTATTTACACTATTTGTTTGTGCTTTTATATATATAAAAGCTCTGTTAATATATGTTTATACTGAGTTGCATCTAAAGATATTAATATAAAAATAATTAAAGAATTTTTATTTAAAATTTATATTTATTACTTTTATAGACACTTCTCAGAAATATACTTATAGTTTATATACATGCGACAAAAAAGAGGGAGCAGGATGGAACGTGGGTTGTGGTAGAACAGTGAAACTCGATTTTGAACTAAGATCGACTGTTTCAATATTAAACATTACTTCACAGCATTATAATGCTTTCTTTCCTTTTTTGTAGTTTCATAATGATGTAGTAGGCTATCAATACTTTAAACTACTTATGTCTTATAATTAAGAAAATTCATCAGAGGATTAAAATTCTTGAAAAAATTACTATAATTGAATTTCAGCTTTAGTTTTTGTGAATAACAGAACAAGTTCTGTTCAAATTGAGGAACTGTTTCAGCAACTTGTGTCTCTCTTTTTTTTAGATTCATATTTCAAATACTTTTTTTTAAAGGTGACTAACAGATACTTCTAAGTGTGTTCAGAAGTGCTTGTTAAAATATAAACATAAGCTGGAAAACAGGTTATGTTTTTTTTTTTTTTCAATGTTAAATAAGTAAAAGATAATGAAATGTTAATAATCTAAGCTAAATAGTTTTAATTGAGAAGTATGAATTTGAGTATTCTTGAAATGTATCACTTCAAATAGATAGTTTCAGTTTTAAGAATTCAAAAGAATTTGACACTTATTATTGCAATGCAAGCATTGCATTTAATCCCCACTTCAACTGCAAAAAAGACAATTTCATATTATAGTGAAGATTCTTAACTTTAGGCATTTAATCAGAATTTTTTCATTATTATTTTAAAGTTATCTAAACAATTTTAATTGATGATTTTACTTTTGAGCACATATTTTTATATTTTAATGTAAAGTTATAAAATATATTGGAATATAAAAATGGTAAAATTTTAATTCAGGTAAAATGTGCATAGCTACTTAAATAAAGTTTAGAGTTAAAAAAATTGTGATCATGTGATGTTTGGTGGTTTAAAATTTAGAGTTCATACCATTACATTTGTTAAATTAACTTTGTTTTATTTTTTTCATTTATATGGGAGTTTAAACCTCTTATCTCTTATTTTTTGCATTTACATTTATTTGCATTTCCTTTAAATATTGTAATTTTCCAACAATCTGTAATTTTTCATTAGTAATAAACCTTGATTTGAAAATTTTATCATTAAATCGTGCTGATCTAAGCGGGTACTTTTCTATAGTACAAATCACCACTAAACCATTAATATTTTGATAACTATAACTTTTCATGTTGGGATCATTACATTTTTCTTTACACACTTTTTTCCATGTGCCCTCTTTTTTCACAATTATTGCAGCATTCTTGTTTATGAAAACAATTTCTGGCTTTTTGGCCCTTTTTCCTACAGCAAAAACATGTAGACAGGGTTTCGCTGTTAGCACTATTTTCATTACTTTTTGACCATTCTTTTCTTGCTGTTTTACAAATGTCTGTATGTGATTTGCTATTAATCTTGAACTCGGTGAATTTTTGAGATTGTTCAAGCATGAGTTCATAAGCTATTTCACATTTTATATCCTCTATATAATTTAAATGGCTAACTGCCAATAATTGTTGCTGTAAACTATCATTACACATACCCATAAGAAATTGTTCCAACAGGGCTTCATTTAGGAAAGATCCATAGACACAATTTTTTGCTAGATTATGAAGAGCACTATCGTAATCTTTTATACTTTCATCCCATTCTTGGCTCTGGACTCAGAATTGCAGTCTGGCGACATGCCTCAAGGTTGGGGGTTAAAATGGTTTGACAAACGCTCTTTAACCTGATCGTATATATAATCTTTAGGAGATAGAGATTCAGTGAGCCTGTTGGCTATCTCAATAATTTCTTTCCCAGCAAAGCATAGTAATGAAGCAATCTTATACTTATCATCTTTAATTTTATTAATGAATAAGTATTTTTCTATATGTTGAAGTACAGGAGCCAGCTACTTGCCTCATGACAAATTCATCTATTGCTACTTGCATTGCCCAGTCTTTTACCTAAATTTAGCTGCTATTTTAATTAAGAATTTGAAACAAGACAGTGCCAATTGCTATGTCTAGCTGATCTAAGAAAGTACTTCCCTATAGTACAAATCTCCACTAAACAGTTTTAGTGAATGATCCTTAATAGCATTTTAACTACTTATATATATACAATCATTTAACATAATAAGGCCCAAAGGCATACATAAATAATAATTTAGATGAATATGACCTCTAAGAGTCCTAGCTGACTATTCTCATGTTTGGAGGCTTGCTCTCCGCACTTGAAGTCACTGTGCCATGGGAGACGATCTGCTCCAATATATATGTCTGTGCGCATAGGTGAAGTTCCAACAATTAAGTTTATACCTATATATGTATGTGCATTTAAACATACACATACATATCATTTATCTTGATAAGTGAATGGATTCATCAAATAAACTCGGGAAAGTTAAAAATAAAGACCATTTTTATGTACTTACATATATTTATGTGACTATTTGGATTTTGGTCTTTTTCTGATTATTTCTAAAAGTATTTAACTATATGTTTTATATTTTTTTTATTATCACAATTTTATAATTCTTTTAGTTGATTAATACTACTACCCATACAATATTATTTTTTCAGCAGTATCTATGTTTTTAATTACAGCTATTCCAATTATTGCAAGCTTTAGTAACTAACAGTTATTCAGATGGTAATGCTGAATAAATCAATATACTTAATAAATTGTTACCCGAGCCTTTGCTTCTTTTCATTAGGAGTTATTGTAAGCTTGATTAGTCAACAGACTCTAGATTCATAGCTATGTCTAATATTCATTGATTATTTAATTTTATAAGTGCTTCTCTAGTGGTTGAGTGAATAGAATGAATCACTATTGCAATAGAACAGATAGATTTTTTAAAGTAACCTGCTAATATCTAATAACTGCTTCTTTGGAGCCTGTTTAATAATTCCAGCAAAATTACCAGAATAAAAGTAATATCTTTTAATTTTAGAAATTGTTTCATCAACATAAAGTTTTCAGCTAATGAAAAATAAAATATAATATTGAACTCGTGAGAATTATTGAATATTAGTAGTCATGATGTAATAAAAACAGAGAGAACACAAGAATGCCCATAGTCATAAAGGCTACAACTATTATCTAAATGTGTGTAAGTTACTGAGACATAATAATTTGTTTGCAATAAAACTATTTATTTATTTTTGATGTTAACATTATTGAATTTGAAATGAAAATCTATTTTTTTCTTATGTAAGATCTGATTAGAATCAAATGACCAATGATATTTTAATAAAAAATAATTTATTTATTTAACTTTTAAATGATATCAGGAAAATACAAATACAATTGTGTCTTTATGCTATTCTTAATTAATAACATTCATGAACTAGTGATTGTAATGTTAAACTGTGATATGATGACATTGATTCACTTAGCCCCATAATCTAAATATGTGATGTGTGTACAAATCCAAATATTTAAATTAGTTAAAAATTAATCCATATTCTATATTTTATTAAAATGTCATGGTGTAAGTAATAAATATTTACTATGAACTTATTGATAGTAGAAATCATATATATTTGATATAATCTCATCGATTTTACATAACATAAAAAATTGGCTATATTGATTAAGTTTCATTTTTTGTGGGAAAGATGACACTAATTCTCTGCATTTAATAGAGAAGTACCATAGTTAAAATTCGCACAATTTTGAAATTTATGAACCTTTTTTTTTTTTAACACCATTTTGGTATTGGTAGGAAATTTATATCTGCAATAAGAAAAAAAGATGGAATTATTACTAAAAAGAGAGATGACATCGTGAAATGGATAGAAGACTTTTATCAAGAATTATATAGTAATAAAGAACAAGTATCTCCTATATCTTTTACATCTTCCGAATTGCCCAGAATTTTAAATGAAAAAGTGAGACATGCAATTAAATGTATGAAGAATGGAAAGGCTCCAGGTAATGATGGAATTATAATTGATATATTAAAAGAATCAGGTGAAGAAATAGAATTTTTTTTAGCAAAGTTATATACCAAATGTCTAAATGATAAAGATGTACCAGATGATTCGAAGAATGCAGTATTAATATTAATATTTAAAAAAGGTGATAAAGAAGATATTAGAAATTACAGACCTATCAGCCTTTTATCAGTTTTATACAAATTTTTTACCAAGAGAATTACAACTCGTCTACAGAGAACATTGGATTTCCACCAACCAAGAGAACAAGCTGGATTTAAATGTGATTTTAGTACAATAGTTCATATCCAGGTATTGAGAGAATTTATAGAAAGGACAAATGAATATGAGTTGCCAATATGTTTTGGATTTGTAGATTGTGAAAAGGCATTGGATTCTATAAATATTTCTTCAGTGATTAAATCATTGGATCATCAAGATATAGATCCAGGATATTGTCATATTTTAAAGAATATTTATAAAAATGCAACAGCAACAATTAGATTACATAATGATACTGGGAAAGTCAACATCGAGAAGGATGTAAGACAAGGTGATTCCATATCTCCAAAACTTTTTACAGTAGTGCTACAAGAAGTATTTTGTGGATTAAAATGGGAAGCTAAAGGAGTGAAAGTAAATGGTGATTATTTAAGTCATTTAGATTTTGCAGATGATGTAGTTGTTTTTGCAAATAATGCTTCAGAGCTGCAGGAAATGTTGCAGGAGTTTTCAGATGAAAGTAGTAAATTAGGACTAAAGAAAATGTTAAAAAGACTAAGTAATGTTTAATGGATTTTCTCAAAATATGAATATAAAGATTGATTATGATGAGTTAGAAGTTAACAGCTACAAATATCTTGGTCAGATTATTAATACAGATGGAAACATAATGAATGAAATTAATCATAGAATTAAACTTGGTTGGAGTGCTTTTGGTAGAAATAACTTGATACTAAAATGAAATATGCCTATGTGATTGAAAGGGAAGGTTTTTAATAAATGTTTTACCAGTTCTTACTTATGGATCTGAGACTTGGACACTTAATAGAAGAGCAATACAGAAACTTCAGATCACTCAAAGAAGTATGGAGAGATGCACATTGGGAGTAACAAGAAAAGATTGAAAACTCAATATATGGGTAAGAGAACAAACATGTTACTGACCTCATTGAAAAAATTAAGAGATTGAAGTGGAGTTGGGCTGGACATATTGTTAGAAGATATGATAATAGATGGACAATTGAAATCTTAAACCGGATTCCAAGAGATTGTAAAAGACCCAGAAAGAGACCACGTGAAATGGATGAAATAAAGTGTGCAGGGGTGTTGTGGAGAAGAGAAGCTAAAGATCGGAGAAGATGGATTGAACTTGGAGAAACCTTCATCCTGCAGTGGATTGATAATGGATGATGATGATGATGACATGTATAATTTACCAAATCTCTTTATTATGATCTTTCTCTTGAGATGTTTGTGGTGTGACAATTTAATTCCTGCAATGGATGTGTAGTGTCACCTGTGACCTAATTGTATCAAAATTTTACAAGTACTCATGTTTGAACATATTTAAGCTAACACTTATGTAAATTTTAAACTATAGACTAGTTGTTAGTTACCTTTTGAGAAGATAAATATTCATGCATATGTTTTGGCATAAAAGGATAATCAAAATTTTGAGCAATATATTAATATCAAATTTTGTGTGAAAATCAATAAAGGAGCTACTGAAACATTACAACTGTTGAAAATATCATATGCTAAAGATGCTATGAAGAAATTGATGAGATGTGAAGATGATCCCAGAAGCAGACAGCCAAAAAGAACACTGACCTTAATATTAACAAAATGTGATGTGGACTGACAGATGATTAAGTGTGAGATTAATAGCTAAAAAATTGCAGATTAATCTAGAAACAGGCTAATGTTAAATAAAGAAATTGGGCATGAGAAAGATTTCTGTGAAGTGTGTGCCTCGGATCTTGACAGATGAATAGAAACAGTGTCGATTAGATGTTGCAACTAATCTTTCTTAAATATGCATGTTTCCAAGAGTAATTATGAGTGATGAAACTTGATGTTTCCTGTATGATTCAGAACAAAATGTCAGAGCATGCAATGGAAATCCCTGGATTCACCACACCCTAAAAAGATATATATGTCAAGCTCACAGTTTAAGATCATGTTGGTGTGTTTCTTTGATTATAAGGGAGTAGTTTACCAAGAATTTATTGAACAGAGACAAGCAATCAACCAACAATGTTATTTAAAAGTACTTTAGAGATTACAAGATTGTTTGAAAAAAGGGCCTGAATTGTGGACTTAACTAGTCGATCATTCATCATGACAATGCACCAAGCCATAGCGCCCTCATTGTGAGTGACTTTTTGGTCAAAAAATTAATTACATAACTAGACTATTTTCCCTATTCACCTGACTTAGATCTCTATGATTTCTGATTATTTCCAAAATTAAAAACTGTGCTAAAAGAACAAAGACTTCCCAGTATAAATGATATCTAAAAAAAACGTGAGACAGCTGCTCAATAATATTCATGAAAATGAGGTGTGGTTCCAGAAATGGGAACACTTCTTTAATCAGTGTATAGATGCACAAGAGGACTACTTTGAAAATGACAGTAGCCATTAATGTACACTTTCACATATTTATTTTATGAAGGTGCATTCTGGAAATTAAATTATCACACTTTGTATCTATTATAGTAAGTAGATAGCATCTACATTCGAAAAGTAAGTTACATAACATGCTAATCATCGTTACCATAATAATTATTCATTATTTACAAAGAAGTTGCTGTGTATTGATAATAATTAGCAACAAATATTTTAATAACCTGCACACATAATTAAGTTTACATAATGGAGTTTATTTGAATTACAAATAATTCTTTTGTACATTTGTCCATTATAAATATGTACATATGCCTAATGGTTTAATTAAACTAATAATAAGATCTATGTTGAATTTTCAAATACCCAATGTTTAATAAAAATGGTCTCTTTTTTTTATTTGCCTTTTTGTCACTTATTTTCTTTTTCTTTAGAGGGAAGTTATGTAATAATTTATAACAATTAGAAAACTTTTTAATGTATTTCCACAATATATATATATATACTAACTTAAATTATGGGCATCCACGTTGTGAGCCAAATATAACTTATTCAAATGGTCGCACATCCTCGTTATGGATCAATTGTAATATTTATTTATTTCAGGTCAGGCGACCACGCTATGCATTAATTATAACCTATATTGAATCTGTCTGGCACTCGGACACTTGCGGCCAAGTTGCATGCCAATTGTAATTTTTTAAGGATGGGTCGATGGATGCTTCACCGTTCCCAGCTAACACTATTTCTAAAGCCTACTGGGATGATGATGATGGGATAGAACATCCATAATTTTATTTGCCAGGGTGCCAAATTGCAACTTCAATGAGAATATTGAGGTTAAACCTCATTTCAATAACTTATTAATAAATTTCAACAATAATATTTAATGAATGGGTTAATAAATAATCAATCGATTAAGAGACCACTGAGAATGCATTAAAAATAATAATATTAATATTCTTGGAAATTCGTGGTTATTCTCAGCACACTACCATTCACCATCATTAAAGTCACAATTAAAATTTTGTTCCGATTACAAATAGTTCTATATCCATCTCCACCTTCCTGATCCATTACCCCATCATCCTCACATTCATAGGTCTATTGCACTACTATCTCTTGTACTATTAAATTTTTTATTGTGCTAGCTCATTTCTCCCATTATAATCTCTTCTCAGGGTTTTTAGGACAATAAAGTGTAGAGGTCGAACAAGCTGCTATGGATTGTTGGTGATAATCACCCCTCTCATGATCATCTCCAAGGTTGATCTTGGCCGTCTTTGATGTAGTTTAATGTCTATTTACATTAAAGCTCGAATAATTTAAGCTTATTAAATCTTTTAGAAATAACATATTATGAACGCTTTTATAATTAAAGTAAAAATCATAAGGAAGTGCATCTAGGGAGGTGTTTGAATATAACGGATGGGGAAAGGATTTTATGCTCACCCACTGCATCCACTATCACCAAATAACCATCCCTATTCATAATTTATATTTCAACTATATTAAATTATTTGGTAATCTTGAGTATTGCCGTGCCACATAAGCTCGGAAAATTAACCATTTTAAATAAATTTTACCGGATATTATTTACAAAAATGATGATTCAACTATTAATAATAATATATTGATGTATGATTGGATTTGAGATGTCTAGATTATAATAACCCACAAAACATTGACACGTACGCAAATTTTTATTTAAAACAAATAACAAATTTTATTAACATACTACTACTCAATACATAATATATACATTCACTTGATGACTCACATGGTTTTCCCCTGTTTTACAACCGTATTATGATATAAAAAACTAAATAAATAAATATCCCTAAATCAATAGATAATGTCGAGGTTTTAAAATATAAATATTCATTTTTTAATTATTAGGGAATCACGATTACCATGGAGTAATATTAATATCAGACAGATAAAAATAATATTTACCTTCACATATATTATATTTTTGTTCTCATTTTTATCCCAGACATTGCGAACATTAAACTTCTCCCCCACAGTGTTTAATGCCTTCAATTACTGATTTGTTTCTAAGAGTAATTCTTCCTATAATAAAATTTAATTTTATTTAATTATTTTAATCTAATGTTTCTTCGCCCTATGCTCTACAATATGTATTGTGGGACTAAGTTAATTTTAGTTACTTTTTAAATGTCAACGAATCGATATCTAGCTCAATCATCATCACAGTGCATACACTATATTCATGTTTTTATGGCAATAATAATATTTCAGTAATATTACCTTTCCAGCGAAGTTCTCAGCTGGCTGTGGATATATTTATTAGATAATTTTATATAAGCATTGCTTACACTTACAATATTCGTAGGTTTTATTTAACCCTTAAATTTAATATTTATTGACGTTTATTACTCTTGGCTCTTATTGATAAATTAAAATATATCAACAAAACAATGTTCAAGTATACCAATCGCGCACACACATATCCGCATTCATCCTGACATCAAATTGAGTTTGCAACCCTGTATCCAACATTTTATAAGTAATGCTTAGTAATAGATATATTTCATACACCCGTAAGGAATATCAACATTAACATGAGGCAGGCAGTGACCTGAATAAGAGATCTTTTCACTAAGGTTGGGGTATGCTAGGATTTTTATCACTAGTCATACAAAGAGACTTCTGTTTACCTATTAACCTCTGGCCATCAATAAAGAAATCTTACGGTGTAGAAAATAACCAAGTGGGGAAAACTTCCACTGTGTTTAAATACTTTATAAATATGGTGTAAATATCTTAGTGAGCGAGCTAAACTACAACTCCACTAGCTTGATGGGGACTCTTTGTCCATCCACATTATATACAGGTCTAACATTAATTTGTACAAGTAAAACTTATATCTACATTACTTTTGCAAAATAGTACACTGGAACATAAGCCAAATATTTTTCCAAGCCTTAATTAGCTTGTATCTAGGTTTAACTTTATGATAATAGTAATAAGAAATGCGCACTAAAATTTTAAAACTACTCTGCACTTTTATAGGATAATGATGATGTTTTAGCCCAACAGTCACACAACCTTTATAAAATATAGCACTTGACAAGAATTCCTGATCCGATCCAAAAACATTTCCCACAACAATATTTCTCACTCTTTTCATAAAAAAAATGTAAAGCATTTAAAACAAGGCACATACAGAATGATTTGGTATTAATTTCATCTACCCCTAAATGATAATAATAATATAAGCATTTAACAGGCACATACAAAATGAATGGATATTAATTTGATCTACCCCTAAATGATGATAATAATAATAATAATAAAAGCATTTAACAGGCACATAGAAAATGATTTGTTATTAATTTCATCTACCCCCAAAATAATAACAATTATAATTCTAACATGGATTAATTTTAAATGGATATATACCTGGGTCTCTTTTTACGTGGACTTATTTAACACGATTTTGTAGTTACGCGATTCATATGTTTCACCGGAAGTCGAATTCCGATAATGCGATGTTACTTTAAATAATAAATTTTGCACACTTACATTATATTGAAAGTAATAGCACATTATTGGAATTCGACTTTTATCTTAGTAATTTCAATATTTTCAGTGCTTTATAATAGTAAGATTTTATGCAATAATGAAATTAAAATCATGAATTCCACATTTTATGTATACACACATTAAATTTTACAAGATTATAATGTAAATTTGTTCAAACATTGTGCGTATTAATTTTGCATTTTAAATCACATTCTGTTTTTGCTTTTTAAAAAAGAATGTAATCAATTATTAATCATTTAGTGTCCACAAGTTTATTTTTAAAAGGTCAGTAATAGCAGTGGGCACAATTAAAAATTAAAATCTGATTTTTAATTGTAATTAACAATTTAAAAATTACTTATGGTGATGTGATGTAAAATGAAATTTGATTTTTAAACGGAATTGAAAATTAAAAAATTAAAGATAAAAATAAGAATTTAATTTTTAGTTGTTAGTTTTAATTACATTTTTCCCAGCAGTGGTGAATAAATGTCTTTTTATTATCATAAGTCTAAGTTCATAAACAATTAATAAAATCATCGTCTCAAAGATTAATTACATTGCCAACAGAAAAACATTAACACAATGTGAGAGTGAACTTGGTGCTAGTTGTATTTCCTCTTGTGAAGAATCTATTTTTTAGCAGTTTGCAAATGAAACTGTTTATCGGCAAATGGCGTTAATAATTAAAACATATAAAAAATGTAAATTTCTGTACTGTAAATTATGCATTAAAATATATTATTTTGAATAAAATTAAATATTATAGTTTAAAAAAGTTTGTCTTGTATCAATTTTTTTCAAATTTGAAATTTTTTATTAGTCATATTTTATTTCCTTATTTTTTTTTTTGCGCGCAAATTTTAAAGTAAATTTTACGTTGGTGCTTTGCTGATACGCGATTCCTGATAAATTAATGCAAGACAAATCATGACATTGATTAACTTCAGAGAGAGAACGATGTGCACCTAATAAAAATTTACTTGAGAGTCTTTTTTTTTTACTTATATCATTAAATCTGGCCAAGTTTTCCATTCAAGAGACACCGAATAACTTAACGATTTCTTTTCTCTCTTTAATTTTTTTTTTTAAATTTTCTTTAATTCTACACAAGGCTTCTCAATAACTGATGATGAGAGAGCT
The DNA here is from genome assembly GCA_028023455.1 of Epiperipatus broadwayi. Classification (NCBI taxonomy): domain Eukaryota; kingdom Metazoa; phylum Onychophora; class Udeonychophora; order Euonychophora; family Peripatidae; genus Epiperipatus; species Epiperipatus broadwayi. Next base: position 15,917,047 of record JAQFVV010000008.1, on the reverse strand, counting down.
TGTAAAAGAGAGAAATAACCAATAAGAGAGACCAGCCAAAAGAGATTCACCCCCAAACAAAAGAGCAAGCTCTTATAGTGTCTGGCTTCTTTCATTCCCCCTCCCCCAACAGTGACCTTCCAATAACCCCTCCAATGTCTGGTCAGTGTTTTCCTGATTAATTGCCTATTGTTTCTTTTTTCTTCTTGTTATTTTAAACTTATGTTCTCTTGAAAAAAAACCACCAGCCAAATTCATATCTGCATTCCAATGGATAATCACCCATTAATTTTAAACTTAAATTTCTGTGTCATAGATATCACTTAAAGCACTTTAGTGATTTACTTTAGTAATTCTATGCTCGTGGAAATCACTCCAAAGAACAAATGACAGAAAACTTCCCCTCAGAATAAATTAGAGAAAGCTCTTTTCCCCCCTTTCAATTTTTCTATAATAATAATAAAAAAATTTGTAGCAGACCAACTTCAAACCCATAATCTTAACCGAAATTTTGGCTGCTATGAATAAACTATTAAAACAAATTAATTTCTTCTTTAGAGGAGTTTCTACGAAATGACAATAATTATTATTTAATCATGAACCTTACAACTAAAATCTATAACTAGATTAAATACACACACGCATGTCTCACATATACAATTTTAATTAAACCAATTGTTTAATACTTTAATCCTTAAATTTTTTTTTTTTACAATTTAATTTCATGAACTATTTAGTTCTAACCTGTCAGTGTAAAACTATGACTACCTATTTTCACTCTAAAGTAGTTTTATAAACCGCACCCCCCCTTCTTTCCAATCTCCAACTATTAAATGATGTATAAATATTGCTTATCTAATAAATTATATCTTTAATATTAAATTGTTTATAAATTAATATTAAATAAAACAATCTTTTGCCTAGAAATCTTTTAATGACAAATGTTTAGATTGCCTACCAAGTGAAACATATGCCATTCCTAAGAATATGGGTTCAAATCTAGCATTGGCTAGAAAGTTTGTCTATTGAAGAAAAAAAATACAACCTATGAGGAAATTTTTTATTAAGCATTATCTTACATAATTCAAAAAAATGGAGTCTTGGGTAAACCCAAGGGCTACAATATATATATACAACAGAAGTACATATTGAATTTACTATTATATAGCTTCTGAAATGCAAGGAAACCTATGGTGTACCAAAGCCTACTGTTACTAGCTCTTAACATGAAGTTTTTGGTAACTATGAAAAATTGATTAAGTACTAATAAAGATAAGAGACTGATTATTGGACTGTACTTTTTTCACTTTTCTGTTTATCCTTCTCACTTATTTGTAATTAATTTTATATAAAATTGTTTTTAATAACACAAACATATTAGAATATCTCTTAATAATTGAAGTTTGTCATTTGGTATTAATTGTGATTGTTATATGGTATTAGTTGTGAACAATAAATCAGCTTAAATTATTTAAGTTATAGTTGTGAAGAAGTAACACTAATTTTAATGTGAAAAGGTAATATTGGCAATGCTCCTTTATTATACTAATTTGATATCTTACAATAACTTTTTTTAACAATTGCTTCAAATCTTTTGTGTTTATTTGCAGTTAATGATGATGATAGTTCCATTGAAGTAACCGGACTTGATCCTCAAACAGATGATGAAATTGTTAGATTGTTTTTTGAAAATTCCAGGAGATCTGGTGGTGGAGATATTAAATTTTTTTCCAGAAAAGGAGAAACAGCCTTAATTACTTTTTATAAAAGAAGTGGTAAGTTTTGAAAAAATTTTAATTGATAGGCAGATGGGTGCTAGTATTATGGACAAAGACGCCGCTCGATGGCGCCGTTATCACGCTAAAACTATAAAATATGAACATTCCCAGGCCGTTGATTTTAATCATTTTGATGTGTTTTTTGTAATGCGAAAATATAATAAAAAACAAAATTGTGTTTTTAAATATTTTTTTTATTAACATATACAAATTAAATGATAACAATAAATGTAAAATAAAATCAACAAATTACAATTTAATTCGTGTTTTTTAATTTTGCTTTATTAGAAAAAACAATTTTCTATCGGATATTTTTTTAGTGGGGTTACGCCTTTTTTGTTGTTGTTTAAAAACTCATAATCGGAATAAAAAGTAAAATTTCTTAAGTCTTCCTTTTAAATTTTTACAGAGGAACAGATATTGTGTTACCGCTATTTTTTACTTTCTTAGTCTTCATTTTAATTTTTACAGAGAAACAGATATTAGTATCATCTTACTGCTATTTTTTAATTCAAATAGAATGATAACAAAAAGTAAAAGTTGTTAGGGTTAGTTTTAGGGTTAGGGTTAGGGTTCTGTTGTTTGTAATGCCAAAATAAAAAATATCAAAATTGTATTTTTGTAAATATTTTTTTTTTTTATTAACATATATAAAATAAATGATAGCAATAAACATAAAATATATTCAACAAAGTATAATTTCATTCATGTTTTTTTTTTTAAAAAATTTATTTGGTTTAAAAATCAGTAGTCAGAGAAAAGAAAGAAAGTAAAAGTTTTTTAAACAACAACAAATATATATATATATAATGTCTTCTTTACTTATTAACCATGTTTATAATATATGCTTTTTATGAAATTTAAAAAAAGAGGGTAGAATTGTACTTTTCTTACTGGATATTTTTGTGTTACCGCTATTTTTTACTTCAAAAATAAACAGATGGTAGAATATTGTTTGTCTCATGGAATGTTACGAACAGTACGTTACTTGACGCGTTACCTAATTCCAACTCACTTTACAGATATATCTTGTTAATCTTTTGCCACTTAAAACTTCAATACAGTATGGTGTAAAGAGTCGGATAATTATTACTTAAGAAAATCTGAACATTTCAATACTTTAAAAAAAAAAATTCAATCAAAGCCACATTTCCATCCAATTCAAATACACACACCCTCTCACCAACCCATAATAATTGTATCAACTGTGCGAATTCGCCAAATTTATTTGCTGCGATGCGACGTATATGCTGTACTGCAACGCGACATAGCGGCCTGCAAAAAGCGTGATTTGAACGTATCGGCCGCGGAAACGGTATTTTTATGTGTTTTAGCACGTAAACGGCGCCATTGATGGCATCTTTGTCCATAAGACTATAACCGGTAGATGCATGCAAATAGGAGTCTTTTATGAATACTTTTTATATTACTATTAATAATGAGTTACATAACACATATACTTCAATTTTTCCAAATAATTTTTTATAATTATTTTGTATCTTTTATTATGTTATAAATTCCTGAACTGCTTCAAAAATATTAGATTAAAATATATTTAGTACTACCAATGAATACAGTACTAACAATATATAGATACCAAATTTATAAACTTTCTGACATCTGATTATATCAATGGATAATATAATGAGCATTCAGAAACATGATCTTTCCAGTATTTATATATGAATTTTAACTCTTATTTTTTTAAAATCCAAAACATCTTTTTAGTATATATTTCATATGTTAAAAAAATATGATTGTTGTTTCAGAGGAAGAAAGTTGAGATAAATACTAATTTCTCAAAAAATAGATGTTGTGTCATATCACTTCTTAACTTTTTCAAAATTCTATTTTTTAAATCAATTATTAGTTTTTGTAAAGATTGTATGAATATATATGTATATATTATGACCCTGTGTTATTGCACATGACCTCTATTAAGTATTCTATGCACAGAATTTGTGCTATTTTTTTCTAAAAATAAAATAAGAGTCATAATATTTAACTTGTAAGTAGTGCTATTCACTTTGTCTAGCAATATTTTATTTTACTTAATCAATATTAATGCAAACTATTTAATATTTTAGAAATTGAAGAGTTAGTTAAAAAATATTACTATAATAGTAAAGCTAATGCAAGCTAAATATGTTTAAAACAATAAAAAGAAAGATATTTAGTTGTATTGCCTATAAGAAATAAAGCTAGATAAAATTTAATATCATTATAAGTATTTAAAGTCAGTTATTTAAGTAGTTAATTATAAATGATAGCCTTATTAAAATAATTCTCTATAATAAATATTTAAAAATGTAATTTATTTGTAAGCAAAAATTATTAAAATTAGTTAACATTAAATAGAGTTACTTTAAATATAATAGAAAAACCCTTTTTGAATATGTTTGTATGCCTGAGAAATTAGAGTGCATACAAGTATTTTTAGTTTCTTACTTTTAAATGTGAGAATAATTATTTTTAAATATTGAATGTTTAAATAAAAGTTAACAAATTCAGGCAATAAAGTGTTAAACAATATTTTAATACTTCTTATAAGTTTAAATATTTAAAAAAAAGGTGATAATTTTATCTTAAGTAATAATTACAAATAATTATTTGTTCTAATTTTATTATTTTAACTTATTAAATCTTTAATTAATAAGTTTCACTTGATTTTTTTTTATTTGTCTTTGACCTTGGATGATCACGTGAATTTCATCAGTTATATAATTTTCGATAATTAGTTCCGTGTTTTAAATCACATTTTAATTAAGAGGACATTGATGATTGAGTGGATGGATTTAATTAATTTTGACACTTGTCAAAAAAGGGGCGTATAAAAAGTCAGTTTACTGTTGTTGATGTTGGCTCTCTTTCTCTCTTCATCAGACCATCAGTTCTGACTGCATTTTTAATAGTGTTAAAGTTTTATAACCTTTATACTTTTGTTATTAAAACTGTAAAATTATTAATTTCATATATCTACAGTCCACAATGCTCGGCTAGGCAAGTATTAAGATGTCCTACTTTTATGTTTAATTCAATTAGGAACTTTCTATTTTATAATTAAATGCTTTGAGGGAATTTTAATATAAGAATGGCACAATTTCAGCAATTTTATTTTAAAGTAAATTACTTAACGAACCGGGTAAAAATAGTTCTATTTAAAATTATAACAGACTATTTACTTTTTTATCTTTTATTATTATCAGTTGTCATATATAGCAGAAGGAAAATGAATAACTCCAAATTTAATTAAATGACGAGAATAGAAGAACTCTAAACTATACTGAATAATTATAATTGACCTTTAATTATTTTACGCTAATTCTTACTTATTACTTGTCTGACTGCTGAATGATTCTAACCTTTAATTAAGTTTACAAATATAAAATTCATTCAAAAGGAATAACTTGCTTCAAATAACCAGAATAATTTTCTATTTATGTTTGTTTCTCTTCGTTTGGGGAGAAAATTTCACAAATGCGTTCAATAAAAATGTAAGCTAAGATTTTATGAAGAAGCTGACTTTTAAAATATTAATGAACAGTTTGCTAAGTTAATGATAACAAACATTTGATTATGCCATATCAACTTGCAGACTATTGAAATTGTTACAATTTTATGAGGAAAATTACTACGATAATAATTTTGCTTAAATTATTGAAAACTTATAATATGTGCTTTAAAAAAATATATATACGTTCTCTAGAAGAGGGAAGAAATTATTTATAAATAACAACTAAAAAAGTTTGCTATTAACTGAAAGGAGACCCTTTGATTCCTCTTGGAGGCCTTAAAGGAACCGAGCAGGGCAAATTTTTAATGTCCACTCCATACGTTCTTGTCGTTGCAGTTGTTATTACTATGTGATTATTCATATAGTATACGAACATGGATGGGCTGCTCACATAAGCCACTCCATACATTCTTGTCGTTGCAGCTATTATTACTATGTGATTATTCATATAGTATACGAACATGGATGGGCTGCTCACTAACATGCATTAGCCACTCCATACATTCTTGGCATTGTAGCTGTTATTACTATGTGATTATTCATATAGTATATGAACATGGATGGACCGCTCACCAGCATACATTAGCCAGCGTGGTGAGTTTATTGGCTTTTTACCTCTCAGTTTAAGATCAAGAAACACCATGGTCTTTTTTATCACTTGCCTGATAAGAATGAATGTGTTTGTAAATGATAAATATTTTTCCAATAGATATTGAAGCAATCGACGTCTAATCATCATCGAGCTTCATGTTTCACCATCTATACTCAATTTGTATAATTTATTCTCGTAAATATTGCGCATTGTTTGTTTCTTATGTATATTTATTCTAAAGACGCTATGTCCAAACAATGCCTATCAAACATATGTAATGATTTTAAGATTGTAAATAAATGATTGAGACCGTACATTTATATTTATTTGTCAAAATGATTAATGTTAAATTATCATGTATCTTTCTGTAATCCGAATCTGTTCTGATCTTGTAGATTGTTTTGTACATCCACAGCATTTTATTTGTAAACATTTGTAAATTGGCATATCAACCCTGCACAACTGATAACACGTTCTATAAAATTATATTCATGACATAATTGATGTAAAGGGGATTTTATAAAACAAATCCCAAGTTTTCAAAAATAAGATCACTCCAAGCGTGAAGCAATTTTGTAACATATATATGCGTTTTCTACATTTATTAAATATATATATAATTTCATGTAAATCCTGGTTTGTTTTTGAATTATTATTTTCTAGTTAATATTTAGAACTATTTTCTTTAGCTAAGAGCCTAGCATTAATAAATAACCATAATAAATGTAATTCTTGGGCTACTCCGACCTCAGTCATCATCATCAGTCTGATCTTATGCTCTACCGCTCTGCTTCTGGGCACGGATTTAAAATAATTTTACTGTGTCATCAAGATTGTTGTTCATTGGGTCAGAGATTCGAAGAATAGGCAAATAGGTTAGAATTCAGGATTGCTCCAGACCTGTGTATCTCGAGCATGATCGGATTTGAGGTACTTTTGCTTAGGATTTGAATCTTGTTAAGTGAGCATACTATTTTGACTGGTACAATATATACAGTCATGATAGACAAAAAAAAATCATAACCCTTATTCCCAGAAGGCTATAAAGTCACCAACCAAGGCAGCTGTTGGTGGCCGAAGGTGGAGGGTGCTAAGAATCCCCTGATTGTGGACCCAGGCTGCCATTTGATGATAACTTTTGATTTAGGTACTTATAACTGCAGATCCACTTTCAAGTGAAGGAAGATTGCAAGAATTAGAAGAACTGTCTTATATTAAATGGGACATTATTGGACTTGGTGAAGTTAGAAGAAAAGCTGAAGAGACAATTGATTTAAAAAGTGAACATATACTATATTATAAAGGCACAAATATTAGAAATATAAGTGGAGTAGGATTCATTATAAATAAAAAGTGGAAGAACAACATTGTGGAGATTGATGATATTGGACAGAGTGGCAAGATTAGTTATACAACTTAATAGCAGATACCAAATACAGATCATTCAGGTTTATGCCCCAACTAGTTCTCTAGTGATGAAGTAGTAGAAGATTTTTATATTGACGTTCAAAGGCTTTTGATCAGAGTAAACAACATTTTAAAATTGTTATAAGAAACTTTAATGCTAGAATTGGTAAACAAATGAAAGATAAAAGTGCTGTAGGTAATTTTGGTTATGGTAATAGAAATGAGAGAGGACATAGACTTGTGGAGTTTGCAGAAAAATAAAAACTTTATATTATGAATTCTTTTTTTGAGAAGAATGTTAAAAGGAAATGGACATGGAAGCATCCGAATGAAGTACAGCAGAATTGGATTAAATTTTGTCTAACAGAAAATATATATTTCAAGATTGTAATGTTCTTAATAAATTTAACACAGGAAGTGATCATCAATTAGTAAGACGTAAGATACATATTAATGCAAAACTAGAGAGACAAAATTATTAAGAAAAACAATATTTACAGTTGATATTCCTAATCTTCAGAAACATTCTAATGAATTAAATTAGAACTTACAAATCGGTTTCAAGTATTAATAGATTTTGAGCATGATTCAGATTTGAATGAAATTAATATGAAAATAATGGATACACTTTTAAAAACTGCAATAACATTTTTACTGAGACTAGAGAATTTTTGAAGAAAAGAAGGAATATGAAGATATACAAAAATGATGCATTTAAAAAGGATTGAATATCTGAAATTTTATAAAATAGTGTGGAACCAAATGATATAAGAAAGTATAACTGTGAACCCAGCAAGGAAAGCTGTAGAAGAGAATAAAAGTCTTAAGATTGTAAAACAACATTTTGGTATTGGTAGGAAATTTATATTTGCAATAAGAAAAAAAGGTGGAATTATTACTAAAAAGAGAGATGACATCATGAAATGGGTAGAAGACTTCTATCAAGAATTATATAGTAATAAAGAACAAGTACCTCCTATATCTATTATGTCTTTCGAATTGCCCAGAATTTTAAATGAAGAAGTGAGATATGCAATTAAATTTATGAAAAAAGGAAAGGCTCTCGTTAATGATGGAATTATAATTGATATATTAAAAGAAGCAGGTGAATAAATAGAAATTCTTTTAGCAAAGTTATATACCTAATGTCTAATTGATAAAGATTTCCAGATGATTGGAAGAATGCAGTATTAATATTAATATTTAAAAAAGGTGATAAAGAAGATATTAGAAATTACAGATCTATCAGTTTTATACACAATTTTTACCAAGATAATTATAACTCATTTACAGAGAACACTGAATTTTCACCAACCAAGAGAACAAGCTGGATTTAAAAGTGGTTTTAGTACAGTAGATTATATCCAGATATTGAGAGAAATTATAGATAGGACAAATGAATATGAGTTGCCATTATGCTTTGGATTTGTAGATTATGAAAAGGCATTTGATTCTATAAACATTTCTTCAGTGATTAAAGCATTGAATCATCAAGGTATAGATTCAGGGTAATGTCATATTTTAAAGAATATTTATAAAAGTGCAACAGCAACAATTAGATTATATAATGATACTAGGAAAGTCAACATTGAGAAGGGTGTAAGACAAGGTGACTCCATATCTCCAAAACGTTTTACAGCAGTGCTGCAAGAAGTATTTTATGAATTAAAATAGGAAGTTAAAGGAGTGAAAGTAAGTGGAGATTATTTAAGTCATTTAGATTTTGTAGATGATGTAGTTGTTTTTGCAAATAATACTTTAGACTGCAGAAAATGTTGCAGGAGTTATCATATGAAAGTAGGAAAGTAGGACTAAAGATAACTGTTAAAAAGACTAAAGTAATATTTAATGGATTTTCTCAAAATATGAAAATAAAGATTGATTATGATGAGTTAGAAAAATTTAACAGCTACAAATACCTTGGTCATATTATTAATACATAGAATTAAACTTGGTTGGAGTACTTTTGGTAGAAATAACTTGATACTAAAAGGAAACATGCCTATGTGTTTGAAAAGAAAAGTTTTTAATAAATGTGTTTTGCTAGTTCTTACTTATGGATCTGCGATTTGGATACTTAATAGAAAAGCAATATAGAGACCTCAGACCACTCAAAAAAGTATGGAGAGATGCATATTGGGAATAACAAGAAGAGATTGAAAACGCAATATATGGATAAGAGAACAAACAGGTGTTACTGAACCTCATTGAAAAAATTGGAGTTGGGCTGGACATATTGCTAGAAGAGACAATTGAAATCTTAAACTGTATTCCAAGAGATTGTAAAAGACTCAGAAAGAGACCACGTGCGATGGAAGGATGAAATAAAAGTGTGCAGGGGGGTGATGTGGAGAAGAGAAGCTAAAGATCATAGAAGATGATTGAATCCTGCAGTGGATTGATAATAGTTGATGATGATGATGATTAAATATAAATTAACATCTTTAATCATATTCTCTAAAAAAAAAAAAAAATGGATGATGTGACATCAGGTAAATTAAATGATGTTGGACTCTATGTGTTACTAAAACAGACATATTTATCAAAGAAAGTTGCTAACATTAGGATATGAATAAATTCTTAATATTCTAAATTAAAATAAAATAAAGATTCATCTACCTTTTACAGATCCTAAATATCTCTTCTATAGGAGTGTTTTTTTTTTTAATCTTTTTACTTGGATATAACATTTAACTCTTTATGAACAACTATAATGTCAACCTGACTCAACGTTTCATATAATATGAAGGTCACAAAACAACAAATTCTATATCCGATCTTTAACTATGGACATAACACTTTATTTATCACTTTCTGACGTTATAAAAGGTACATTTTAAACATTGTTTATTTTTAATAAGCATATTTATGATACAATATAATTACTATCATATGATTAAATAAGAAAAATAAATATAAGATTTATAAAACAAGATGATGTATTTTGTATATAATTGAAAATGAGTGGTTCTACATTAATCTTGCAAAAGTATTCTGTCTTTGCAGTCCATATCAATTTAAACTAATATTTCTTTGAAAGTAATTAATCATTAGTATATATTTTAGTAGTTTTTAACAGAATCAGACCTAATATCAACAATAATGGACTATAATTAAATCACAATTTCTATAAATCGATTTACTCCCATTAAGTATAAATATATGAAAGCAGGCAAAACTTTCTATACATATTGCCACTCAGTGCAACCCAGAGTAATCAATGGATGCCAGAAGGCTGGTGCACAAAATCCCCATCTAGTGCCTACTCATCCAATATCCCCAGACTAGTTTCTGGCTTGTGGCCTTCCTCTAATGAGGAGCCTTGGATCTAAGAGCACTGCACCTAGATCTTAGGATCTAATGCAACCGTCCAGCAACCATCTTTTATCTCTATTTAATTACAAAACTATGAGACTTAAATTGAAAACACTATATTTTCAATCCAAGCTCATTGATGGGTATGGTTATTAAAGAACCTAAGACACTCAAAATGTATAGGTACAGAACTGAGTTCAGACCTATATGACTATATAAGCTAATGAGCTTGGATTGAAAATATTATAGTGTTTTCAATTTAAGTCTCATAGTTTTGTAGTTAAATAGAGATAAAAGGTGGCTGCTGGAGGATTGCATTAGATCCTAAGATCTAGGTGCAGTGCTCTCAGATCCAAGGCTCCTCACTGACAAAGATCCCAACCCAGAAACTAGTCTGTGGATATTGGATGAGTAGGCACTAGATAGGGATTTTATGCACAAACCTTTTGGCCTTCATTGATTACTCTGGCTTGCACTGAATGACAATACGTATAGAGAGTTTTGCTTGATTTAATAGCAGTTAAAAGCAAGCATAACAAATGGTGATCATGTGATGTTTATTGGTTTAAAGCCAATCCTGCCTAATAAGATAGTGGTGGCTGTGGTTATTAAAGAACCAAAGACACCAAAATGTATAGGTACTGAACTGAGTTTAGACCTATATGACTATATAAGCTAATGAGCTTGGATTGAAAATATTATAGTGTTTTCAATTTAAGTCTCATAATTTTGTCTGTTTGCATTCCACAGTAATTAGCTTCAAATATTTATTTCATTTGTTTTCTCCTAAAATAGTTTAATGGTTTGGTTTTAGCAATACACAGTTTTTTTGGTATTTTAAATCCCCGAGTTATATCTGGCCTTGAAAATAATTATTTGCATTGTCTTTCGGCAATTTTTTATAGAATGCTTGTAACTTACAATCTTTATGTGTTTAAGTCTAATTTGTCTGCAAACCAATCTTTTTTTTATTGAATTAGACTTAAATTCAAGTTATCAAAATGAAGTTCCTTTATTTTACAAAATGTATTTTTCATTACTTTTTAAAAAACGTACATATCTATTTACATTTGCGTTTCCATTAATTATTAGCGATCTTTTTATTGCCTTTTGAATTAGATGTGTATTTACATTTTATTAATGTTTTTGCTCCAAAGTAAACTTAGCTTTATAACACAGCCCTCGAGTTACTAAAGCCTAATATATTTTCTACAAAATATAGCAGTATCTGAGAGGTAATTCACCCAACTTTTATCTATTAAACATATTTCAATTTCCTACACATTAACATAAATTGTAAAGTCACTAAGAATCTTTTGTCTTGTGCTACTCCTTTATTGTAATTTGTTAATCTTTCTATATCTTATAACCGAAAAATTTAATGATTCTAAATAAATTACAATAAAACAGTTATTTTTCAAAAAAAAGTAAACTTGATTTTTTTAAAGCTGTTTTTAAAGGTTATATATTTTGTTTTTAAATTTATTTATGATAAATAGTAAATTATAAAGTTTATATGTTATTTTATTAAGACATAAAAAAAATTATAAACATTTTTTAGAATATTCATTGGTGCATTGATTTGTTTTTTTGTAGTTGCTGCCAGTGTTTTATCAAATGAAGTGTTAGAACTTGCTGGTTCAAAATTGTCTGTTAAGAAGAAGACATGTGAATCTGTCAAAAATTTAACTCCATGGGATAGATGGAAGTTTGTCATACGGAATGTACCTGATGGCATTTCTTTTAAATCTCTTTGCAATTTTGTTGAAGATATTTCTAAGGAAAAAAATTTTAAAATTATTAAAGGCACTACTCCAGGAGTTAGATTAATTTGCTTTAAAAAATTTATAGGTATGTTGGTTTTTAATAAATTGAGTAGAATTTATTCACCTGTCAATTTTAGATAATAAGATAATGTACAAATTATATGAAAAAGAAATATTTCTTATAATTTATTTATTGGAAATCTGATTTGAGAATTATGTATAACTATCATATTACATTATTTTGATTTTTTTCTTTCCTGTTTATTTTTTATATAATAGCATAATGCAATTTTTTCCAATTATAGCTAAGTGTTTTACGTTATGAATAGACATTTGTAAATATTAGACTTTTTGAATTATTACTCAAACACAATACATACCTTAATAGAAAACATATTTAATACACACACCTTTTAGTTTTTCAAATCACATGAATAAAAATAGTTTTGTTTTTGTGAATCTCTTATAACTTACAACTTATAGGTGCAGTAAGTTGCTTTCTTCTAAAATAAATTATAGTATTTTAAATATGAAGTAACAAATTTGTTATTGAAATGAAAAATTGTCTTTTTGTTTTTTTCAAAACATGTTATACAATGAACTGGATTTTTGTCAAAATAATCAAGGAATCATAACATTAATACCAAACTTAGAGATTAACTCAGACTTTAATAAAAAGGAATGCTTAGAAAAATAGTCCAAGTCAGTTCAGTTTAAACACAATTTGTAGCCAATTGAAAGAATTCAATATGTTTTTTTTTTTTAGTGGTGATATGTATGTGTATGCTTAAATGCACATCTACATATATAAACTTATAGAGAGAAAAAGTTATAAGTCAAATAAATTAATGAATTTTAAAAGATTGATTCTTTTAAAATAGAAAATAAAAGTAATAACTTTTAGATTAGAAAAAGATTATTTTTTAAAATGAATAATAGTCTAATTAATGAGAGTAGAGTAAGTCATTAAGGAAATGAAACAATTAAAGAAATTAGAGTTAGATTCCCTTTCTAAGATAAAAGATAAACTATAAAAATAACTCATTAATTAAAGTCAGAAAGATAATGATGTAAATTCTTGTATGGAGCATTGAAATGAAGAATCATCTGAGCAGATGGTCAGAGGATTAACCAATCAATTGCATGGATTTTGAAACAATGAATGCCTCAGTACTAATCAGCTGAACAAGACTTCATTTATTCCTTGGAGCTTCATCTGTGCACAAGGAAATATATGTTGGAGCAGATCGTCTCCCTTGGCACAGTGATTTCAAGTGTAGAGCGCTGACCTCCGAATATGAGAACAGTCAAATAGGACACTTAAAGCCATATTGATCCTAATTATTATTTGTTTATGCCTTCGGGCCTTCATATGTTAATGATTGTATATGTGCAAATAGTTAAACGCTGTAAAGGATTGTATAGTAAAATTTATCTTAATATTAAGTGTTATTATTGATTTTTACTTATGAGAATCACACTCACAGATAAGCTAGACATAGAAATTGGTCCAGTTGCAGTCTTAATTCAGACCATTAATTAAAATAACGGTTAAATTTGGGTAAAAGACTAGGCATTGCAGTAGCAATCGGTGAATTTGATGTCAGTGAGGCAAGTAGTTGGTCCCTGTACGTTCAACATGTAGAAAAATACTTATTTATTAATAAAGTTAAAGATGATAAAAGATTGCTTCATTATTATTCTTTGCTGGGAAAAGAGTTATTGAGATAGCCAACAGGCTCACTGAACCTCTAATTCCTGAAGATTGTACATACGAACCCCCAACCCTCGAGGCATGTCGCTAGACTGCAATTCCGAGCTCAGAACTAAGGTTGAAATGAAAGTATAAAAGATTATGAATAGTGCTCTATATAAGTAGCAAAGAATTGCATATATGGATCTTTCCTAGACGAAGCCCTGCTGGAACAATTTCTTATGGGTATGTGTAACGATTGTTTACGCCAACAATTATTAGCCATTAGCGATATGGATTATATAGAGGCTAAGGAATTTTTTCTTATTGCCATTTACTTGCACAATGAAGCTAATAATATCATTATTATATTACATATTCCTAGCACAAATTTTTATTTGCTCCTGTTATAACTATTTTTTGTTGTGATTTTGATTTTGCTTATGATGGACTACTTTCTATATTCCTATTGAAAATTATTTGTCAAGGTCTCTAGCTAATTTATTCATTATACCTTTGTAGATAAATATGGATCTTCACTAAGTGATTTTTTTTTTTATCGTATCTAAAATTTTATCATAAAGTGAACTATTTCTGGAAATTTTAACTTAATACTAGATGATATCTCCAGCATTTTTATAACTGCTATTTTTTTTTTTTTTTTGATACATTCACATTATTTTTAATAATGTTACAAATAATATTTATATGCATGAGAACTTACTTACTTTAATTCAAAAAAATCAATTTGTTATGCTGTGATGTCAACTCAAATTTTAGGCTATTTCACATTTTGGGGGTATATAAGTTGAAACAAATCATTTTTTCATATTCTTAATCAAAACAATTGCACAAGATTATCCTAAGTATTTTTTAACTTGTTAAAATCACATGCTAGACCATATACTCCTCTTGCCACAGGATTTGCAAAACTACTGATCTACATATTTTATATTTAGAAAGATATTAGAAGAAAGAATATTAGTTATTGATTCTAGTATTTAACAATAATATAAATGCTACAAACTCATGTCAGTTTATAGAACTTTGTATGCAGCTAAAGCAAGTATGCTACATTTATTAAACAATATTTTAAGCTTAGCTTTTAAAAATCTCAAATGTTCTTGTCTTTTAAGTTTTGTCATTCACAATCTTTAATAGAATTTTCTTAAATACTTCAAATTTTCTAATTTATATTTACTTTTTATGATGATTTTATTTTTTAAAAGATTTGAATGCTGATAACAAAAGCATTTCCTTGCGTTTTTTTATACTTTGCATACAATTTTTTTTTGTCTGTGTGTTTATATATGTTTATTATGGGTATAATATTTATTTTATTGTTGGATATATTGAAAAAGAATATTTATTAGGATGAAAGTTATTTATTAAAAATCTTTATATGATCAAAAGATATTTATAAAGTTAAATGGTGTTTTTTTTTAGGGAAAAGATATAAGGCATGATTGGTTTCAATCCACTATTTTATTTAATATGTATTTAGAAAAAAAAAAGCATTTCCTTGCGTTTTTTTATACTTTGTATACATTTTTTTTGTCTGTGTGTTTATATATGTTTATTATGGGTATAATTTTTATTTTATTGTTGGATATATTGAAAAAGAATGATATTTATTAGAATGAAAGTTGTTTATTAAAAATCTTTATATGATCAAAAGATATTTATAAAGTTAAATGGTGTTTTTTTTTTTAAAGAAAAGATATAAGGCATGATTGATTTCCATCCACTATTTTATTTAATATGTATTTAGATTAATTATTAAAAGGTTGTTCTTTTGAAAAGGTTAGAATTCTTTTGTGGTTAGTGAAGTTCATTGATTTGGATTTACTGATCATATGGCAATAGTTGCAGATAGTAAAGAATAAGCTTTAAAATGAAGTAAGATTGATTGAGGCTGTTTGTGATGAAAACAAATTTAAGTAAACCAATGAAAATAAGGTGTTGAAAAAAAGTTTAAGAATAAGCATTATACAAGAAGTTACAATAAAAAATAATCATATGGTCAGTTGCTCAAGAGGTCATATAAAATTATATTATTAAAGTGGCAATTTAAGCACAACACTTTATTAATTTGACAACAGAGTATACACATAAATGTATGCAACATAAGCTTTAAATTTGTAAAGTTTTTGTTACAGATACGGTTTACTAAAATTTTTTGACTTTACATTTATTAATTTGATCAAAATGAGATTTTTTTTTATTTACCTGATTGAGAATTAATTCAAGAATTTTTAGTTTTTAAATTTACTGCTCTGCTACTGTAATAAATCTCTCACAAAAGTTTTAGACCAGATAAAATTTTTCCAAATAAAAGGTAGGAGGCTATCCTATGGTCCATTGAAAATAAATTTTAAAACAGACCTTGTTAAATGAATTATTTGGAGAACATTTATATGTATATAAAAAGCAGAAACACAAACAATTGGGAAAAGTGAGAGAAAAAATTAGAAGCTTTAGATTGTAGAAGCAAAGGAATTGTGGAAGGTAATCTGGAAGAGTATGTAGAAAATATGAAGAAAAGAGGTAGGAAAATTTGCTAATGACAATTCTCATGAGAAAAATAGCTACAAATTCTTTTAAATTATAGAGCCCTTTTATATAGTTCATGTGATGAAAAATTAGAAGTTGTGTATTAAAAAATCAGTAATATTAAAAATAATAAATAATTATATTGGAAATATATATGTTTACATATAAGTAGTATATACAAAACTAACCATCATAGGATTGTCTTAACTGCATCAATAGAAGTGATCATTGTTTAATATTTATGACATGAAAGCTTTATTTTGATTGCTTATGAGAGTAAGAATAAGAATCTAAATGGAAAGGAATAGTTTCCTCTCTGGGATATTCACTTTAAATGATAGATGAATAGTTATATGCAAACATTTATATATTTTTTGACTGAAGGCAGGTAGCATAATTAGGCATCAAAAAGTAAAGATCAAATTTTAATTCTTGATTATTAGTGGTAATAGTTTGCCATTGTCTGTTAATTTCTTAATTTGTTTTAGCATTTTAATTTTAGAACTACATCATGTACCGGGTCGAACTTTAATGGGTTTTACATTATTGTTTTGCATAATTAGTTATTTAAAACTCTGTACAGTTTAGCTCAATGGTGGATTTCAGCAAGATTGATTCCTAGTCAACTCATCAGTTAGGTTTTTGAAAATCATATATCTTCAAGCACTGGGTTTTTAATCATACAAATATATATATATATATTTAATTTTTTTAAAGGTTTTTATGAAGTTTATGAAAGATGTCAATTACATCCTCATAAGCAAACGATGGAAGTTCATAGATTGCAAATGTCACATCAAGTTGAAGTTAATAATTTTCCAGAAAACACTACAAAAGATGTTCTTTTACTTCATTTTGAAAGTTCAAAATATGGTGGAGGAGAAATTATAAATGTAGAAATAGACCACGAGTATAATTCTGCAGTAATTTCTTTTAAAGATCATAAAAGTAAGTACCAATAGAAAAAAAAATATATATATTTTTTGTTTTAAATAAAAAAATATATATTCTAGTTGTAAAGATAGTTAGCAAAATAATAAGAATGTTTGTGATACAATTATTACTATTGTGTATGGTAATCATTTGCATCAAGAATTGCTTATATGCTATGTACAATATATTTATATGCACATTATTTTCTCTGAATAAATCAATGGTAGATATCAACTTTTTATTAATTGTTCAGAAAGAATTCATAATTACTCAATATTACCAAATCTGGTGATTGCAGAGATCACTGAAGATGTGTAATATCATTCTCATTTTTTTCAAACCATGTTTATGCGAGATACATACCTAAGTGATAAAATAATCTACAGTTGTTATGTATTTATGCAGATTAATTATTAGATCATGAGATATTATGATATAATTTCCCAAGTCATAACCATCTGTTTGATATAGTTTTGTTTCATGATCTAAAGAAGTATTTAGGAAAAGTATAAATGATTTTTTAAATTGTATAACAGCCTTTTGGACATATATTGTTTAGTTCTTATGTTCATGACAGTAAGTGAACATCAGAACTTTGAAATCACAATTAAAATGTTCAGATGTGTTTGATTCTGCAGACATGTTTTCTCTATACAGTATTTAATGATTTTGGCTTCTTATTAACATATATTATTTTTTGACCATAATTATTTCAAAAAGGTTTCATTTTTTGAAGAATATAGTCATTATATTTGGGACTGTCACTTTTGAAATAACATAGTGGTTAATAGTTTTGGAGACTGTCATCAGCATTTTAATTTTTTTTATGCTCTAACATTTTTTCTAACAGCCTATGAAATTTATGTCATCTTTCTATTTCTTTAGGATTCTATTTGTAAAAATAAAAAATTACTGTGTTGCTATGCTATCATTTTTTTATTAAATGTCAAAAATATAATGCGAATATAACAATTGTTTCAATTACTATATCCAATTTTTATATGTTCTATATGCACAAAATGCGTCATATAAACCCATTATCTATAGTTATATATTTTTTAAACATATATATATTGTGAATATTTTATAATGATATTTATGTGTAAATAATGAAAATTATTAGTATTCAGAATAAATAAATAGGGTGTTAAAAAACTTATATGTAAATAATATTATAAAATCTGCTAAAATCAGTTTTTGGTTATCAATCATTCTTAATAAATAATCAGAAATTTACATATAGTATTTAAAATACATAATAAGTTATCTAGTTGACTTAATGTATTGTTTTAATCTGCATAAATCCTCATATAGTTTTAATGTCTGTTAATAAAGTATTTAATGGAGTGTATACATTATGCTTTTTTTTATTGTTATTTACTAAATGTGAAATAGTGATAAAAAGTGTTTGATTTTTCTATGTAATGTGTGCCTTCAAAACAAAAAGTCATCCAATTGATTATGTTTTTGGAAATCAAACTTTATTATAAAGCAGTTTATTTCAGTGTGCTAGTTTTAAAATAATTGTATTTATTTACACATTCCAAATCTTTACAAATCCTTGGAAATTACAAATCTTGTCATTTTTAATTTACCATAAAGCACTATTATGACAAAACAAGAATTAAAATTAGTCGATTTTGCATCACTTTAATTTGAGATTATTCTAATAGCAAGCAATTTTATATACATATTTTAATAAACAGTCTTCTGAAAATAAAATTAAATCTAAAAACTTTTCATCCAATATCATATTTAAAATGAGTATTTTATTCAAAGTCCCTGAATATTATTCAATCTAATTATTTTCATCTATGATAATTATCTACATATCTACATTCATATTGGCGCAAAAATATAACATATATAATAATTATATTATGTAATAACCAATGAAAAAATTATTTTGTTTTTTATTTTATATGGTATATATTATTTTTTTAATATACTGCTATATAGATGGACTGATAAATTGTATTTTAATATAATATAAATAATAAAATTTTGCATATGAAATATGGATAAAAAAATTTTTTTGTTTAATTTGATGGTAAATTAGAAAGGCTTTTTTTTTTTAATGAATTTTTCCATATCCATCAATTATTCCTAATTTTATGTTGACATATCTTGATGATGCAATATAAAAGAATTCAGTGTTCATTTTAAAATGTTTATTATATACAGTATTATATATATATATATATAGGTGATTACAAAATTGTGTAGAATTGGTTTTCTACAGTTACATTTCTCAATATGCATGTTAGTTTATAATTAAAATAAGTGAATTATAAATAAATAATGTGTGAAAGTCAAATTTTTATTGAAAGAAATGTTTCAGTATATATATTTTATATACATGTGTGTGTTAATAATGACTACAAGCATAAAGTATATAGTCTCAAAATCTGGACCAAGAGCTTACTTAGAATTGTTAAAAGTTTAGGATTATTATAATAGCTGATGATGAGCAAGAAATGTACCATGATAAACAGAGAATATCTTATAGCAATGATGACAAGAGCTTCAGTGTAGTTAGAAGTAGAAACTCAGATTATTTATCATGTAGATCTATTATAGTATCTAATGATGAATCAGTAAATTACCATAAGTAATAGATATTAAACAATACAATGTTTTTATATTTAAATACAAAAATAAATTTTTTCAAAAATCATATGTCAAAGTGTTTTTCCTTTATTTCTAGATATAAAAGTTGTTGAACATTGAAATAAATTTAAGTTTATTATATTTTAGTTATTTTATTTACTAACATTATTTATTTATTTTCACTTACAATTATTTCAGCAGAATCTGTAGCCTTCTTCAGATCTATTCAAGTTCAACTGAAATAGTTGAAATGAAAGAAAATACTTGAAAAGTCTAAAAAAGAAATAATGTTATAGTATTAATTGACCAATAAAAAGATAGTGAAGATATTGAATTATTATTTTATCTAGTGCAGTATTACAAACATTTTGTCAAGAACTAATAATATTAGGGATTCTAAAAATTTTAGAACTTATTTTTATTATTATTAATTTATCATAAAGAAATTTAACTGAAATGTTTTACCTTTTCTTCATTATGAATATCACTTAGAAAAGTATTTTTTTCAGGATTAAAAATTAAAGAATATAATTTATTTTGACAAGAATTAGATTGCAGTTTTTTTTCCAACTAATATTTTTGTTACTTAGAATATTAAATTAATTAAAATTGATTGTAATATTTACCTGGGTACTCTCCATTCAAATGATAATTTTTATTTATTTATAAGTGGAATTTTTTTATAATTTTATTAAGTATTGCTACTAATTTTGAATGTTATGAAGAAGATTAAGAAATTTAATGTTTTCTTTTTTAGAATTAAATTAATACCCCCCCTCCCAATAATTAAATTGAAATGTCTTACCTTGCTTATCATATATGATATGACACATATGTACTTTATTATTTAGAGAAATATATTTTTAAGGGGGAAAAATATTTTTTATCACTAAGTTTCAGAATAAAGAAATGACATTTTTTTAAAAAAAAGATGATTTTTTTTAGCTTTCATTTTATGTTAATAATTGAGAAATGCTCACTACTTAAATGGTATTAGAATTTGAGGTTTTTTTATTGCAGATATTTTTGATCCTTAAAATAGATTAAATTAATAATAGAGAAACTACATTTTTTAAAAATATATCGAGGTATTCTGTGGCATCAAAATTGATTGTATGTAGAGAAACATTGCTATGCAGCTGACGTGGATTCCTGTAAATTATAAGATTTACAAGGTGATAAAGAATGCATATATTTTTGTATTTAATTCTGTGTTGGAAGAATTTATATTAAAATATAAAATGTATGTAAAGAACTCACAATTGAAGTGTTTACTGACCCCTCCTCTTTGAGGCTTAAAATAGCTAGTTATAGAATATTTTTGCATTCAAGTAAGATATTATGTAAATATGACTTGCTAACACGTAAGAATATCGTAAAGATTTGGTAAAAGTGAGATATGGATATTATTAATGCTCAATGCTTTCAATATGGGCATAAAATGAAGAATGATGAAATTAAATACTAGATTACAATTCCATGCAATGACATCATCAATACTTTTACCTTGATTTCTAAGTTTTTTAAGATAATGTGTGATGTCCATATATAAATTGTTTTTTAATAGAGGTAAATATTGGCTGCATGCAAGCTTTAAAATGTTATTTAAATAAAACTGTTTAGATGTGGATATTAAAATGAAGATTGTACATCAGTGCATTTTAAAAAGAAATTTCGTAAACAAAAATTACTTTTATATAAAGACGATACCAATGATTAATCAACTTTTGAATTTTATAATTATGCTCTATGTTGTCACGTTGTTTTTGTTCTATTAGTGTATTTATGTAACATTTAAAAATTAATCTTAAGAATAGAAAAATGTAAGAATCATTATAAGCTTGCAGCAAAAACTTAAGACATTAATGTGATGATTTGTGCAGATTGGAATATTATAGTATCATAACTAAATATATATTTGAAAGCTTTTGATAATTGTATTTAAATTGTAATTACATGTAACTATTCTTATCATCTAACATTAGTTGTTAAATGTTTTTAGAAAAATTCAAACTTTATTTAAACCTTTCAAATATATTCAACTATTAGTAATAGCCCATAGATTAGTATATAACACAACCTTTCAAGTAGAAGTATTCTTTTTTCTTCATTCTAGGTGTTGCTGTCCTGTCCAGTGACAGTTTTTATTAAAACCTCCCAACTTTATGGTATACCTAAAAATCCATAAGGACCACATTCCATTAGGACGTATTGCTTGTTTTAGAAATTCATCTTGTCAAATTTGTCAAGATTTTTGGAGGTTCATGGTTCTTTGGCATATAATATACAGTCATGTGTCAGAGATTGTAAGGAATGTGTGGAATTAATCAAGAACATGAATATTGAAAGAACTGATATATGAGTAATCTTTGATGTGCAAAGTTTATAAATTTACCCTGGAATGAAGCATTGTATACATTGTAAGGAAAAATATAATAATAATAGCTTACAAACTACTTATTGATAGAATAATGGAACTCTTAACATTATGCATAACAACAGTATATTTTCAATACAACGCAAAATTTGGTCTACAGATCATGGAGTGACTCTGTGTTCACCACAAATCACCTCTAATTAGAAACATTTTCATGGAAGAACTTGAAACTAGAACCATGAACACTTCCATATTCACCTACAATTTGTCTTCTTCTTGTGAAACATTATATAGCCATATTGCTGAAACACTATTACAATCATTCTGGATACACATCAACAATATATCCCCATCAATTAAATTTACAATAAAATCAGAATAGGAATAAAAATTGGAATTTTAGATGTTTTTGTGACAAGACTTCCTCATTGCAAAATCAAAACTATAGTTTACAGAACTTTCCACCCCCTACAGGAAACCACTTAGTATATAAATCCCATCACCCCAAAAACCCAGAACATGGAGTTATACTATCATTATGGAACAGAGCAAAAGAAATTTACTTAAAAACTAATGATTTGAGATAAGAAAAAACCTACATAGAACAAACTCATGAAAATTAGTTTTCCATAAGTTATCATTAAGAAAATCGTAAATAAACAACAAAAAGAAACATCAAAAGGAAAAAAAACCAATTATAAATACTATATATTATTTTTATAACTGAAGAAATCCTGCTATCAATATAGCATTAGATTCCCAAAGCCATAGGACACTATGAAAAATCTTAACAAAACTGCTTCATGTAATATCTTGTGAATGTGGAAGGATACATATAGTGAAATCATTTGTTCTATTGAAAGTGGTTATAAGAGCATAAACTTACGATTAGAAAAGATAAAAATTCAGATGTATTTAAAATAGCCGACCCCATGTATCAATGAATGTATATTCAATTGAGATAAAACCAAAATATTGAACAAACAAGAAAAAATACAAAGAAGAAAGTTTAAAGTAGCTAGCTACTCATATGACAATTGCAAATAATTCCATAAATGAACCTAGTATGGTAAAATCACTCACTAACTTTGCCCATAAGAAAAAGATGAGAAATCAGGACCCCCCAGATATATGAAATTTCTACTGACTATGCTCATCGATGGAATAACCTATTTCATTAGATTATCAATTTAAAGCCAGTATTCATGAATTTAAAAACTATTGGTTCAATTCTCATGCTAACACTATTATGATTACATCATCTGCACTTAAAAAAGAGGACAGGAATATCATTTGAAACATTGTATTTTATTATTAACAGTTCACTGTATTGGAAAAGTTTTAAATTAATTATGAATTTTTTAAAAAACATATAACATGTAAATATTAAATGATGAAAATAGTCTATTATAACATTTCAATCATAACTGGATAGTGTGTAATGTACTTTTGTGTTTATTTCATATCATTAAATGACTGTTACTAAAACAGTTGAACTTTCATACTATTTATTCATACAAACAGTTATGAAATTGGAGTTGTACAATATACCTTTCCTCTCAACACTCAAAAACTTTGTATCATTGCTAAAAAGATCAACTTTAGAAGAATGAATGTAAAACTTTTGTAAAACTCTTACAAGTTACTAGATATTTATAATTAAATAATTACTTTTGTTCTGAAAAAATCTGAGAAGTTCAAATCTTTTCTATTCTAGTCTTTTAACAGAAATTTAAATACATATTATTATCATTATTATCTACTTTGTTTCTACCAAGTATTATATTATTTTGTGGGAAATTCTATAATGTATTTTTGTGAGATTTTTTTTTTTTTTAGTTATAAAATTATATTCTAAGTAAATTATACTATTGCATTTACTTAAATATGCATTTAAAAATATATATCTTTTTTTATGTTGAAAATTAATTCAGGTACCTTTGCAATGATCATATTTTACATAATGTATTTTGTTTTTGTCACAGCTTTTCTATGAGCCAGAATAACTAAACCATAAAATAAATGTGCACATTAAAGATTTTCATAATTGATTTATTCTCTTCAGTCAGATAAGAGCATAGTTCATATGGAACAGGTGAAAAATCCCCTCTGATTCTTCACTCTTAAATTTGATATTTCTATTGAGATTATATCATTTTACATAAAACATCTCATTATTACATAGCTTAATAATTTATTCATGTATATTGTAATGATCAACCGAGTTTGCAGGCACAACCATTGTCAGAGGACGTCACTCTCTTACATTAAAACATTAATCTTTTTTAGGCATTTACTACTGATATCTATTTATGAAGGTTATAATTTACTGGTAAGGACATTAACCATAAAGACTTACAAAGCCCTCAACCATCATTAGCAATTTAATTTATGCCCACTAGATCATAGAGATCTAAAAACTTTTTGGAATGCTCTGTTGACCATAGCATATGATAGTATGATAATAATAATGTCTAATAAAAGAGATTTATTAAAATAAGCAAAATAACATTTATTAGAAACCCCTAAGGCTACATTAAAGTACATACTATAATGATTTTTAGTTAGTTTATTTTATTGTCAACTATGATAATTTAACAGCTATTTAATTTGTTAGTATTAAAATTACCTCAGTGAGTACTAACTCTAAATCTTAATTCATGTATGCATTCATATGGCATTTTAAAAATCTTTCTGGATACCATCATGGATCAAGTTTTAATAATAAATTAATAATATCAGTTATTTAATTAATAAATCAGTTAGTTGGCATGTTTGGCCTAAGTTCAGTATGTGTATACATAGTTATTGCTTTGGAATATTATTTAGCAGGTGACACTAGCACAGATTTTATTCAATGTATTATATGTTTTAAATACTAATAATATAATTAGTATTATTATAATCAAATTTATATTTCAAAATCTTGAAAATACGCCTGGGAATCCTCAAAAATGGTAGGCATTGTATCAAAATATATATCTATAATTTAAAGTGGATAAAATCCTTAGAAAATATTTTATTAAATACATATAACCACACCAATATCTTCTTTACTGTATAAATGTGTATGTAACACAATATATATCATAACAAAAGTAGAATTTGTTTAAAACTTTTATGAATATATCAAGCCTATCTTAACAAGTCAATAAAATAAAGGCACATTCCAGCATTAATCTCTTAACTCTCCTTCCTCTTTTTTTAAATAAAATATTTAAATGCTGCTGCTAATAAAATATTTAAAATCTGATAGTATTTAGAAATATTAATTTTGAATTATAATTCCTATTGATATACCTGTTCTGATTTATATAGTTTACATAAATAATATTTTCTAACAATTTAAATAAATATTAGGAGGATTTGTCTGAGTTAAACTATTGATTCTGGTTAAATATTTTAAAACAAACAATTAGCTGTGAAGTTTATCCCCACAAATTGCTCTCTGATTTTTTTAAACTTAAAACTAGCATGATAATAACACAATGCAGTATAATTTACACAATATTTGTTATTGTAAAATGAATAATAAAATATTGGCTAAGGAAACCATAGTGAAATATATAACATTATAAATCTATAAGTAAAAGAAAATTCATTTTAGAATTTAAATCAAGTTCATGAAATGTCTATAAATTAAAATGATTTTTATATAATTACTCAGATCAGTCTTTAGAAAGCAGTCCCAAACTTCATTGGTGATAAGTAAAATGTTTATTTCTTTTACATATTTTTTATTTTATTTTACAAAAGCTCTGGAAATTCCAAATTGAAATTGGTGTTGCAGGATTTTGTGTTTTCCTCAGTTGATTTTAACTACTTAGTCCTAATTGGATTTCCACACATGTTTGAACTATTTTACTGGGTTGTAAGATTGGTTTTTCACATATTTGAAATGTACTTTTTTGATAGTTGTTGGTTTTATATAGTTGGCCTATGATTGATTTAATTTAGCTACTTCAAGGATGAAGAAAACAATGCATGGAAATTTTTCTTGGAACCTGGTAAGATTTTGTTATGTGCACATTAGTCAGAAGTTAAATCTTCTATTGACAATCAGTATGATACAGAACAAGAGGAAAGAAAAAAAAAGATAAGACCAACTGATTTCTACTGCCTGCTGTTTATACTTCAGTTTTTTTTTTAAAGGATGTTTTTAGTCCCATAATTAAAGACAGACTTGTTATAAAAATATTTCTACTTTTAAACAAACTAACATTTAGAGACAAGGAAATAAAATAATTAGAAATCAAAGTAATAGATCACTTTAACAATAATATTAACAGTAATTACTTCTGATAATCAAACAATGCAATTACCAATATGTAAAACCTTATCCTGTAGTTTTATCTTTGTACTTGGACTTAGTTAATTAAAACCTTTGTTAAATAAATCTTTTTTATCCCACTAAAGGATTAAACTCATAAAAAGGAAACTTGTTTCTATTTTCTGTCTAAAATAAACAAAAGCATTTTTATTTAACTTAAAATTAGAGAATTTTTATTTAAACTTGAAAGTGTAAATAAAATTTCCTATACTTAATACTGCTTGCCTATATCTATGCTAAATTAAAGAAAATTTAACCTGTTACGTGATATTTACTTGGCTATACTATTTCACTAATATGCAATTTAGTATTTGAATCTTAGATTAATTTTTGTATTGCCAACCATTTAAATAAACTTGAAATGGAGATTTCCATTATATCATAACCATTGCAGACTGTCATCAGGAGTTACCTGAAGTATTTTACTGTGATGATATTCAGCTTGCATTGATTATTGTTTTTCACTTTTACAAATTATTTTTGAATTGCATATTGAGAAATCATACTATTTTACTATATTAATATTTATTTATATATGAATCTTTCAATGAGATTTCAAAACAATGAAATTATTAATGAATTGATTTTACATAATATTTTATATTTTTATTAGTTCATGCTTACTTTTGACTATAATTAATTCAATTTTTTTTTATTTTTTATAGTTTCTATTAATGAAAAATGTTTATGATTTTTAAAATAATTGAATTCTATAATACATTTTAAAAATTTATTAACATATATTTTTTATTTTATAGTTGTGCCACAGGTAATCAGAATGCAGCATATTATTAAAGGCAATGAATTGCAAGTTTTTCCATATTATTCTTGCATTGGTTATCAAGGCGTTTCTGCAAAGACAGAATACTTTTGCAAGATTAATGTAGAACCACTTATTTTCAATTATATACAAAATACATCATCTTGTTTGGAATTTTTAAATGGCTTAGTAGAAGAAACTGATAGTGAACTTGATTTACTGTCAAATAGTAATACAATCATTTTTAAAAAACAGCACTCAACCAAAATTGTTGCATCACAATGGGAAGAAAATGTGAATTGCCAAATCACTGATTTCTTAAGTGATTTCAAAAGTTCTTCTAAGAAAAATATTGATAAAAGTATATTTACTGCAACTAAAAGTATATATGAAAATATTATTTCTTTAGAAAATAGTTTTATTAAAATTAATGAAGAAAAGAGGACAATAGATATTGTGGGACAGAAAGATGCTGTAGATAAAATAGAGTCACAAGCAAAGGAGTTATCTCAAATCCATGAGGTCAAAACTATTTCATTATCTCCTTTAGAAACTAAATATTTTTTGTTACTGAATATTATTTCTGACTTTAACAATTCAGATTTGAAGATTTACATTAATAAGAAATGTAATAATGTTGTTCTTGAAGGTTGCAAAATATTCATTTTGTTAGCTTTAGAAAAACTGGAGAAAAAACGCTCAGAAATGATTTCATCAGAACTCTGTCTTTCTGAAGAGAGTTGTCGGCTTATAAAAAATAAAGAATGCTCTTACTTTCTTGGAAATCAATTTAAAAAAGCATCTATTTTTGCATGTTTTTATGTTATTTCCAAAAATGGAGTTGCTGTAGCTTCACACAGTGAAAAGTTTTTAAGAAAAGCTATAGAAATTATTAAGAGTTCAATTAAACAAATTAATATCTTTTTAAAAAAAGATTTTTGTCAAGGTAATTCTAAAGAGAGTTTAGAAAAATTAGTTAAAGAGATTTTAGAAAATCATCATGGTTGTGTTTCTATTTCAATTCTGAATAATCGATTATTCATTGTATCCACTTCTGTGTTGTTTGAACAACTTGTTGAACAAGTGCAACAGTTTTTGGAAAATAATCATCCTTCTGATTTAGTCTTTGATCTCAACACATATAAGAGTGCAGGATATTTTTTTGTCAGACATTATCAAGAAGAAATTACCGATATGTGCAAAAAACTTAATGTTTGTATTAATTTACATTCCCTAAAGTTATTTTTAAGCGGTCCTATACAACAACTCTCATTAGCCAAGGCACAAATAAAAGATTATATAGAAAAAATCATTACTGATACTTATAATATTAATGAACTAGACACAATTTGTTGGTTCAAAAATGACTTTATTAAAGATTGTGTTGAAACTGTCATGAATAAAAACATCTGTTGGATTGAAGAAGATAAGTCTAAAACAGTTAAATATAAAATTGAACCAGGTAATTGTTTAAATTTTATAAAAATATTTTATTATATGTATATATTCATACATTAGCTATTTATGTGTTTTGTTATTTATAAGGTGTGAAACATATTTACTATGTTTTAAAATTGTTGAATTGAGATATATGCGTATTTCTTATTATTTCTGGATTAAAAGGATCTTCTGAAAAGGTTTTGATAAAAAAATAAGATGAAATAACAAAAAAGAAACTTTAAATGCAATACTTTTTCAATTTAGCCACTGAGTTTTAATTTGAATAGAGCAACTCTTAAATCATTATTTCAATGGAATTGTAATAGCCAGAATTTTATTTTTCCAATTTTAATTTTAGAGCTGTATTGTAAATTAAGTTTTGATAATGAAACTATGCTTTATATATGTAATAAATAATGATTTACCATTTTATTGTACAAAATATGTTTTTATAAATGCTGGCTATCACAATTTCATTAAAATAATGATTCAGATATTGCTATATTTAGCTTAAAACTCATTGGCTACATTGAAAAAGTATTGCATTTGAATATTTTTTTAAATAGATTTAATTTGAAGGAAAAGGAAACTTGTTTAAAATTGCAGACAGTGGAATGCCCTTTGATGAATGTAGTTTCACATGAATGATAGGAAATTAAAAATAATATTTAATATTGATTATGGTAATTATTATTCACATACAAAATACATTGCAGTGATCATTAATTCTGAATATTTGTATACTGAGTTGTTAAAAGTTGTAGTATCCTGAAATCTCAAAACAAGTTATAAAGCAAAATTCATAATAATTAACTTAATTTTAAATAATTTCCTTATAAAACTAATCTGCACAGGTGAACTGAAATTATATGCAAAACTTGCCATAATCGATCATTTTCCTCGGCTTTACATCACTACATAAATTTCTGTTTTGATTTTACTACTTTTAAAATTATAAGTTGCTCAATTATTTATTTTAGAAATTGATCTAAATATTAAACATTCTCCACAAGTCATTCCAAAAGTCTTATAAGTAAACTTAGCTAAATGTGTACTATAATAGATTTATTACTTATATTAATTCTAATTAATAAAATAATTTATTCTAACGAAAGTGTAAATAAACATATACAGTAATTTCTAAATTTCAGATTTAAAATATTTTTTTTTAATTAATATATGGAATGAATAAGATTAAATTAAATCAATAAGAGTGGGAAAAAACAAAATCAAAGAAAAACTTTTAAATCTAATAAAAGTAAAAAAAAAAAAGATTTGAATTTATTTTACTTTTTATTTCGGTGAGATCATGATTTTTTAATTTTATTTATATTTGGAAAAAAAAACTCAAAGACCACATATATATCTAAAGTATTTACAGAAATTAAGATCTCTTAGAACAGTATAAGTTTGTTATTGATAGTAAATATTACAGAGTAACGCCTTATTTAACTTGGGGGGACAAATTAACGGTGAATATTTTTATTTCAATAATTAAATTCTGCTGCCATTCAGATAACAGTACAATTTGCTTGATAACTATGTATATTAATTATTAATCACTTAGCATATCATGCAACTTTATGACACTGCCCACGCTATATATTTTCATTTAATGTGATGTTTATATTTTCATTTATATAAAATGTGATTAGCCAAGCCATTTTTCTATTTGTTTAAATATGGTTGGCCATTCACATCTAGCTTTATATACAATTTGATATTAATATGGACTCATATAGTTTAATTAGCAGAGAGATTGCTTTGTCAAATTATGGGTCTTTTATTTGCAGACATGGACATAAGGGAAAATATAAATTAAATGGTATTTATTTAGATTGTCTATTCAGATCAATACTTCTGTAAACTTCATATTTCTTGTTTATTTTTAAAAATTTTGAATGATTTTATTAAATTGAGTCAAGCTAATTATCTGGGTTTGTTACAGTTTATTATTTTACATATTAAAAAACAACAATCATATTTAGAGATTTAGTTAGAGCTTTGCTTATATTATTATTCTTAATGTAAGAATCTTATTTAGATTTTTTAAAATAAAAAATTTTGTTCTTTATATTAAAGAGAAAGAATTTCAGCTTTTTAACATATGTGCCCTACTGATTTTTATAATAGCTTATGATGCTGTGTTGTGTACAGAGGAAATTCTCATTCCCTAACACAAGATAGAAACTTTATAAAGATAAGAGCAGCCATCTTGTCTTTAACCTAAATTCTGATTTATATAGGCCAGTCTGAAGTATCTTGGTTTGAAAGAGTGAAGATGTTAATTTGTTAAATTTTACTTCCATTACTTTCTTACATACATTGAAATCTTTCGATTTACTATGTGTTGATATTACAAATTAATAGAAATTGTATAATATTCAAATTTATTTATTAAGCACATAGATCGTATGAAATTAAAGAGAAATGATTTCATCTTTTTGATATATGCACCTTAATGATTTTTATAATAGCTCAATGACTCTCAAACCCAAACCCAAGATAGAGACTTTATAAAGATAAGAGCAGCCATTTTATTTTTAACCTAAATTTTTATTTATATAGATCAACCTGAAGCATCATGATTTGAGAGAGTGAAGATGTTACTCTGTTCATTTTTATATCCATTGCTTTCTTACATTAACATTAGCAAATTTTTTCAATTTACTACATATTAATATTACAAATGTTAATGTATGTAAAAAAGTATTGGATGTAAAAGTGAACAGAGTAACATCTTCACTAGCTCAAATCAAGATGCTTCAGATTGGCCTATATAAATCAGAATTTAGGTTAAAGATAAGATGGCTGCTCTTATCTTTATAAAATCTATCTTGTATTTGGGTTTGAGAGTTTCCTCTGGACTCAATGCAGCATCACTGAGCTATTATAAAAATGAGTAAGGTGCATATGTTAAAAAGATGAAATCCTTTCTCTTTAATTTTATATGATCCATGTGCTAAATAAATTAAAATTTTAAATAATTCTTTATATTCTATGTTTTTCATAGAAAACTATATTTAAATGAGTTTTGACTTTTTTTTTAATTTAGCAATATTTAAGCTCACAAGAAAACTTATATTCAGAAAACTTATCATGTTAACACATTTTTATGTCATATACTTTTACTTTAACATTCTTTAAATTAACTGTTTCTATTTTTTGTATAAGTTTTAAAGAAATAGAAGTGGAATTTATTTTAATATACGTTTATACTTTTATATCAGTTGTAGCAGAAAACATTTGATAGATTTTACTAATTTAAAATGACTCAATATTTATATCTGATCGTTTTGTCCATGCTGAAAGCTTCGCCACAGAAAGCACTTTAACTTAGAAATCATAGTTATTTACTTTCTGTATCATTCTCATTAAGTTGAATCTGATCCAAATATTATTTTATGCATATTGTTTTTATATATAAAAAAAATCATATATATTAGCAATAAAAATATTTAAGTTTATAAAATTTTAAATTTATATATACCCTGCATGATTTAGTGCAGCAGTAGAGTGTCAGATTCTGGCATGTGAGACTCACGCTTGAACTTACGAATTCTCAAGCAATAAAGTCACTTATTTTTAAGTTTACTTATCATAAGAATAAGATTATTAGCAGTATGATGAGATGAGATGCACTATGACTTTTCCTTTTTTTGGAGTCAGGAATCTCTCAGCTACTATGCCCAGAGAAACCTGTTGGCCACTTTACCTTCCCTTTCCATTCCCGACCCTAAGTTTTTTCCATATTCTTCTCTATCCTGCTCCATCCCATTTCTGCAACATAATCTTTGTCAACCCCATGGTCTTTATATCTAAATCTCCCTTATCTTGTTCTAAACCCAGCATAAAAACCAAGAACTCACTTTCTGGATACTCACTTTGTTTATATTTATTCTCCCACAACTTCATTATTTGACCCCTTTCTGCTTGCAGGCATTTACATTCAATTAACAGATGACCAATATTTTCTATATGTTCCTTATATAACTTGCAGACTAAATCACTGACATTTTTCCATTTATGTGTATATTCCCTTGTTGCTAAAGATCCTGTTTAAGCCTTAAAAAGTAAACTACTTTCCTTGCTATTATCATAAATTAACTCCCACCCAATATTCTGTTTACTTCTATATATATTTAAACTCTTTTTACTCTCCATATTAGTTCTCCAACTCCCAATTCTTTATTAATGCATCTATTTTTCTATCCTATTCCTTGCCACTATAGCACTCAATAATTCTAACACAATCATCCCACCTTTTATATAAGTATACTGACATAAATTTTTTATCCAAATCTTCTGAATACTGTATTACTTTTCTTACCCATCTTATTGCCTGTCCTTTACCCATAACCCAATTAAATATTATTTTGGCTATTTTCTTATTATCCATAAACTGCAATCTATGAAACATTTTCTTTTTTGTATCTCGCATAACAAAACTTGACCCATTTCTCCCTCTTTTCCCATCCACACATCTGCATCTAATGCATGTCTTCCTATTTTTCTTTGCACTTTTTCTAACACCCCTTTACTTACACATAACACATCATTACCATATGTTAACCCAGCTACTGCTACTCCCTTCCATACAATTCTAGCTACATCACATTTATTATATGAAAATACTCTTAATTTCTTTATCAGCCTGTTTTTTTATTTTCTTCATTTATCAATTTTTTCTCACCTTCATCCAAGCAATTTCTCTGATTACTTAAGACGATTCCCAAACAGTTATACCTATTCATCACACTTAATTTTATATCTTCCAATAAAAATTCTTTGTCTTCTCTTTCCCCAGTATTAAGGCATCATTCCTTTTGATTTTCATCACTAAATTTAATCACTATCTCTTTGCCCACCTTTGCACATGTCCTTGGCATAACTTACATATCTTTCTTCTGTCTGTGCTGAAGAAGACATCATACACAAATAAAAGACCCAATAATGTATATATTCTCTTGCTACCTATTAACGATATCTCTATCCCTCTTCCTAGTTTTTCTATTGCTCTCTCCATTTTTCTCAAATACAATAAAAACAAAATAGGTCACTTAGGATAATCCTGCCTTGGTCCCATCCCATTTTTAACTTTAACTGATTCTATGTTTCATAATTTTTATATATAGTAATTATTTTCATACAATTTCTTAATAAGATCCACTAAAGTTTCATCTATTCCCAAATTTACTAAACTTACCCATAATCTATTTTTATTTACTTTATCATGTGCCTTCTCTATACCTATAAAAACCCTGTATTTCTACTCATATCAGTAAGTTGTGTAAGTACAAATAAACTCTTCTATACGCCTATCTGATCGAAAAACCTCCTTGCATTTCTCCCACTATATTATTTTCTTCTATCCATTTTGCGACCCTTCCAGTCACCATACATGTGAAAACTTTATATAATACTGATGTTACCACTATCAGTTTATATTTACTTAACTTTCTATGATGCTTACCCTTTTCTTTAAATAGTAGCCTTACTCTTGCATTACTCCATCTATATGGAAAATCTCTATTCTGTGCCATCTTATTAAAACATGATAATAGGGTTAATTTTGCTCTATGTCCTAAATTCATTACCATCTCTGCTGCTCATCCATCTAAATCTATTGCCTTTCCACTTTTAAATTTCTTCCTTGCCTCATTCAGTTTATTTTCTGTAAATCTAATATTTCCATTACTATATGCTTTTATTACAATTAAGTCAAATAAATTTTTTACTCTGGGGAAATATATATATTCTAGTTCGCTTGCGTGTGTAACGCAATTGTCCTCAAAGCTGTATATTGTTACCAAATAGATAAATAAGAATGAACAAGCTTCGTTCTTTGAAGGGTCTAGCCTTTGTAATCATAGCTTAACTATTAATAAGGTTAATGATATGCAAATTTATGCTGATTATGTTAGACATTCACTTTCCTCGATAAAGCATAGCATGTATCTTTCCTGTTTATGGTGTCTTTGTCTCGATTAAAGAAGGTTTTCTTGACTTTTTTTTTTGAGGTCATGTCTCTCTCTTAACATGATTCTGGGGTTGTCTGGAATATACTCATGGTAGCTTGTGTTCTGATGCTGAAAGAAAACCGATTAAGTGGAAGGTTGATTGAGAGGTCTATTATATGAGTATTTGTGTTGTGCCAATCGCATGGACAAAGATGCTCTGCTTTCCCCATAGTATGAGCCTTTACAGTTATTGTTGGAACTAGCAATATTGTATGCTGTATGGGGGGGTGTCTGTAAAAGCGGAATTTGATCTTTAGTGTTGTTAATTAAGTTGTTGGAGTTTGGGGGGGGGGAGGTGCAGAAGCAAAGATTGTATCTATTATTGAGAATAGAATGTAATTTACAATGTAAGTTGGAGATGTATGACAGCAATAATCTAGGTTTATCTTGTTTGATGTGAGTATTAAACTGTTTATTTTGAAAGTATAAGATTATTTTATCAATGGTGGGTTGCCTGAATCCCAAATTCAGTAAATCATCTGTGTATTTTGTTAAATTTGCTTTGGTGTCTGCCTCAACTCTACATAACAGCTTGTTTCTGTGCAAAAAAGATAAGCAGCCAGATAATTTATGTTCTGTTGGTCCTTTAGACTGGGGGTATATGTGACACCTGATCTCCAATGGTTTGATGGCCAAGCTGTAATGTTAATGATGGTTTTATCTTTGTATGTTAACATCCAGTGGCGTCACATCTTCCTGAACTACTATGAGAAGATCATACCTGGTTTAAACCCTGCCTGCTTTCTAATATACATCAGATATATGGATGACCTATTCATTACAACCACCCCAGAGGTCATCACACAAATCAAAATCGAATTGGAAACCAGCATAGCACTAGTTGTGAATGTCATAATTGAATATGCACATCAACAAGTTAAATATCTGGTTGTTAACATACAAAGAGAAAACCATCATTGCTATTACAGCAGGGCCATCAAACCATTGGAGATCAGATACCACCTACATCCCCAGTCTAATGCACCAACAGAACATAAATTATCTGGATTATTACTTTTCTGCACAGAAACAAGCTGTTATGTAGAATTGAGACAGACACCTAAAACGAATTTAACAAAATACAGAGATGATTTAGTGAATTTGGGATTCAGGCAACCCACCATTGATAAAAGAATCTTATACTTTTAGAATAAATAGTTTAACACTCACATCAAACACCATTGATAAAAGAATCTTACACTTTTAGAATAAATAGTTTAACACTCACATCAAACAAGATAAAACCTAGATTATTGCTACCATACATCTCCATCTTACATAGTAAATTGCATTCTATTCTCAATAACAGATATAAGCTTTGCTTCCACCTTCACCCCCAAACTCCAACAACTTAATCAACAACACTAAAGATCAAATTCCGCTTTTACAGACCCCCCCCCCATACAGTATACAATATTGCTTGTTCCAACAATAACTGTAAAGGCTCGTACTATGGGAAAGCAGAACATCTTTGTCCATGCGATTGGCACAATACAAATACTCGTACAATAGAGCTCTCAATCAATCTTCCATCTATTCGGTTTTCTTTCAGCACCAGAACACAAGTCACCATGAGTGTATTTCAGACAACCCCACAATCATGAGACATGACCTCAAAAGAAAAGTCAAGGAAGCCTTTTTCATCTCCAGAAACAAAGACGCCATATACAGAAAAGACACATGCTATGCTTTATTGAGGAAATGGAATGTCTAGCATAATCAGCATAAATTTGCATATCAATAACCTTATTAACAGTTAAGCTATGATTATGAAGGCTGAACCCTTCGAAAGTGCTAAGCTTGTTTTTTCTTATTTATCTATTTGATAGCAATATACAGCTTTAAGGACTATTGTGCTACACATGCAAGCAAACTAGAATATATGCTTTTTTGTTTGTTCTTATACTGTCCTTCACATCTAACATTTTTTGTAGATCCATTACTTACTTATTTAAGACTATCTATAATTCTTCTCTAGAACTACATTCTATTCTCTCATCATCTAGTAATACTATTTCTCTCTCCATTATATTCCTTCTTTTAATGTACTTCCAAACCAAAATTTTTTACTCCCGTCTCTTCTTCCACTTTCATTTAATATCCTCAAACAATTTACTATTTAATTTTATTTTCTCTATAATTATCTATTTTAGCCAACTTCCTTTTTTTTTTTTTTTTTTAAATAATTTTTCTATTTAATAAACATTAACATCTTTTTCACTTTCTTTGTACTTAATTGCACATTTATATTTTCTGCATGTGTTTCCCCTCTCTTTTACACTTTTACTAATTCTCACTTTTCTATTATTTTTATTCTTCTGAATATTCTCACCTAAAACCCTATTTGCCATTTTTTCTACTTCATCACACCAGTTCTTATATTCATCCCCAACCAACTCTTCCATGGTTTCTTCAATTTTTATTTTATATTCTTTTAATTTATTATTCATTCTCCATCCACATCTTTCACTATCCTTTCTACTTTTATTTCTATTTTTTTATACAAACTCTCCATACAGTAGTGTCACCCAGTCCAAGCCTTAGTAATCAATGGATGCAGGAAAGCTCCTCACTGATGAAAGCCACAAGCTAGAAACTAATCTTGGGATATTGGATGAGACACTAGATAGGGATTTTATGCAAAAACCTTGAATCCATTGATTACTAAGGCTTGCACTGAGTGGCACTACTGTAAGGAAAATTTACTACTGCTAATAACAGCTTGTGTAAGCATAGGAAATGGTGATCCATTGAGATTATATTATTGAGAATTAAATAAAAAATTAGAGCCTTTTTTTCTCCACATTTACTGATTGACTTTACTTACTGGATTATTTCTACAGATTTTTCATATCATTTTCATTGTATGGCCTGACCAATCCCAATTTATGAATCTTTTTTTATAGCTAATATCATTCACTGCTTTCTCCTCATCATTTCATTTTCCATTCTGTTCTTTTTTTAGTCAACTATATAAATATCACAATGTATAAAAAATTATGTGTAAATGTATAAAATATTTAATATTTACCTTCAAAAAGTCTCTAATAACTTAAGATAGGACTTGCAAACTATTAACAAATTTCGAAATGGAATCAATAAAATAATGATAGATACTTTAGTAAAAGTAACTATATAGTTAGCAGCAACAAAAAAGTAGCAATCATAATAAATTTTCATTAGTGGCAAGACAATGTGTGAAGAAAATGGTATGAAAATATTTTAAAATGATGTATTTAGATGAACTGAATGTCTGGAA
The DNA here is from genome assembly GCA_028023455.1 of Epiperipatus broadwayi. Classification (NCBI taxonomy): domain Eukaryota; kingdom Metazoa; phylum Onychophora; class Udeonychophora; order Euonychophora; family Peripatidae; genus Epiperipatus; species Epiperipatus broadwayi. Next base: position 15,878,721 of record JAQFVV010000008.1, on the reverse strand, counting down.
TTCATTATAAATGTATGAAAAAAGTTAATGATGTCAAAAGAAATTAAAACTGAAATAGTAAAGAATGTTATAGAAAATAAAAATCACAAAAATATAAACATTTTGTTAAGAAAAATTTCTACTAAGAACTATATAATATTAATATAAAAAAATATCTATAGTTGCATCTTCTAAAATATCAAGTATTTTAAATTAAGTGATACATGGACAAATGTGGAAAAATTTCAGGAAATGATGGAATTATTATAAATTGTTTTAAAAATCAGGTAAAGAAATAAAAAAATGGTTAGCAAAGCTATATTCCAATTGTCTAAATCCGTGTTTGGCAATCGGTGTTTCACGGACAACTAGTGGTTCGTGACATAATTTTAATGGTCCACAAAGAAATTCATATATTATTAAAATTTGCTAAGCTCATTTAATAAAATTTTTATTCTACTAGTGGTTCGTGACATAATTTTAATGGTCCACAAAGAAATTCATATATTATTAAAATTTGCTAAGCTCATTTAATAAAATTTTTAAATTAAAAATAAATTTTGTTTAAGCTGTATTATTATATGTAAAATAGAACAAGAATATTATATTGCTAATTGATTTGTTACAAAATACTACTGTGACTTGCTAACCCCTACTCGGTCAGCAGCATAGAAAAAGTAACAAAAAAAGAATACTGAATTCTTTATAATTGACTAGGCATCAAATTTGACTATGGCACACCCCTGATAATTGGGTGAACTAAAACTCAAAAATTTTATTAACAATTTTGAAGGAAAATACATTTATAAAAATTATTAAAAATAGAATACTATTCATTATTAATCTCAAATAATTTTTGTAGATACGAATTAGAAAATTACACTTATAAAACATAACAAGTAAGTATTTATACATTCATTTATTTTTATATGTATATCATATTCAATGTTCGCATTAATTTGTACCTTTAAAAATTATGTTAGTGGTTCACAATATCTAAGGTTGCCAACCACTGGGCTGCAACATCTAAAAGGTTGCTGGTCTAAATGATATAAAACATATCAGATAAATGTAAAATGCAGTAATGATAGTTAAAAAAAGTGAAAAAGAAGATATTAGAAATTGAAGAGCTACCAGTCTTTCATCAGTTCTATATTAGATTATTATTAGGTTTATTAAAAACGTCTACAGAGAACTTTGGATTTAAACCAATTAAAAAAACAAATTGAATTTAAAAATAATTATAGCATAGTGTAGATCATATATAAATTTTAAGAAAAGTTATAGAAAAGATTCATTGAATGTGAACTGTCATTTTGTATTGGATTCACTGAGGGGCATTCAACTCTAATATACATTTCTGCAATGATTAAACTTTAGAATATTAAACAGTCCAGGATATTGTCAAATTCCAAAGAATATTTATCAGAATACAAGATACAACTGCTAGGATATTCATAGGGTGCTTCCATCTCCAAAAGTTTTTACAGGATTTTTAAAGAAATATTTTGTAGATTCAAATGAAAGCTAGGGGAATAAATATAAATGGTAATTATTTAAATCAGCTACATTTTTCAATTGATTAAATTATTGTTGCAAAAAATGATAAGCTTCAGGAAATCTTACATAAGCTTTTGGATGAAAGCAAGAATGGCCTAAAGATAAAATACTAAAAAGACTACTACACTTATGTCTAATGCCTTTTTTTTAAAAAAGAAAACAAAATAAACATAATAATGAAATAAAATTTAACAATTAAAAACATCTAGAACAGATTATTAATTTGAATGGAAGGACCTAAAATTAATCAAAAAATTAAACTTTGCATTTAATAGAAATAATTTAATATTATCAAAATCACTCTTTTCTTTATTTTGCTGTAATATCTTATATAAATAATTTATCCAAACCACTTCGAACATTTTTTAGAAAAAACCCTTTATTTGTACATATATACATACACCTATGTTTCGATTGTCATGCAGTCTTCTTTTTTTTAAGAGATTAAAGTGAACTGGCTCTGAAGAAGACTGCAGGACAGTCAAAACATAGATGTATGTATATATGTACAAATAAAGTGTTTTGCTAAAAAGTATTCAAAGTGGTTTGGACAAATTGTATTTATATAAGAAATAATTTAATATTAAAAGGAAATAAGTTTTTAATGAATGTGTTTTACCATTCCTTATTTATGGATCTGATACTTGAACACTAAATATAGAATGAAATATGAAGACTTAAAATTGCCTAGAAAAATATAATGAATGAATGTTGGGAAAGCAAAATACATGAGTGAGAGAGAGAAATGGTTGATTGAATTAAAATGCTGAAATGGAATTGGGTTTGATGTGCCACTAGAATAGAGGCCAGTAGATGAACAATTGAAATCTTACTGGATCATATGATATTAAAAAATTTTAAAAGAGACTCATGAAATGGATAGATGGGATAATATAATTTGCTATAGTGTTTTGAAGAAGAGACATTTTGGATCGTGAAATAAGATTTATTTCAGGGAAACTTTGATCTCATAGTAGATTGATAATAATATGGTTGTGCGTAACTTACACATACACTAATATTATATTTTAAGTTGTAATTTCTAATTATTTATACATCTCTATAATATATAATTAGCACATATAAAAATTGCATTTGTATGTATAGATAAAAATTACAATTTGAAAAATACTCTGTACACATATATGGGTATGTGTATAAACAGAATATTCTAAATATATTAAATTACTGATGATTATACAAATATGAATTTAAATTGTCCTAATAACTTTAATTAATCCAAAACAAGAGATAAATTGAGAATTGTGATGGAAAGAATAAATAAGGTGTGAAGTAGATATAATATTGTTTTAGATTCAAATTTAAAAGACAGTTTAATAAATACCTCTCTTGTAAATTATAAATTTATAGTTAGACTTGAAATTATTCCAAGAAATATGAAATAAATGTGCTGACTAGCAAGTCTTGCAATAAAATATCAAATATAAAGAAATTGAAACAGTATATAGTTTATATAATGGTAGATTGAAATACTATAGTGGGATATGGAAGGAATAATAAAATGGTAGATTATGAGTTATATTTTTGCAAAATTATAAATGTAAAAGGTTGATAAATTTATTAAAGTAAACAACATTGTAATAATGAATGCTGAGTAGATTTAGAAACTATATTGAGTGCATTGTGTACGTTGATAGATATAGAATTCAAATTGTCTTTTAAAATTATTAAGAATTAAAATATAAGTCATTAAAAAAAAAAGAAAGAATATTAAGCAAAGTTTTTTTAGATTTATTGATTAAAGAAATAATTATAAACAATAATAAAATATTTAAAGAAGTAAATGTAAAGAAATATTGTAATTATTAAAAAAAAAACATTTTTTTAAAGTTATTGTAGTAAAGACAAATTAAAAATATTGAGTCAGCAAACAGATAATAAAATGATAGGGAGATAATATGAATATATGCCATTAAAAAAATCAAAATCATATTAAGCAAAGTTTTTTAGATTTATTGATTAAAGAAATAATTGTAAACAATAATAAAAGAAAATATTGGAATTATTAAAAAATATTTAAAGTTATAGTGAAGACAATAAATTATAAAAAAGTAAGAGAAAAAAAATCTTGAGTCAGCACATAGATAATAAAATGATAAGGAGATAAAGATAATATGGACATATGCCATTAAAAAAAAATTGAAAGAATATTAAGTAAAGTTTTTTGGATTTATTGATTAAAGAAATAATTGTAAACAATAATAAAATATTTGAAGAAGTAAATATAAAGAAAATATTAAAATTATTTTTAAAAAATGTAAAGTTGTTTGTATTAAGGACAATAAATTATTAAAAGGAAAAGGGGGAAAAAATTTTGAGTCAGCAATAGATAATAAAATGATATTGGAGTAAAGATAATATGAATTTAATAGTCAGCAGATTTGACTAAATTGAGATGTGAAACAGATAACTTAGGAAAGTGCATTGTTCATAAAAGCATGATTTATTTTAATATTTATAGGGGGACGGGGACGGGACAAACAAGATCATTAGAATGAAGTTATAAATAGAAATAGTAAATTATTACTAATGAAAACATATGCATTGAAAAGAATATATAAGTTATTTGTGTAATAGAAATAATACATCTTTAATTGAAAAAAAAATTAGAAATAGATAAGGATTAAAAGATTATGCAATAAAGTAGCAAATTTTCCATACAGTAGGTGATATGGAGAGTTAACTACTATTTTAACATCTTGTGTAAGTATAGAAAATGGTGATCATGTGATGTTTAGTGGTCTAATTTCAATCCTGTCATTGTTTTAGTGATTATATAAAAAAACCAAATACACCAAAATGTGTAGATACTTAACTAAGTTCATATCTGGATTACTATGCAAGCAAATGAATTTGGATTAAAAACATATTTTCATCTTGGATTCATTGTTTTGTAGTTAACTAAAAAGGTTAAATGTGGCTGCTAGAGGTTTGCGCTTGATTCTAAGATCTAGATGCAGTGCTTTCAGATCCAATGTTCTTCGCTGATGAAAGCCACAAGGTAGAAACTAGTCTGGGGATATTGGATTAGTAGGTACTAGATATATGCACAAACCTTGCATTCATTAATTACTATGGTTCACTGGGTCACACTACTTTATGAAGAGGTTGCTACTGTATTAACAGCTCGTGAAAGCATAGGAAATGGTGTTCATTAGTGATTTATTGTGCAATAATGAAAGAAGTATTAATTGAGATGAAAAAAAAAAAAAGAAAATAGTGAAATTCATAAGAATTATTAAGGATTGTAAAAAAAAGTTTGATTTCAAGAGATTAAATTAATGTTTTAGTATAATATGTGATACAGAAGAGTGATCATTAAATATTTCTTTAATATTTATGAAGTCCAGAGAGAATAATTCTAATGCAGTACAGTATAGAAATTTTATAACAGTTGACTAATTTCATGTATATTTAAAAAGTGTTATTGAATCTTGGATAGGTGAATAAATGGAGTAAACTATCCTCCACCAGGCTATAAACTAAAAGTGCTCTAAATGTTAAACAAAGGATCAAGAATAGACTGAATTCATCTATTCTTGAGAGCTCTGATCTTTATAAGCATAGCATTGGTGGTAATTTAGAGAAATTAATTTTCCAGATGAAATGTGACACTTAAAAGTTATTAAATTTAATCAATTATGCAAGGCTGCAGGCAACATCTCTCTTGACACCTTGATTGTAATAATTAAATAAGATTTAATATATAAACTTTAAATTAAATATAGTTCAATGTATATGTAAACAAGAGAAATAAATCCTCCCCCAGACTGAACTAAAAGCACTAAATGTTGAACAAAGGATCAAGAATAGAATGATTCACCTATTCTTTGGAGCTCTGATGTTTACAAGCATAACTTTCACTAGATTAGACAATGTTTATGTTTAAAGAGCAGTTTGGTGTTGAAAAAGGTAGAAGAACATGAATGATGGTTGAATGATGAAAATTATTGATGCAGGATATATATATTGTAATGGTATGAAGTGTATATGAACATCAAATATAACTTTAAAATATAGTTACAAATGCAAATGGATACATTCAAGTTAAGTATAATGATTCCAAAAGTATTATTAATTTCTTTGCTATATTCACTTTGAAATTAATCTTTAGATGTCAATCTCTTTTAAATAAAAAGATTACTTTTATATAATTTACTATAGCTGATCATCATCATTTATATATAATTCCATTATATTTACCTGTCCCTCATGGATTGTGTAGCTTTTCATGTTTGGAAGGAATTCAGACAGCATAAACAAACTAAATTGGTTAATAAAAAGTTAATTTATTTGCAATAAACAAAATAGGAAATCATTACTTATACTTTCTAGAACTATCACAAAATAAAGGAAGTAAATAAATAGAAAAATACAAAATATTGAATCGATTAAACATAAACATTATATTTAAGACTTTATAGTTAAATATAAAGAAAGATATTATCATTAATAAAAATGTTTTGAACCATAATTTTTGTAAAGTTTAAGCTTACTGTATATGCACACATCTTTAACAATAGTTTTTATTCATTCAGTTTTGATGATGATTATCGATTTTGGGTATTAGTGACAGTAGACAATGTAAATGAATCCCACTAGAAATAGATGTACATTAAGTCTTATAGCATTGTTCTCATATTTCCTTATGGCATAGTTTTTTCTTTAAAGCATATCATGTTGCATTCTATGCAACTTCAACATATGTCTCTGGATACATCTGCATAGTTCAAAGTTGTTTGATCAGCTTGTCTTCTGTTGTATTAGACATGCATAATAAATATTTTTCTGTTAGATAACATCGTTTTGACTGCATTGGATGTAGTATTCAAAAATATTTTTAAAGTCTGTAAAATAAAACTATTTGAAACTATTCTGAGGGAAGTTAATTTAATTATTAAATTTCCTTCATGGAATCAATCTGCATTGCTTTTTTCTCGATTCAGATTTGAAGATGCAATAATCTTTTGTTCAGATCTATTTATACCTTTTGTCAACATGTCAAATAATTAAGTTTGTATTAACTTAGAATATTTTTACACAATATCTTTATAATGAGATATTATTTTATATAGCGCTAATATTACTATTACAATATCTTTATCTAAAATTAATGACTGGATTTAATATATTTTTTATACAACATGTTTTTTTCATAAATACTTTTACATTCCTATGATTATATTTATATAAAAATAACTTTTATTTAGGCTGCCAAGAATTACAAATAAATAGATGAAAATTATGACTGAACTGTGACATTCATTCTCTAACTTTCTCAATTATATTGCTTTATAATTTTTAACAATATATTCAGATTAGCCATTCAATTTACTATTAGAAAAAGACAAATTATTTGTTTAAATCTATTTCGGAAGGCAAATCTGAATGGTTACAAAATGCAATATTTTTTGATATATATTAGAGTGCAATAAAACTTAAACAACTTAACTAATTTCTCTTATTTCCATACATTCTCTTTGTTATCATTTTACTAATTATAATTTTCCATAATATATTTCTTAATAAAATTATGATTAGCTTTATAGATCAATTTTCTTTTAATTTTTTACACTTATATAATTAAATTATACATCTATATTAAATATACATGCATTCACACATGGCAATATAAAAATTTGCTAGTCAATGTATGAAAGTCTTTCATTAAGTTTTCTTAACCATTCAGCTTTGTAATAGAACCAATTTGAACTGTAAACAAATTGCTACCTTTGCAGTATAGAAAGAATAAGAAAAATTGATGTTTGTTTCATTGATCTGAAAAAGCATTTTGTAGAATAAATTAAGTGACTTGGTTGAATATTTTGAAGAAAAAATGTCAGATTGGAAAGATATTTATTTATAGAAAAATTATGCATTAATCAAAAGATATTTGTAATTAAGAAATAATTATGAGTATTGGGACTAGGGAGGGATTTTATTTAACTTTTAGTTTGTATCATATATGTTTTGATGAATTGTTCAGTGATAATTGTTTTGGTATAGATGGCATTGGTATTGGAAATAGAAGATTTCACTACATCAGATTAACCGATAGCATGGCAGTACTTGTTGATAACGTGGTTAAGTTTAGAACTGGCAGAATATGCAAGAGAATAAAAATAGATTTAGATAAATAAATGGTGTATTTAAAAGATTAAATATTGAACAAATAATTGTAGAGCAAGTGAATGCTTTTAAATATTTGCATTGTTGGTTACCTAATGTAGGAAGCAATGACAAGGAAATTAGAACAAAAATTGAAATGGCTAAAGAAACTTATTAATAATAATAAGAGAGGGAGCATTTAGTAGTCGATTGAAATTAGATTTAAGAAACATTAAATACTTTATATGAAACATCATTTTATATGAAACCAGAAGTATGCACAGTTGGATTTGGAAAATAATGTAAAATATATGATGGAAAGTTAAGATCAGCAGTGCAAAAGTATTAAAAAGAATAAGGGGAAAATGCTATTTTTTAACAAAATTAGTAATTGTTTTGGATCTGTATTTCAAGGAAAAAATATTTTATGGAAGTTATATTAGGAGGAATTGAGGAAGATAAAAGAAAGAAAAATAAATTTATAAAAGTTGATACATAATTTTAAGAAAATAAGTAGTTATGACTATTTGAGATTTAAATCAGGAATCAGAAGTTCACACTTTCCACAATTATTTATTTGATAAAATTAAAATTTGAATGAAGCCATTCCAAAAAGATTAATTAATATTAGACTTTGTAGAAAATTCTGGGAATTAATTATTGATTAAAATATAGGTAGAAAATTCTGGGAATTAATTATTGATTAAAATATAGGCCTTTTATTGAAGCATTTTTAAAGAAACACAAGATTAGAATCTGTACATCTAAACATGAATGCTTGAGAACTGTTACAATTTAAACAAATATCCTGTTAAATTACTTGCAAATTAAATAAAAATAGAACATTTGCTATCTTATATAGAATTAGTTAATAAAAAAAGCAACTTCAGCATTACAAATTACCACAAAGACAACAATAGATCATAAGAATAGGAATGTATTTAATTAAATAAAGTGATGAAATTACTCAAAAAAATTGAACTTTTTCAGTATATACAAACACATTTTCTATATACAAATTCTCTTAATACTGATTTGATGTTTTATTGATCAATATTTTGATCAATCATCTTATAAATCAAAATCATAAGATTCTAGGTTTGAAGTTCTTTGGAATCTGAAAAGCTTCCACTAATAATATCAATGTTGCCACTAGCAGAATGAACAAGATGAAGCCAGTGAACTTGGAAAATAATGTGATGATACCTACATTTCCTTAATGAGATATCCAGATTCAATAAGTAAGTGGTAATTATTGATTCAAGATTGTTATTTAATAGCATAGATATTACTCTCATGTATGTATGAGTAAAATCAACATATAATCCCTATAAAAGCAACAAGATAATAATAAAACTGCACATTATCTTAGTTTTTTTCCTTTACCTTTTCATCATATGTCAGCATTGTTCAATATTACTCATTCTTTTTTTCCATCCTATCACATTGGAAAAAACAAAATAAGTTATAATAATTAATTTAATACAGTATTTTATTATAAAGATACAAGCATTTAGAACCAATATGGATAGTAGATTCCTTTGGTATAAGCCATGGGAGACTAACAATTTTTTTTTTAAAACAGTTTATCAATACTATTTAAAGAATTAACAATTAAATATGGACTTAGAATTTTAGTATAAACTTTCTGTAGGATTTTTTTTACTAATCTCATCTTCATATTAATTTTCATGTAGTTATTTCTTATAATAATGAATCATTTATAATGATATCCATTTGTTTATCTCTCTTCTCTCATGTATTGATATAGATGTTGCTGTATATGCTTTAAATCGTGGAGACATATTGAAAAGGGCAAAAAACAATTTGCCGAAAAAGGCTTTTTTATGATAATTTTATAATTTGTGATCTTTGTTGCTTGTATATATGTATTTTTAAACATATTTGACTATTGTATACTTGAAGTGCAACATAAAAAATAATTGGTGTTAATTCTGATTCTTTTTCTGTATTATAACAACTTGTATGTAATATAGATAATAATGGTTGCATATTAAGACTGATTCATACAGAATTAACCAAATAGTAACAGATCTAAACAATAGCTTAACTTTTACTAAGTTAATAGGCACTATATCTAAGAAACCTATAAATGTGTATTAATAAATAAAAATATTTCATGGTTGTAGTAAACTTAAAGCATAACTGTATTTATAAATAAAATAAAAATATTTATATTTGGCTAGCTGTATTCAGTCTGAGTTTCATATTATGTAAATCAAGTCAAATTATCTCAGGGTTTAAAATACTTACATATAATACATAAGATTTAAAATTTTAATCTTAATAACTATAAACCTTTATTATTAATATGGCTAAATAACAAAGAATATTGTATTTAATCCATATCTTAAATAAATAAACACTAAATTGTAAATTATGTGTAAGTATTAGTAATAAGTATAAATAATATTACTACTAAAATAATGAACCTTTAAAAAAATTCACAATAGTAGTAGTAAAACCATGTGATCACATTTATTTACTAGATAGATGATGAATGTTAAAATAATGAAAGATGACCAGATAATTTAACAAAATATAAAATCAATTTATTAATCAAAAAAAAATAAAATAAAAGATAAGAATAATAATTTAAGCTCTGAATTCTTGAGGTAAATACTTTTTTGTGATGTTAATAGGGAAGCTTGATCCTTACTTTCTTATTAAATAAATGGAGTGAATGTAGCTTTACATGATGTAGAACAAATACATCATTGAAGAAGGTTGTTAAGCAATGGATAAAGAAACAAGTATTAATAACTATAAATTATCAAGGTGAAAAAATGTTTATTTGATCTCTAAGTAAAATAGTTTAATCCATTTTTTTTCTAAGTATCTGGCTGATATAAATTTAGTTGTTGCTTAAATTTTTGAGAACATTTACCATACTATAATATAATTTTCTAAAGATGCAGCAGTATCTTGCCTAATTGATGTAGGTACAGATGGTAGTATGTTAGATGCTTATCTAATACCACATTTATAAATAAAAGACTATAATGCATGTTGTTAGGAGCTTTCTTTACTAAACAACAATTTTGTTATGAAAGGTTATTGCCACGAACATGATTTATTATACAAAATATTCTTCATAAGAACTTTAGCATATCTATATTGATAAACAAAAGGTAATTCTTATAAAATCTTTCAACTATATATAAATATACTCATTTGTGCAAATACTTCAGATACATTATAGCATTTCATTACAACAGCTTAAACTGGATTTGACATCAATAAAACATATGGAACATATAAAATATATTTTAATTATAGACAGTAATTACTATTAATTAATTACCAGCCTGTCTCCAAAATATATTTAATACACACATATACACTTCAGTTATAAGTGCTAAATTATAATATTGCAATTTAAACATACTACCTGTATAATAGTTTTACTCTTGTTTTCTTCTTGTGAGAACTTTTATTTAATCAAGACAACTATATATAATGATAAATAAGTATATATCCCCTATAATTTAAAGTTCACTTAATTTTTTTTTTTTGAAGTTCCAATATTTTTATTCTGGCACAATCTTTTCAAATGTTTTAAAATGATTAAAACCATTAGACATTTTACTTATGAATTGCCAGCAAATGAAGCAAAATTTAATCCTTACAGAACCATAGATAATGATGAAGTTTTAATTTTTGAATTAAATCCATTATGGTGAGTTTTAAAATATTCAAGAAAATCAAATTGTTTTCTTAAATTTTATTATATGTGGAACGTATAGTTAATAATCTCAAGAGTGACTCATTAATCGTAGCATTTCTTAAAAAAAAAAAAACATTATTTATGTTAAGAAAGTCCATTAGTTTTAAAATATGGTTTAACAATAAGTATACCATATGCAGGTATTTATCTAAAAGCTTATAAGTTAACTGTAGTAAATATAGTATCAGGCAATTTTAGAAATAAGTTAGGAAGTCTTAGCATTCCAAAATAGCTTAAATAAAAAACAGCATTCCGAAGTAATTTAAACAATTTTCATTTCAATAAAATTTTTATGTTTCATTTTGTTTTTATGCACTTAAAGATGATGAATATTTTTATATGATTTGATTATTTATTTTGACAGTTTAGAGAAGATACATTTTGGCACTTAGGGCAAATGATTGTAAAGTCTACCCCCCCATCATAGTTTCCGATGCCAAGATGATTAAAATTAAATTCAAGCTTTATGCAGTTTTCCTGTAGATAGCAATGAAAGTGAAAGATTTCTCTTGAATAGGTATATTTATAGGTTATAGTCACATGACCAGTCCATCGTCATCCTCACTCAAATTTTCTCACTTTTAGTATTTTATGCAAAATCTTGGTCCTGTTGTCATGGCATTGCTAATATCCGTTATGTTGACAGACAATGTTTTGAAGAAATTTTTGCAATTTGAACAGTGAAACCATTTTGAAATTACAAATATTTTAAATAATAAAAAAAATTAATATATACATTATAATGTTAAAATAAATATTTACAGTGTGGATATTAAAATAAATCATTTTGTTTTATTTATTGTTCTCTCTGTAAATTGCATTTTATTACAAATAATAAATTTACTTAAATATTTTAAGATAATACTCCTTTAATTTTAAATGTATCACATTCATACATGCACATACATATTCAAATATTACACTAAAAATACTATCGTGTGTAGTTTTAATATGCATACAATAATATAAGTATTTTTTCACTGATCCTATTGTAATTAATTTATTCTTATATTGACAGTAATATGTATTTTTATCAATGTATTGTTCTTTTAAAAGCTAACTTTGTGTGTGTGTGTGTGTGTGCATTTATAATTAAATATAAAACTGCGATTTTTAAAATTGCTACAAGTTTTTTAAAATGCTATTAAAAAGATATATACTGGCAGGATATCTTGGATTTTCTTTATAAGGTAGCTAAGTCTATAAGGTTAATATTATTTTAATAATAATAGTAGTAGTAGTAATTGTAATAATAATATAGTAATAATAAGCCAATAAATTTTTTTTGAAGTTATGTTTATTATTATTATTAATTTAGACATACCAAACAATTATCACAATATATCCTTCAAAAAGAATTGGATCATCAGACAATGAATATGATAGACCTTGGTGTTTTTGCATGCTATGATCACATGATTAGTGATAGTTAAATTAATTAACATTTCTAAAAATTATGGATTGTTAACATAGATTATTGCTGTAACCATTAGATTCCTTATTATAATCAGTTTTAAATCCTAGGAATGTTAGATTTAAAAAGTGAACATGTATCTGTGTGGGCCATTGTTTCATATTAAAATTCAACTATTTTTGACAGAATTGGTATTTTGGACCATCATCTTTTAATCTACATATATGCATTTTTTAAACTAATCTTTTCATCAATTAAATATAACTCTGCTAAGTGTTAGACCCTTAATGTGAATACAAATCTATGTTTTACTTGATACACTGTTAAACAGAAACAAAGGAAATCATTGAGGACATTCTTTTTAATTGCTACATATGATAACTTAAAAATAACCTCTATCATCAATATGTATCTTCATTGTTTAATTAGGAAAGCAAGGCTTGGTTAACTATGATATAAACATATCAACCAAACAAGCCTTAAAAATTATTCCATATATAAACAATTTTAAGAGTTGTAAAGCAAACTGGATTTTATTAATAAATAAACTAGTTTGATCTCATACATATTTTTCAAAGATTTTATTAAGACTTTGATTTATATGCATGTTCTGATAAATAAACCAAATTACTTCTTTACAACATTAAGATGTTTCAAAGAAGCTCAACCCAAATATCATGAATACTTAACTTTTTAAACTAAGGTAAATTTCAGTTAAAATCCAGATCCTTATTGTATTTGTTTATCAACTTCAATTTCAAAAAAAGCCATTCAACACATATAACACCTTCCTTTCTATAAAATTATAATTGATTGTTGTACATATAAATGCATTCTACTATTTATAATGCTCTTATTTGCATTAAATATATTTTAATTCAGATTATTATAATTTTAATCTAGTGTATCTAAAATTTATCTAATCCTTTTCATTTTTATATAATAGTTTGCAAAAATTATATATATGGAGATCGTTCTCTTTCTGAGATTTTAAAATTATATATATATATATCAAGAGATTGTTAATGATTTATAAAGAGGTCACATGTGAAATGGATCAATGAAATAAATTTTGTTTGGGTGTTGTAAAGATAAGAGGCTAGAGATCTGAGCAATTGGATTAAAATTGGAGTTAGATTCATTCTATAGTGAATCACTAATGGTTGAAAATAATAACATATATATATATTAAACAGAGTCCACCAAAGTTGCATGTTTAATTGCAACTTTTAAAATATGTAACTAACGTTTGGCAACTTTGTGACTGCGGTGACAGACCAGCTCTTCAAGCAGAGGAGTAGAATACCATTGATAGATTAACCATCAACGGTACCTATGGCCAGATTGAGATTATACAAAGTGCAACAATCATGTTTCCAGACCATAGTACTCTTCAACTGCTAGATCAACACACTACATCCAGATCACTTTATTTGTTTTGAGTATACAACTCAGATGCCAGCTGACCATTGTAATTATATATGGTCAACATGCTCAAATGACAGGCCACAAATCTAGCACTTGAAATATCTCAAGCTAGCTCATACTCTGTATCGGATCCAGCACATTTATTTAACACATAAAAAATAACTATACTCTTAAATTAATGGTGATGCAGTGACAAGAGAGAGTAAACTAAATAACAATTAAGCAAACATTAGTATTTATTCACACCCACATACCTAATATAATATTTTACATATAGAAATATAAATGATTAGTTCAGGAAAATTTTTATAATAGTCCTTTGTTAAAGTTCATTTCATTTAAAATAAAGGGTCTAGACTATTATTTAAAAGTATATTTACCCAGGATTTCATTTGTGTATATTTTCCATTGGTTTTGATTCTCCATCGATGGTTTCATGGCTTTACAGATTTTTGTCAAACAGTGGGAGAGAGAGAAAATATGTGGCAGTGTCTATTTACAACCTAGGCATTTGTTCCAGGCACTGGTTCCAGGTGAGGCCAGTTGATTTTTTTTTTGCTGATGACCAGGGACCCAAAGCTCAGTTGAACACTTCTAAAGTGGTCTAGTAACACATTGCTAGTTCTGTGGCTTCTGCATTGGCATTTTCCATAGCAGTAATGATGGGCTCTATGCTGTTCTTGGATTTTTGAATCTCTGGAGCAATGAATAATGTAACAGCATGAAGACTGAAATAACTCAATAATGAAATGACCAGAACAATTCAGTCACAAAATGAAGTCCGGTAATGAATAATAATAGCAGCTGCGACTTTTTATACTCTTTCTCATTGTTTTAATTCTTTATCATTATTTTTTAATTTTGATTGCAACTTAAGTCTGTTTTTAATTAAATTTACATTTTTCTTTAATTTATTGATTTTTACATTTTCCCCTAATCTAATCTTTTTCTAGATTAACTACCATCTCTTGCATTTATTCCGAAGAGATAGCTTACATAGTTTGTAATTATTACAATTTCAATATCATTATCAGCATGAGATTTACTGGCATTTTCTAATTAATTAATTTATCTTTTTTATTTTACATTTTTACTAAGTCTTATTTTTAGATTTACTCTTTTAATTTATAAAAAGGCAAGAATGAGTTTTAATTTTTTTTATTTTAGATTTCTCTCCCACCCGCTTTTAATGCTAAAAACTTTATTCTTTTTTACAAGAAAATATAATGCAATTTTTTTTTATTTTTACAAAACTACATTTTAAAACAACTTAAATAATTATTTCTTTAACTATTCTCATTTATTTGATTTGCTTTTGATAATTTATTTTTAAATTATAAAAATATGTAATGCAGATATGTGTAAGTTTTATAATACATATCTCGCTAACATTACAATATATATTGGGATTTCATGATTATCTTTAATTCTATAAGAAAATTTCATTTTCAATTTATTAGTCATCTAAAGATTTATCCCTGTTGAGTTTGAAATAATTTAAATTTTCACATTAGATTGAAAGTTTTTTTTTTCCATTCTCTTGGAATAAAGGAAAATGAGTTCTCCAATCAAAAAGACTATTTATTCTTATGCAATAGTGTTATATCCGCACTTACAACTGTGCCAATGTTATAACTGCAAGTCATACTGTGCGGTCAGCAAATAACGTTATACAATTCCCACGCTGTTCTTTTCCAACGAGTCCTCTCCAACGAATCGGTCTGCAACGAAACTCTCCAACGAATTGGTCTGCAATGAATGCTCTCCAACGAATTGGTCTGCAACGAAGCTCTCCAACGGATTGGTCTGCATTATGCAATAGCATTTTAGAAAATAATTTATTTCATTAGTTTTATGCAGAGTAATTCATTCTCTCTTGACATATTGTAACGGTCAGGAAACGTGTGACTCGTAAACATAGTGCAGAATTCAACCACCATACAGAACAGCAGCACCATCGAGTAGTGAAGCCACCCGTGGTACTGAGTTCGAACATAGTTTATCGGTTCCACAATACAATCCACGAAACAACGCATCTGATGCGACATTAGTAAATATTTCCTTAGGCACGGTGGTCAGGGATATGCAAGAGACTCATGATTTTATTCTCGAGCTAGCCAATAATCAAACTAATATTAATTAAACATTCATATTTACATAATCGAGGAAATATTAGATAAAATGGGTATCGAATAAATGAAACGTAATTGCAGACGTATAGTTTAAAATTATTTATTAATACATTTTAATAAAACATTGACTAATAATATTTTAGGGATTGAAAGCTTCAGTAGCAGAATTGGCGACATGATTATATTTTAAAGAATACATTTATTTATTTAGACATTATTTTGTATTGAGGATTTCAGTAGCGGTATTTCCGATACTGTAATGTTTACAAAAGGAATACATTAATTTGTTTAGACATTATTTTATCTTGAGGATTTCAGTAGCGGTATTTCCGATACTGTAATGTTTACAAAAGGAATACATTTATTTGAAAGCGTAATCTAGCTACCTAAAATTCTCGAGTAAGTATTTTTAATGCATGCCTTGGGGAATTTATACCTTTGCAATGCAAGAGTCTAAAGTAAGATTTAAGAGTGGCGGTGGACATATATTTATTTAATTAAAATATTTATTTATAACTAAGGGCAAACATTTATTTGAGAGTGAATTATGAAGATAATGCAGAGGCGGAGTGATATATAGAATAATAGAATTGAGCAAAGGAACACATGGTACGCTTTAGAAAGGCGATATGGAATGGCAGTATATCGAAACTGCAATGCCACGAATGGGTTTATAAGAATATCAGACTGGTCTCTGCCTCGGTCCGACGAAGTAAGGTGTCACATAAGCATAACCAGGGACAAGCGGTACGTGGCGCGATTTGCCGGCTGGCTGCATGACATTGTCAAATCCTACGGGAGCATTTATTATGTCCGCTTGTGTAGGACGACGGGGGTTAATTTCAACCCTGAAGAATCCAGAAATTTACGGCGGAATAGATCATCGCGTCTCTAAAACGTAACACATGTATACTGTATAAACGATTATGATGAGATTTCAACAGACTTCTAACTTGGTCCTACATTATCAACATTTACTCAAGAACTCTGGCGACTCTCAAAGAAATGGGATTTTCTAGAATTATTCATTAAATTTAATAAATACAAAATATATATAAACTGGGAGTTATGACAACTAATATCCAGCCATTTGCGAAGTAGTAGACCCTGCATTACAATAAATGATGCACTGAATGCGTGTCGATTTATATGAAAGTTAAGTTATTTAGGAAAGTACACATTAATGAAAATATGACACGCATTCGTTGTTTTAAACGATCATAGATTTAAACTTTGAAAATAGAGACAATTGTGAGCATGCAATAATTAAATAATAAATATAGATAAAATGTAGATTTTAGAAATACGCACCCCAGATAGAGTGAGGTAAGCTAGATTATTAGAGAAATTTACATATTAAATTAATTATTCAATTTAGTTATACAAATGGTAGTTTTTACATTTTATAATTTAGATAAGTAGTATGAAGAAGAGCTATAGCATATTATTAGAGTACTCTAGAGTTTGAACACAGACAGGTACCTGCTTTATAAGAAGTTTTCTGATTCCATTAATTTAGCAGCAAAAGTTCACGAGTGGCAAGTCTTTCTTGTATTTAGATATTCATTTAATTTCGTGGCAGCAGCAGCTTTTTCATTTATTTCAGGCAACAGATCTTCATGGTGGATTTATGACGGGCAATGGAAAGTTCAGCATCCGATAGGCCATCTCCCGGTGGAGAATAATCTAGGTGCTTTACTCGGTCATACCTTGGCAGGAACAAATTATTTTTATATTTTTGGAGACTCTCAGTGATCGAGAGCAAAGCTAAAGTTTAAGTGAATGTCTCCAGCAAGTCTAAGATGGCCTCTTTTTTTATCTTGATCTTTCACATTTTTGTTAAGATATTTTTAGGTTCTATTTAATCTGCCCTGAGGATAATCAATGCATTTAGTTGGTTTTTTTAATTAAAGACAGCTGCCGTTCTATTGTTTACATTTTACATTTACTAATTATATTTTGGGGAATTTTTCTTTAATTAATCTATTATCTATCACTGACCGATGCTTTTAAATTTCAAAAACAAAAAGGGAACATAAGATTATTTTAACTTTTAATTAAATATTACATCAGATATTTTTAGAATTATTATTAAATGAAATTTAAACAAAGCAATAAATACGAACTTTATAATCCAAAATAAATGATTAAAATTATACAAAATTATATAACTAAAATAAATCTAAATTATATTATTTTATCCCTATTTATTGCGTATAATTTGAGATCGAAATGTGTGCGTGTTTATGCTGAATTCTACATATATTTATACATTTTTAATATTGTTACACACACAATTCGATATCAAAAAGTTTAAATTTGGGCGGGATAGACCGGTCAGTGAGAGATGACAGAAAAAGGTGAAACTTAAGATTCGAATACGAATCTTACTGTTTCAATATAAATATGCTAATAAAATAACATACCAAAAAAAACTTAGTAACCTATTTGAGTCATAATCGAACAATGTTTGTGAATATTACATAAATAAACAATAATATTAATTGGAAAATCTATCTTTAATTAAAAGTGTTTATAGATTTTAAACATTTGTGAATTTCAGATAACTTAAGAATTGTGAAGGCTTCCAGTGGAAATAAAAATTTAGAACATCCAGATTTTTTTTCTTACCATTTTTAAAGTTTCATGCAAATATATATTGATTTATGGCAGATAAAATTTCCTTTTTTGTGTTACTATTATTCATGGATTGTTTTCAATGTTTAGTATACTTACATTTGGTAGAAATGCTATTTTCATCAATTGGTAGTGCTTGTAGATATACTTTAGTTGTAATCTTTGCCTGGCCATTTTGTTTGAAAGGAAGTGACTATGTGCATTTAAAATACCTTTTTCTTGAGAAAAGGTTCATAGCCAAGGAGAACATTTTTTTCTCTAGTCCATCATTATTTCACTGTACTTTATATATTAATTGATGGAATCATTTTGTTGAATAATTTAGAAGTTTGAATCTTGCATTTTTTACTTTTAGAACAATTTCTTCTTCATACATGGAATGGACTCTATTTTTTTTACTTTTTAAAAAACTGTTCTATTTATGAATTAATTAATTCAATACTATGAAAAATTTAATTACAAAAAAAAATTGTTTTATAGAAAGAATCTTTATATTCAATTAAAGTATTTTTATATAATAATCCTGTTTTTATCTTTGTTTTTTTTTTTTAGAACATTATTTTTAATTCACTATCTCTAATAAATAATCTGGAGATTTTTTTTTTAGTTTTTCAGTGGAGCCATAATATCTCCCACTGCATTTTGTTTGAAGCTCCCCTCACATACATCATACACGGCATATAATAGCTCACATTTTGTTAAAAAACTTTGATTAGAATAGAATACACATTGTTTATTGAACTGCAAGTCTATATTACTTTTCATAATGTACATAACTCATGCTTTTTATTTGTATAGAATGCAGTTATAAATTAAGATCATAATAGAAACAAAATTTTAAAATAATAATATACTCATTAATAATAAATTGAGGTGATACATTTATATATATTTTATTGATTGTGTGTTCATTTATTAAATTCACTGAAACAATAAGAATAAGAAGAAAAAATAACTACTATATTTAAAAAGAATAAGGAAAATGTTTGACTTTCATCACAAATAAGTATGCTCTGTATAGATACACATTGGGCAAGATTATAGAAACCCTTTTGTGGACGTAATTGTTGTCTGGAATGTGTCTTTTCATAAACAAGATTAATAATTTGTTTGGTTTGTCTTGCATTGGTGGTCGAGAGGTCAGCGTGACTGCCTTGCACTTGCAGGCAGTTGCCCGGGTTGCGGGTTCGCGTCCTGGTCGATGCTATGACATTTTTTTTTTTAAAAAAAAAAATAATTGTTTGGGTTTTTTTTGTACATTGAATGCTTTGCAATCACATCAGGCAATTAGACCCGAAGAACTTTTATGTAATCTTTAACAATAAAGGTTGCTTTGAAAGATAAGATAAGTAGGCTCTGGGCAATATTCTTTTTTTTTTTCAATAATGTATTTGTAAAATTGTTAATATTATGCCTAGAAAATATTTTATTAAGCAGAATATTGTACATCCAATTCGAAAAGGATAATAAAAAAGAATGAAATGTAAGATATGCTTTCAATATAAATTGAAGATATTAAAAAAGAAACCTATGGCATTCTGAAATGGAAAAACAGCTGCAGGCCTATTATAAAATTTATTTACAAATTTTATTTTATTTTTTAAAAATATGATCATGTTCAGTTTCAGAGATGGAAAAGTAAATGCTTGCATATTGTAAATTATGTCAAATTTATGAATTTTAATGTTTTTTTTTGTTTGCTTATTTACATTTTTATTTATTTATTTATATTTTTTCTTGAAAAGTATATAATTGAAGTAAAATATATTGATATAATGTAGCCGTGTGGCTTTTCTCTATTTTATTTTAATTAAATTATAATTTAAAAACAAGTTTTTAAAAGATTTGGTGCATTTTATAATTATTTTTAAAAGTATTTTGACCACTTTTAATAAAGAATATAAGGTGAAAGAGTTATTTTTATTTATTTAAAATTATCTGTTGAAATCATTTGCTATTTCTAGAGTATATCCTATCTATTATTTATTTTCATAAGAAAATGGAAGCAATCTTTTGATTTAAATTAAACAGTGAAACAATAAAATATATAAACCAAGTTAGTTATGTTTACCAAATAATATTAGAAAAGAAAAAATAAATAAATACCAAAATATTTAAAAATGATCTTCATATACACATTTTCATCCAAAAATTTGTGCCTGTTGCATGTGATCAAATCATTTAAAATTTGTAATATTTCTAACTTAGCAATGAACTTTTCTTTTTCATTAGCTGACTTTTTTTTTATCTTTCATTTCCAACTCCTTCAATTTGTGGTCACCCTATAAACTGCTCAAGTAAAATCAATATATATGATGATGAAATATGTTCTATTCATTTGTAAAAATTCTACTTATATATAGATAGGTAAGATAAAAGATATTTTAAATATTTTCATCTACAGGAAAAGACCATTCCAACAATTATCCAAAAATATTACTTACCTGGCTAGTTAAGTGGTAAGAATTAAAAGTTATCTTTTATTCTTTTTACATAAGAATAGCTTAACATTTATTTATTGATTAAAAATTAGATGGCTAATTGGATTGGCTGTGGATTACTTATCTGAAAGAAAAGTCCTAAACTGATTCTAAAAAAATTTCCAAGTTTCACAGCCCAGATTTGAGCAAGACATAACAGAATTAAAGAAACTTAACAGATATGTAGTTAGATGCAGTTCAATAAAAAAATAGAATTGAAAACTAAATATGTTTTATAAAAAAAATAATCTATGATTGAAAATAAATACAGATAAATATTATTACGGACTTATGAAACTTCCTGGTAGCTTAGATGTTTTTGTTTGTTAATATCTCATAGTTAATACAATCTATAAATTATACAAACTTATTCTTTATATTTCAATCATTTAATTGAAGAAAATGATAATTTTATGAGAATATTCAAAAATTACTTTGATAGTAGTAATTCCTATTTTAAAGCATTGATATGAGATTTTAATGCAAAAATTGAAGTTTGTCTTGTTAATGAATCTTGTACAAGTATCTGGTTTTGAAATAGAAATCAGAAGGAAACTGAATTAACAAAAAAGTAATCATTTGTTTATTTTAATTTTTTTTTTTTTCAGGAAATATATTGATCAAAAATGGATGTGAAGAGGTTCTAGTGGCATTTAGAAGGATGTCTATTTTATTTTGTTTACAATAAGAATATTGGATAAGATATGATAATTCTTAATAGCTTTAATGCTGGTAAAGTTCATTGAATTAAGAGGCCAGTTGTTTTACTAATATTAAAGTGGAAAAATTTAACTAGTGTGGAATAATTCTATATGCAGTATATAGATTTGAAAAACTTTAATAAATGGATACTTTCATTCAAGGTAGAAATTTTAAAATATATTTACATAGCTTAAGAATTTGTTAAATGCCAAAAGTTAAATACATAATCTGAAAGATGACAGCTGATGAAGGAGATCAATTCTCAACAGCCTACCAAGAAATGAAAAATGGCATTGAAAGAAATGATCTTTGAACTGGAAGGTGAAATAAGGAAAAGTGCTGGTTCATTGTGGGGAAAAAAGTGTGGGTCTATCTTTGTGATGAAATATAAATCTTTGTACTCCAATATTTTATGTAATGTGAGTTGAATGACTATTTTTTTTAGATTAAAATTATATGTTCTCTTGAGATAAAAATAATATAATTATGATAAACATAGTTAACAAAACAAACACAAAAATATACAAAAACATCTAAATATTAATTTTAATACTTTAAAACATAACAATGGTGTGAGTTAGTATCAAGAATTTTCATCTACGATCCATTGAATACACCTGTCTGAGAGTCACTTTTCAATTATAATCTTATGCCTAATTATAATTGAGAGCATGTTTTCCTATTTGTTTAAGGAAACAAAGCTATAGAATATGGATGATTCAGTCAAAGCATTTTTTAAATAAACATAATATTTACAAGATTTTTAAATGTTTCTTTTCTATATTTAGAATTCAAAGATTTTGCTGAGTTAAAATTTAATGATGAAGATATTACAGAGGAAAATGTAGATGTTTTGGGGGATAGGTATTATAGTTTATTAAAACGTAAGTTAACTTTAAAAAATCTCCTCCTTTGTCTTTTCACAATAATTTTTATTTAATTCAATTATCTCACTGTTTCAAAGGTCTAGCAGTCTTTTCTGCTTTATAATATTGCTTATTTATTGATTGATTGAATTGAATAAAAATATTGAAAAGAGCAAAGAAGAATTGGATTTTTGAGATTTATTTAATCTGACGCATAAATTTAATTGAATGTTTTCCTATTTGTATGATTCTGTCAAAACATTTTTTTAAATAATCATTTATAGTGTTTACAAGATTTAAATTTTTTTTTTTTTTATATTTAGAATCCAGACTTCCTGCTAAATTACAATTTAAACGTGGAGATATTACAAAGGAAAATGTAGATATTATTGTGAATGGATACTATGGTTCATTAAAACGTAAGTTAACTTAAAAAAATCTCCTTTTTCTTTTCACAATTATCTGACTGTTTCAGCTGTAATAATTTTTTCCAGAGCTTAAAATACAATTACTTTGTATTATTTCTTATTTATTGATTGAATTGAATAAAAATTATTGAAGAGTACAAAGAAATGGATTTTTTGAGATTTATTTAATATAAGGATTGTAAAAAGGAATGAAAGGCTATGGAAGTTCACTTATTATTAGTGTTTTTTATTGAAAATAGTAAAAAAAATTTTTTGCTAAAATACAGATTACAGTAAATAAATGTTTTAGTCACAGTTTATATTTAATTGTATGTTTAAATAGCCTACTACAAGGTAAAATCATCTCAAGTATTTTTTCGCAGATGAATAGTGGAAGAGAAGACAATGTTTTTGGACTAAGAAACCTCTGCAAATTAGTCTGATTTTGATTGCTTGTTATCAGATTATCAGAATTTAAAACTGTTTAAATGACTGGATAATAGCAATCCAATTTACATTAAATGTTTAAAAATTTATACAAGTCTCACTCAAACATAATTTTTAGCATTTTTTATTTTAAATTTACATTTAAGAAAGTATTAGTAGGCTTTGTTTATAAACCTTTATAATACTTGTCATTGACTTTTTTTTTTTCATCTTGATTATTTTTTAGGTTATATAATTAATTATATAATCTGTGGTAATCATATATGACAAATATATGATTAACAAATCATTCTAATTCTTTTTAGGTAAGCTGAGTCATTAATGTTCTTAAACATTTATTTGCTTCTCTCTAATAATTGTATGAACAAATAAATCCAAATCATTTTTTTTTTATATTTGTAAGCATTATAGTCATAAGAAAAAAATTACATGCAACAAATCTGTAGCAGGAGAAGTAATGAATTTTTTTTAAAAAAGAACCTGTGTTCTTATTTGTGGATTAGAAATAATGTTTTATACATATATATTCAACTACAAAGCATAAAAGTATGTTTAAATTGTATATGAATACAAAATTTAATATAGTATTCATATATTCATTTAATTTTAGATTTTTGTAAAAAAAAATAATATTTAAAAAGTTTAGTGTTATTAATTTTTATTAGTCATTCATTAGACTAGAGATTATCCATTTAATGAATAATATTTCTGGAGTGTTATTTTCACCACACCACTCTTACGCAAGGCACTGGTTTCTATCCACTTTTAACACCTTATTGTTAGATGTAATCAAACATATGAACAAAGACTTATGAAAAAAATATATGATCCCCAAGATGCACATTTCGTGCTGAACCAGCATTCATCTGTTTGGTCCAGATAAATAGTGTTTTAGATATATCTTTATCATTGTTCCCTATATATAGATGGGGAATCACCACAGTTTAATTGACAAGTGTCAAACTTACTGCCCTCACAATTTTGACACAAACCACTTGATGGAAATATATTATTAATTTTTATTCGTCAGACTAGAGATTATCCATTTAATGAATAATATTTTTGTAGTATTATTTTCACTACACCAGTCCCCTTCTGTAAGAGTGTTGTAATGAAAATAACACTACAGAAATATTCCTTAAATGGATAATCTGTAGTCTAATGAATGATTAATAAAAATTAATAATATATTTCCATCAAGTGGTTTTTAGTAAAATGGTGAGGGCAGTAAGTTTGGCATTTATCAATTAAACTGTAGTAATTCCCCCTTTATATATAGTGAATAGTGATACTAAGATATATGTAAGAGAATGTGATGCTGGTTCAGTATGAAGTGTCTATTTTGGGGATCATATATCTTTTTCACATGTCTTTGTTCACATTGCATGCATCCAAAAGGTGTTAAAAGTGGATAGAAACCAGTTCCTGTTTTGCACAAGAGTGGTATAGTGAAAATAACACTACAAAAATATAATTCATTAAAAAGTTTTGAATTTTGTATTTCATACAAAGAGAGGCAAATAATAAAGTGCTGTAGAGAAATTCATGATAGGAATCAATGTACTAATAATTATGCTCAATATTTCTAGAAACAGAAAGAATTATTTATAAAAAATATTATTTAAGATAGTGGACTGTCTTTTATATTATTACTTATTTATTTATTAATTATATAATGGACAGATTTTACCAGTTATCTGTGATTAATATGTGCTTTCTCCATACTAATAAACAAATAATCATCTAAAATATAATGCTATTTCATTAGTTTATGAAATTTAATTTATTTTTTTCCATTTTAACAAAAAAATAAATTTGATAAAGTTTTTATTTATGTGCCACACAGTGCAAGCCACAGTAATTAATGGATGCTAGAAGGTTTGTGCTCAAAATCTCTATCTAGTGTTACTCATCTAATATCCCCAGATTAGTTTCTAACTGACATTGGTTGGCACTACTCTATTGAAAGAATTGATACTGTTTTAACAGTTTGTGGAAGCATAAGAAATGGTTGATCATATGATGCTTTGTCATGCTGTGGGTATGCATTTACATTAATGATCAATATTCAGTAATATTTTGAAAGAAACAAACAAAATATACTTATTTACTTTTATAGACATTTTGAATTATATTAATATTGACATGCATAATTCTCAATTTTTGCCAAAAAGAAAAAAGTGAATATTTATTTGTTCATATTGTACCGGTCCGATTTTTCCACCCAGGTATTATCTATCTTTGACCTCCATACGCACAGAGCATAAAGTGACGTATGTTGCTGAATGAAAAATCGATAATAATTCCCTGAAAATATTGTTGGTTAAATATGAAGAACATATCTCAAAATAATTATTAGAGGAAGTAGATTCAGCCTAAAATTAGGTAAATCGAAGCCTTCCTTTTTAAATTATCCCACAATCGGCCGATTAACTAAACGTTGATCACTTTTGGATTTTGCACACCTTTAAAAATACTGAAATATTCTAATTTAGCCTCTTGCGCCACCCTTGCTCAAGAACTTTATTATTGTTTATTCTCCTTTTTCTTTCCACGAGAGAGTGTGCAAAATATGAATGATCACTGTCATTTATCTTAATAAATAGTTCGGACATGAATAATGAAATAATCCAACTCTCCAGTAAGTTATCCCTGTCTAGCTCATTATATGATTTCTTTTTTTCTATCTCAGGTTAATAAGTGGATCAGTAATGATTAAATAATTATAGTTATATACTAACGAACAAATAATTTATCAAACTAATTAAGTGAAACGGCAAACGATTTAAAAGTGAAATCTACTATTTATTATTCCCCCCCCCTTTTTTTTTGTCTTATCACCCTCCACCAATTACATATAAAAAATAATAATTTAATCTAATTAATATTTCAAATAATGAAAAATATAATATTAATGAGAAGTTGCTTGATTAAATTAAATATTTATTTACAGAAAATAAATGCACATATATAAAAAAAAATTTTTTTAAATGATCACATAATGGTTGTGATCTATACCCCCTTTCTCACTTTAAAGTTATAAATTAAAAAATCAAGTGTATATAACAAATGTATTCAACAAGAAATATAATCTGATGTTTTACACGCATGTCTAACGGCTATTCCCAAAGTTTATAAGTATTGACATTATAAACACATCAATATTTTCGTACTCAATTATATTTATATATACTAAACATCTACATCTACTTTGGATGCATAAAATGATGCTTAATGAATATGGTCATCGGACACCCAGCATGAGGTGTCACCGTAGTAGTTTAAAGATTAGGAAATAAAAAAATAATTCTGCGCTTGGCGGATTTAGGTCAGACATGCATGTAAATACCAACAAATATTATGCATATTACAAAAATTAAATAAAAGGGTTAATATTAATAATACATAAGTAAGTGAGAACAAATTAATTATATATAAAAGAAACACAGAATTAATATTATAAGAAAATATACACTCATTCTTCTGAATTCCATTAAGTTCGACTTCAAAGTGGACCATACGGGTACTAACTAGGGTGAATAAACTTTCACCAATATATGTGTTAGAGTCTTTCTTCCATCAGGGTATGCTGCTTTTCCTACAGCATTTTCGGACTTCAGGGATGAATGGGCGGTGTACTGCTGCTAGAAGTCTACTCCATGATTTTCTGGTAGAATTTAGCAAACATTAAGGCCATCTCGCTCTAGTATTTGTTCTAAGGTCTGTGGTTATAATTTTCATGTAGATATTTTTTTTTTCACATCGATTTTCCCGTAGAAAAATCGGCTTTACTTATAATTTCTTAGGATTGGAAATTACGCCTAGCAAGTTGTTAAATAAGACTTAAAGTTTCTAATATGATTTTTAACGGAGAGATGATTCATACTTTCAATAGCTTTTCTAATATTTATTTAACAGTACTACCATATCCGAATGGTTAGTTTCGAATCTCATTTCTTTTTTCTTTCTGCTCTTTAGATAAGCTGGAGGAAACTCTTATTCTCAGCATACATCTACCATCTGATTACTTGGTCAAGCTGGCAACAACTATTATTTTCAGCAAACATATATCATCCAATTACTTGGACAAGCTGGAGACAACTTTATTTTCAGCAAACATCTCAATTTTCTTACTTGGACAGGCTGGAGACAAACTTTTCTTTTCTCAGCAAATATATACAGTCCGATTCCTGGGACAAGCAAAAAGCAACTTACTATTTTTAGCAAACATCTACCATCTCCTTACTTGGACAGGCTGGAGACAAACTTTTTTTTTCTCAGCAAACATATACAGTTCAATTCCTGGGACCAGCAAAAAGCAATTAAACTCTATGCACCTAGTAGGTAGCACATATGATTTTCTTATCAATCTAATTTTAATACCCCCTACGAGCTATTGCATCAGCCAATAATTTAATTTTAATTTTTATATACTTTACATACATTCTTTTACTTTTTGTGTATCAAAGTATACCTTTTACTAATATTGGAAATTATATAGTTTCCATCTTGGCTAAATAAATCACCCGTTATGCTTTCATTCTTTAGATAAAATCAACTTTTTGATTTTATTTTTACAAACGATCAAAAAGAACAAATTTCTTTTAATACAAAACATTTTTTTGCTAAAAGTAAATTACAATTTACAAAAAGTTTTTTCCTTTATAAATCAGTATTAATTAACAAAAAAATCTCATTATAATAAATAGAAGATTTAAATTCTATTTAAACAATTTTTTAGAAATAACAGAAAAAAAAAAAACATTTATATATACGTGTGTCGGAACAAAAAAGTGTTCCACATGTAAACAAATGTTATTACAAGCTGTTTTTCTTTTTATATAGTTTTGCTGTGCGAATAAAATTTATTAATATAATACATACACTATACTATGGATGTAAATAGGAATATAGTATAGACCAAACCCATTCATTTATGTACCATATATAAATACTTCCAATATGTATCTAAATTATGATTTATTTGATCTATTAAAATTACATAATTTTGATACGATAAAAATTAGCTGTGCTGAATCTTCAGCAACAGCCATTTTGTGCATGGCCGTTATACATGGTCTGACACAATATTTAACTGTAATGATATTTTTACTGTTCATTCAAACTTTGACAACCTCTGGTTTGTCAGAAAAGCTACCTATTTTGAAAACATTGGTTGAATTTTATAAAAATTCTGTTACCTATAATCATCCTTGGATCTTCATTCACCACAGATTGGATAAGAAGTACAATGAGCTCAAGCTAGGTTATTTTTTTATATACTTTACTTATATATTATAATTTAAATCTAAAATAAAGACATGGTATTTAAATCTATTTCATATTGTGAAATAGCTGAATAGTGATCTATAAAGTAATATAAAAGGCTAAATCCTATTTTGTCTAATTTTGTATTAAATTTAGCCAAAAAATATAGACTTAGAAAAGATAATCTTAAATTTAAAAGAATAACACCTTTTTCTGATTAGAAAAGAAATTTACTATTACAGTAATACATTAAAGATCAGCCTTTCAAAATGCACTATATAAAATAAATGCTTATTACAATAATATAAAAGATTTTGATATCAAATTTACATTGGATGTCATTTTATTTGCATGTCATTTTTAGTTAAATAACCCTAACAGTTGCTTCATCTTGGAATCTCAAAACAGATAACTTTTAAATTAAATCTTACTTCAAAAAGAAATCGAATAGATACAAATTTATTATTCTTAGATTAACTGAAGTATACTGGACTGAAAATGAAGAATTAAATAATTTTGTAAGATTTTTTGGACCAGTGTATAAGGCTGTCAATATAAGAATGATGACATATATATTCAAAGCAAACTCTTTTAATGTCACAGATGATGAGATAAAACAATTATTTTTGATGATGGACTTCAAAATGACTTTACTATTATGGAAAAGATTGGAACACTAAGACTGCAAATGATAATGGAGTAACAGAATAAATTGTGAACAAATATGGCTTTAAAGAAAGTAGTGTAGGTTGTGAAAAATTATTAGAATTTGCTTTTGTTGTGTATTCGGATACAGGCAGTCAGAATACCAACAAATAAATCAATAAATGAAATTTAGATAAGGACTGGGTAATGATAAAATATTATTGATAGCGAAAAGTTATTGATGCACTCCAACACAGTATATATAATTCACTTATGGTTCAATTCCCACGACCCATGTAACAATTTGCTGCTTTCTGCACAGTTTCCTTTGATTCCAGTTTCCAAAGCACTTTGGCTTGACTCCTCAAACTAATGGAGTTTTTTGGCTACATTTAGCTGCTGCTTACAATCATGCTGGGTCAATAAACATCACATGATCACCATTTTTTGTGCTTGCTTATAATTGTTATTAAAACAGGCAAAACTCTTTGTATGTATTGCCACTCGATGCCAGAAGGCTTGTGCATAAAATCCCCATCTAGTGCCTACTCTTCCAATATCCTCAGACTAGTTTCTGGCTTATGGCCTTTGTCAGTGAGGAGCTTTGGGTCTGAGAGCACTGCACCTGGATCTTAGGATTAATGCAACCCTCCAACAGCCACCTTTTATTTCTACTTAACTACAAAACCATGAGTCTTAAATTGAAAACACTATAATATTTTCAATCCAAGCTCATTAGCTTAGTGGTAGCTATGATTATTAAAGAACGAAAGTTACCAAAATGTATGGGTACAGAACTGAGTTCAGACCTAAGCTAATGAGCTTGGATTGAAAATATTATAGTGTTTTTAATTTAAGACTCATGGTTTTGAAGTTAAGTAGTGATAAAAGGTGGTTGCTGGAGGGTTGCAGTAGATCTTAAGATCTAGGTGCAGTGTTTTCAGATCCAAAGCTCCTCACTGACGAAGGCCACACGCCAGAAATTAGTCTGGGGATATTGGATGAGTAGTCACTAGATGGGGATTTTATGCACAAACCTTCTGGAATCCATTCATTACTCTGGCTTGCACTGAGTGGGAATATGTGTAGAGAGTTTTGCCTGGTTTAATCATGCTGGGTTCAGACAAGAGCACTACTCCATCATTTAAGCTTTTTTCAGCCATTGTTCATTAAAGTCATCCACCAACAGTTCATTTAGTAACTCCACCGGAATGAAAATGACGTACTTTGCTGCACAAACTATTTATTCACGCAGTTTGGACATCCGGCAATCCAGAGTTCATGCTTGACTCTTATCAGTCTTGTTTTTCTCTTGGTGTTTTTAATTAGTCACTTCCACTTCTATTGTATCAAAAAATATTTTTAATTAGCAAATATTTCTTGCATTTACCAAATACAATTTTCTTATCACATATTAAATGAATATTTCCTATTATTAATTCCTATGCAAAATTATGCATTAATTAAATTTTTTTACTTTTTATCTGATTTAATTATATAACGTTCGCATTTCTTAAATTACTTACCCGAACGTTCATTAATTATACTCTTATCAGTTAATGATCTAAAAAAAATATATTCTAATATATTTTTCTTACTTTTTCTGGAGTACCCAAAGGCTTCTAATTATTGCATTGCAGTGTACATATTTTTACAAACACAACAGCTTTAGAATATGTGACAATTTCCAAGACACAATTCCGATAGAAGATGTCAGAAAATAAACATTCAGATTGAATGATGGGGAAAAAACAAGAGTCATGAAATCATAATGCTACCAAATACAAGATAGTCAGTATCAGTACATAAATATCACATCTTTTAGGAGATAATTAAAGTTTCAGATCATGATCTAGTAATTGTATATATCAAGCAGAATTTAAGAAATTGAATAAAATTTTATTTCAAAAATGAAAAGGTTTAATTAAGGTTTCAGATGCAAAAATAGTGTAAAATTATTAGTCAGCACTTAAAGAAAAAATCAAAAATTTGGACAAAGAGAAAAAAATTAGATTCAAGAGTTGAAAATCTTAATAAGATTGTGCTATAAGGTTTTACTGGAAGCTATTTGTTAAAGTTGGACCAGAATAAAAAAAGGTTGAGAAAGATTGAATTATGCGAAACACTGTATGCTAGTCTAGAAAAAGGGAATTAAGAAAAGTTAAAGGGACTTTTTGAGACTTACAGAGCATTAGTATAAGTCAATGTATAATTTAAATAAAAGGAGTCAGGAAAGATAAAAAAAAATATTGGAAGTTCAATGTAGAGATATAAAAAATATGGATAATGTAAATTCAGAGAAATGAATATAAAGTTGTAAAGATATCTTTATCAAAAATGGCATCAAAACCATAATAAAAAATGAACATGGAAAAATGTTCTCACACAAAAGTGAAATTTTAAAACAATGGTCTGAACACTGTGTTGAATTATATAGAATAACTTAATGAAAAAATTTCAGGCAAAACTTGCTCAACATTATTGACTTATAAAATCACAAGACCACCACCTCTTATGCTTGTGTATTGCCACACACAACAAGCTAGAGTAATCAATGGATGACAGAAGGCTTGTGCATAAAATCTCCATCTAGTGCCTACTCATCCAATATCCCCACTCTAGTTTTTGGCTTATGGCCTTCGTCAGTGAGGTGCCTTGGATCTGAGACTACTGCACCTAGATCTTAGGATCTAATGCAACCCTCCAGCAACCACCCTTTATCTCCATTTAACTACAAAACTATGAGTCTTAAATTGAAAACACCTTACTATGAGTCTTAAATTGAAAACACCTTAATGTTTTCAATCCAAGCCCATCAGCTTATATAGTTAAATGGAGAAAAAGGGTGGTTGCTGGAGGGTTGCATTAGATCCTAATATCTAGGTGCAGTGCTCTCAGATCCATGGCTCCTCACTGATGAAGGTCATAAGCCAGAAACTAGTCTGGGGATATTGGATGAGTAAGCACTAGATGAGGATTTTATGCACAAGCCTTCTGGCATTCATTGATTACTATAACTTGTTGTGTGTGGCAATATATATAGTGAGTTTTGCCTGTTTTAATAACAGTTATACACAAGCATAAGAGGTGGTGGTCATGTGATATTTATTGGCTTAAAACCAATCCTGCCTAATACGGTAGTGGTGGCTATGGTTATTAAAGAACCAAAGACACCAAAATGTATGGGTACTGAACTGGATTCAGACCCATATGACTATATAAGCTGATGGGCTTGGATTGAAAACATTAAGGTGTTTTCAATTTAAGACTCATAGTTTTGTAGTTAAATGGAGATAAAAGGTTGGTTCCTGGAAGGTTGCATTAGATCCTAAGATCTAAGTGCAATGCCTCCGATCCAAGGTTTTTCACTGACGAAGGCCTTCTGACATCCATTGATTACTCTAGCTTGTTGTATGTGACAATATATATAGTGTTTTGCCTGTTTTTATTATTGACTTATAATAGTGAAGATATTTTATTGGAAGAAATTATTTGGAGCCCATGAAATGATATATTAACTGAGTAAATGGTCTGGCATGGATGAAATAGTTTATTAAAGAAAATTATAGCCTGTTTAAATATTGAGAAGGAAGAAAGGACGGTTCTCAAAGCATGGACAAAGTCATATGTTAATGCTATCTACTAAAACCAAAACAAGACTGAATGAGAAGATAACAAAACTTTAGGGTTAATTAGCATTTTAGGAAAAATATTAATGAACATGTTAAATGGAATACTAAAAACTACAAAGAAAAAAAGGAGGATTTAGAAAAAATAGAAGTACCATCTAACAGATATTTATCATTTTGCAGAGAAAAACATAAAAAAAAAAAAACAAAGAATATATATGTGCTTGTTTTTAATTTTCAGAAAACTTTTGAGAGCAGTGGCCAAAGGATGACTTGGTCTATATTTAACTCATATGGAGTTGATAAATATACTAATTAATTTTTTGTGGAATATCTAAGATAATTTATAAGCAACCATGAGAATAGATGGAAAAATGGAAACTGGTTTTAAATTAGAAAAAATTCAAGCTGAGGAAATATAATCCCATCAGGTATATTTATAATATATTTGGAAAGAATAATTGATAAGATCAAGGAAAAATGTAGAGAAAATCAATGCATGGACTGAAGATAAATAATTTATGTAGATAATATAATAATCATGAAAAAATACTAAAATTGATATTACAAATGTTAAATGATGAAGCACATGGCCAATTGCTTAACTAATTAACCTGATCAAAGCATTAAGCATTTAGACCTAAGTTATTAAAAATGTATTTTTATGACATTTATTATTATTATTTTTTCCCTTCATTTAATTTTAAAACTGATTATGAGTTTGCAGATTGTTGTTTTTTTTGTTATTGTTAATAAAATTATTTTTAATTATTAATTTTCTGCATTTTTTTAAATGTAATTACCATTCCAACCATTTGTCTCTAATAAATTACAATTTAATTAAAAGTATTAAATAATTTCTCATAATTGTGATTAATAAAAATATTATTAAACAGAGATGTTGTAAAAGCTAAAAATATGAATCTATCAATATAATAGTAATGAAAAATTTTATAGCAGAAAACTCATAAAGAATTAAAGTTCAATTCAATTTTATTATTAAGCATGTAATAACAGACTAGTAATAATTCCAATATAGTACAGCTTTTACAAACCAAGAATTTAGTTTACATTGATTTAAGAAATCATGAAAATTCAAATGAAATATATCAATGTCCAAAAATACCTTATTATACAACATGGGCATTCTAATTATGACAGAATTATGATTATATTTTTTAACATAAAATAAATCATTGAGTTTTTAGAAGAAAGATCTGATTTCATATAAATATAACAAGTTCAAGAAATATTTAGCAAAATATTAAAATTCTAAATGATTGTTATTTAATAATATGTATTTTCACAACTTTTTATTAGATGGAACCATATCAAATGCTATTATACAAGCAGCAGGGTCGCACATTGAAAAAGAATTTATCATAAAAGGTAAATATATTATTTTAAAATATATATATATCAATATGTTTGCTTTGTGATTACAATTTATTTTGATTCTTTTGTGTTATAAAAGAATATCAGCTTCTTTAAAATTTCCCAAGGAAATGTACATTTAATTGCATTCTAGAAAAAAGTTGTGATTTCTAAAACAACTGTGAAATTAATCACCAATTATCATGCCCATACAAACATTTGCAATCTAAGCATAAAAATATTTTGTTCCTATAAGATAACATATATATCATTAAATTTAAAATATACCATTACCTTCACAATGTCTGCAGTAAAAAACATGGCCCCTAATAGCAAATTCAAGAGAAGTGTAGGCTTAGAAAATTTTAGAACTGTTCAGGATTTTTCTGGATTTTATCTAATAAGTAATTTAATTTTATTATGATAAATTAATGATGCCAATATATGTATAAACCCTACAATAAATTTTGATTTTCCTAAATGAACATGTATAAATATATGCTTTCACTGCAGTAAAAATGTGTACTTCACTTTTTAAATAGAATGCCAATCTTTTTATTTTTAATGATTTAAGATGTCTATCTGTAAATACAAAAATGCAATAATATTAAATTATTATTTTTTTTATCACTTTAGCAAAAAAATTGTCTTTGCATGAGAATTATATAATATAAGTTTTTTTATTGCATTTTCAACAAATTTATAGAAGAGTAGACAGTATTTAAGATGAAAGTTGCAATGTATGTGGAAGAATGCCCACACTCATTAAAAATTAACAGGAACCAGATATTATCTTATCGTAGATCGGATGGAGTATTCATCACCAAGAACCAATACACATAATATTAGATAGTATATTAACCAATGACTTAAACAGACCAATAGGCGATGATGCTCGCTCAATCCAAATGTTTACAGTCTGGATAGGGACCTGACAATAAATAGCAAGTGTACTAAATTAGAAGTTGTTTTCCTTTTTATTATCATGCAGAGTGCATTAAAATTATGGACTAATAATAACTTTAAGCTTTTCATGCTCTGAGAGTGTGTTGATTATTTCAAGATATCTATATATGTTGTGCTATTCATACTCCTATAGGCCTGACCGCAAATTATTATATGGAGTCAGAACATAGCAAATTGGTGCAGTTGACAGGATAGAAATAACTTTCAAACAGTAATTATAGTCAGAGCACAAATAATCAATAAAAGGACCAGCTAAGTCGTAGTAAAAAATATGGCTACAGCACAATTAGGTAAAGGTGAATTCGAAGTAAATAACTCTTCCAAGTGGTTTATATATACAAAACGTATAGAGAAATATTTTATAGTTAATAAAATTAAGGATGATGTAACAAAAATTGCCACATTACTTCTTTTCGGAGGATCGAGAAACTTGAGGTCTCAAACCGATTACGTGAACCCAAAGATCCCAAGAGTCTGCCTTATAGTGAATTACTTAAACGACTTAACCATTCCGTAGTGCATTTTCTGACGTTTTTCTTTATCTCACAAATCAATGTAAAATATATGATCAAATGATTATTACATATCAGAAAATAATAAATTTGACTTCATTTGATAGATATTTTTGTTTACTACTGAAATAAATTTTAAATGTTTACATTTTGTTTCTATAAATATTAAAAAAATGAGATCGTAATCAAAACAAAAAGATTACACATCATCATTTCAGAAAGATTATTTTTAATTTTTCAAAATCAATGAAATCTTCATTATTTCTCATTATTTTTAAAAATGTAAATGAATATTTATTTATTTCTCTTATATTTAATGAGTTATGCTTTAAAAGTTTAAAATTTTTGAATATTTAT
This sequence comes from Epiperipatus broadwayi, assembly GCA_028023455.1. Lineage (NCBI taxonomy): Eukaryota > Metazoa > Onychophora > Udeonychophora > Euonychophora > Peripatidae > Epiperipatus > Epiperipatus broadwayi. The sequence continues at coordinate 15,842,041 of JAQFVV010000008.1, read as the reverse complement.
TGCAATATTGCGGTATTTTAATTCTCGTAAATATAAGTAGATTGCTTATGTGGAAGCTAAACTTGTAAATTACTTCAGGCCATATTCACTTTAGCTGCTAATATAACATAATTTTGAAAATAAAGTATTTCCAGCCAAAATAAGTTATTAATAATTTATATTTCTTGATATCTAATAAATATAGTGTAAATTATTGTAAAAAAAAATCTAAAACCTTAATAAATTTGCAAATAAACACATTTTTGGTCATTAGAATTATTTTCTTTAAACAATGTCGTAAAATGCCAAACATTTTATGGCCTTGCCTTCAAACAATGGATGAACATGTCAGGTCAGGGCTTATGTCTATTCTAAGCTGGTCTTTTTTGAATTTCTCACCATCTATCATAATTTTTTGAATGAAATTTTTATACAATAAAATATACTGAAAAATATACATTTTGACATATAATACTTATGGAAAAATTCACCAGGGCGCAAATTGCTAAAAGGACGAATGTACTCACGAGAAAATTAGGGGGGATTTTAGCCCGGAGCCATCTAAACACATATCTCGCCTACATTTATGGAATAGATGCCAAGTAAGGGGAGAAAATTGCAGGGATTGTGATGCCTTGAGAGACTTTGCAAGAGATTGTGCAGTTGGAGAGTGCATAGAAGAAGCATTGTTGGAACAGTTCTTATGGGGGATGAGTGATGACAGGCTCCATCAGCAATTATTAACTATCTCAGACCTAACATTCTGAGGTTGTAAAAAGAGGCATGACTTACAAGTTAGTTGCAAGTAATGCTAAAGAAATCCAACAGGCAAATATGAACAGTACCAAACAAATGACAATCAACAAGAGAAGCAAGGGAGAAGACCCCAAACATGAAAAGTGAATGTTACCCTGCAGAAAAGTTGGACATTTTTCATGTGAATGCAGATGGAAAAGTGCAAAATGTAACAACTGCAGAAAAATTGATCACCTAGGCAAGTTCTGCCACACTAAGGGTGTATCAAACTTTGCTATAAAGCTGATGGGAAAAAAATTTCAAAAACCAGAAAAATTGACGGAACTAAATAAAGCAGAGACAAAAAAATGAACAGCAAATAATGTTTGTGAATAAAATATGTGATAATCCCATAGAAATGGAAATAGATAGTGGTGCCGGTATATCTATCATATCACAGAAGGACTGGTCTGAGTTAAAAAGAAAAATTACAGACAAGGATGGACAAAACAGATCTAAAAGCAAAAGATGCAAACAGAAATTCCATTGATATTGTTGGGGTAGTAAAAGTATTGGTAGCTATTATAACGGTATACATATGCCTTTACATTAATTTAAAATTAAAATAAAAACAAATTCGGAAATAAAAATAAATTTATTAAAAACTAAAAGCTAAAATTAAAAAATAGTTGTTTAACGTGTATATATTCGCACAGATGGAAAACTTTAAAAGTATTTTTTCGTTTTTTTAAAATAAAAAATATTTGATCGTACTTTTTTATAAATAAAAAAAAAATAAAGTAAAGATTAATATTTTTTTTTTAAGTAACATAAATGAAAATAGAAATAAATGTTAAATTCTATTTTAAGATTCCTATGTAATCTCAGTAAATGGAAATGATTGTTTAATTAATTAAATGAAAAGCAAATTAGCCCTTGGGGCTATAAAAATCAAAGATTGTTTCTCGCTCTGAAGCAGAATGTCCAATAGAAGCAGCAACCAACGCTCGGACCCGAATGAAAATCATTGGAACAGGAAACTATTGTACAGTGAATCCGGACGATTTGTATAAAAAGAAAAATATTCAAATTAAGAACAGTTCCAGCTTGATTTTTGAGGAGGAGGGTAAAAAGACGCACTTTTACCCTCTTACTTATTTCAAATGAAGTAACTGTTGAATTATGAATGGTACTGTTGCAGACCCGGAATCATATGGGTACTGCAATAAAATAGTACCAGGATTGGACCAGTCTTCCATGAAAGTATGACCAATAAAGACTTCACGGGAATTGGCACCAGGAACCGGGAGCTCTTCTACTGTAAGATATGAACTGTAGAATTTTAAAAAGTAATTAAGAACTTTCGTCAAGATTTGATAAGTTTTTAATAATCAACTAAACCTAATTTTTAAAATGAACTTTTATCTGACTTTTAAGATTTGAAAATCAATTATTAATGTTTAATTTTATATATTTGAATTTGTTAATTTAATCATTTCCATTTTTTTTTGTTATTAATATTTATTGCCTAAATTATTTAAATGTATTAAATTTAAATTGGGTGTAGATAGCTGCATAGATTCATTAACATTTAGTTATTTTTTTTTTGATTAAAATATATAGATATCAGTAAATATGACACCTCATGCTGAGTGTCCAAACGTATTTATTCATATATCTTTTAAGTTATTGGGGTCAATGCGGCATCTTATGATGAGTGCCTTTGGGTTTATTGTAAATTTCCCTCAGCAATTCCATCAATAATTTTATATTTTAATCGTTTAAGGCCGATGCTGGTGGAGGGATATATGGGTGTTTATATCAATGTAATGTGAAGTGTGTTAGCATACATGGAAAAGCCCAATTAAATGCATGATCCAAAGTTGTAGTCATTGCGTTGCAATGGATGCAGACATATTTCCTGTGCCATTGACCCCTTTTTAGCTCTATGGATAGGGACTATAAGTCGGCAGTAAGACCGCTCCCCCCCATAAGTAGCATTTCTCTTTAATTTTTTTATATACATGATTGTTTCGCCAGACAGACACACTTTCCTGTACTGGATGAAGATCATGTCCTTCAAATAATATCATGCAGCAGACGCACATTCCTGACTGCGTGGTTTTATGCTAGCATCTTCACATTGCATTGGTTGCATTTGTATAGCAGGAAGCAAGCGTTGGTCTGGTTGCGAACTTTTAGTCTGAGATTGAATGATTGTTTTGAAAAGTTTTTAACTGAGTAATCTATGTAGCCAATCTGTACTCAACATTATAAAATGTCCATCTGTGCGAATTAAACTTACATTTAAAATTAATATTAAAATCTAAACAAGATAAATTTTATTTCTCAATTATAAATATTTATATATGTGCGTTAATAAATGTTTTTTATGTGTTATTACTGGTAGTGGCTTTTATTTTTTGATATTGAAAATATATGTTAAATAAGAATTTATATATTATAAATCTCTGTATCTCTCTGAGCTGGTGGCAAGGGCTAACTGTCGTAATAAAATATATATGTAAAAGTTGGATCTTAACAGCATGTATCTGCCTACTATATAAATTTTCCAGATTCAAATGGCCTGGTAACCCCCTTGTATGGCAAATACGGTAAGACTCCAACAACTTCCAATAGGCACCGACTGTTATACTATAAATAGCTGCCAAGAAAAGCTAAATCTATATATAGTTAAATGAAATATAGGGCTCGTAATAGGCAGGGAATGGTTTACACCTTTAGGCATAAAAGTACACGTAATAAATAAAATTAATATAGAGTATGAGATAAAGGTTAATTTTCCTAAACTGTTCACAGAGGGGCAAGGTAAAATCAATACTAAGCCTGTTGAAATTGAGCTCTGCGAAGGTGCAAAACCCATCCATTTTAAGCCGAGAAAAATACCTTTTGCACAAAGACTACAGGTCGAAGAGGCATTAAACATATTAGTAAAGAAGGGGTACTGATGCCTGTTGAAGATACAGACTGGGCTACACCTATAGTGGTAATAACGAAGCAGAATGGAGAAATCTATATATATGGGAACTACAGAGTAACTGTAATTAAGTGCATAACAAAAGTCCCTATTCTGTATCAAATGTTAGAGAGATAATAGATGGACTTGGTAGAACAATATATTTTGCAAAACAAGATTTGAATGCCACTCGGTGTTGGAAGAAACTGCTGCATTTTTAACTATAATAATGCATAAAGGGTTGTATAAATACAATTGGTTGCCATTTGGCATAACAATCACCCTGGGTCTATTCCAAGGGAAGATCGACAAATTATTAGAAGGATTGGAGGGAGTAGCACCTTTTTTTGACAACATCCTCGTAATAGCAGATTCTGAGCAAGTGCTGCATAGAAAATTAAAAAAGATATGTGAAAGGTTACTAACATTTGGAGCAAAACTTAACCAGAAAAAGTGTATTTGGAACGAGACAGAAATTAAATTTTTAGGTCATATTATTTCAAGCGCCAGAATCAGACCTGACCTGGAAAAAATTAAGCAATTATGAATGCTCAAACTTCCAAGAATATTAAAGAACTTCAGACTTTCTTGGAACTGATTATTTTTTTTGAAAATTTTCTAAAAGGAAAACCACATGTAGCCACTCATTTATATGATTTACTTCAGAAAAATCAGCGATGGAAATGGACAGAAACACAAGAGGGCGCTTTTCAAAAACAAGGTGTTGCTTACATCAACTCGTTTACTGGTTTATTATAACAATAACCACTGACACATCTGATTATAGAATTGGAGCAGTGCTTAGTCATCCATCACAGAATGGGGAATGCCCTATAGGTTTTATGTCTAGTACATTAATGAAGATTGGAAGAAACTACAGCCAACTGGACTAAGAGGCGTTAGCTATAATAGCAGCAGTTTGGAAATTCCACCAATACATTTGTGGTCATTCTTTTAAAATAATAACCGACCATCGCCCATTATTGGGAATTTTTGCCATTAAAAATGTAGCTCCTGACCACGTAAGTTCTGATTCGCTGATACATTTTTTTATCAGCATATGATTACGACTTAATTTTGTCTGAAGGGTAAACAAATAAAACATGCAGACACTTTTATCTCGTGTACTGGATTCAACAGAAAAAACTGAAAATGAAGTAGAAATATGTTACTTAGACCATTGGAAGACTAAAATGATAAATAGTGCAACTAATGCTAGATGAACGCAAGAGACACTATCAACTTGATCAGAGAGGGATGGCCCAGAAAACGTCCTTACTGTTTAAATAAATCTTTATGGAGTGTGCGTCAACATCTATCAATGGCAAAGGGCTGTATTCGTCCTAAAATATTGGAAATACTGCACGAAGGGCATCTGGGCATAGTTAGAGCAAAAGCTTTAGCTCACACTTATATTTATTAGCCGGGTATGGGGGCAGAACTAGAAACATATAAAAAAATGCAAGCCTTGTCAATCTACTGCAAAAGCATCTAAGAAAATTTTTACATCATAGCCTAAAACTAACAGTCCATGGAGCCATGTGCACATAGAACATGTAGGTCCAATAAATGGAAAAATGTTTTTTTGTATTAATAGATGCTGGCTCTAGGTGGGCCGAATATAAATTAGCAAGAAGCGCTAGTGCAGCAGAAACCATCAGGATATTACAGAAAATATTTTCATGCCATAGTTCACCGGAAGTCTTGGTCTCGGATAATGGAACTGGCTTTATTTCAGAAGAAATAAAATTATTCTTAGATGAATGGGAAGTGAAACGTATTTGTACTCCGTATCACCCAGAATTCAATGGGATAGCTGAAAAAGCAATGCAATAATTGAAGTTGATATTAAGTAAACAAAACTATACAGACATTGTCAAAGCATTAGACATGGCAATGCTATATCAATACATTACGCTTTCCACATCTACAGGAAAATCACCTGAAGAAATAGTGATGGGCAGGAAGGTATACACAACAAGCTGTCCATTCTTATAACAGTCCAAGAAACAATAAAATTGGGGAAAAATATCTACGCTGTTGGAGAGAACATATGGATATGTGACAATATACATAAGACATGGGTAGAAAGTTAAATAACTAAAATTATTTCAGACCAAACAGTTGAAGTAAAAACAACAACAGAATCATGCTACCATCAGCATATAAACCACGTTCAGAAAAATTGGGCAGAAGTAAACCTAGACAATGATGAAAACTTATCTGGAACCAATAAGATACCTGAAAAACACTGCACAGAAGATCATACAGGAAAACCTAATGAAGCAGCAAAAGTTCCAGATGAAACTGTTGCATTACAGCCCCAAATAGAAGCTACTGATTTTCAAGAAGAAAGTAGATGCCCCCGACATCGTCGCCCACCGGCATATTTAAGGGATTATGTATGTGACAGAACCATCTATTATTTTATCTTAGATCAGAATTGAGTATTCATTGCCAAGAACCAATATGCATATTATTAGATAGTACATTAGCCATTGATTTAAATAAACCAGTAGACAATGATGCTCACTCAATCCAAATGTTTACAGTCTGGATGGGGACCTGGTAATAAATAACAAGTATACTAAAATAGAAGTTGTTTTCTTTTTGCTTTCCATGCTCTGAGAGTCTAATGGTTATTTCAAGATATTTATATATGTTATGTTACTCATACTTCTATAGGCCTGATCGCAAATTATTGTATGAAGTCAGAACATAGCAATAGTTAAATGTCTGTAAGAGTTAAGTTGAAATAATTTCCTCTTAAATATGTTTTTTTTCAAGAATTAAAACATTGTGAATAATGCCTAACTTGTGTTGCACATAGACCAACTAGTAATGTTTTCAGTGCTTAACTGCAAATCTTTATCACTGATTATATTGTATATTAATTTTTTATTCAGCTCAGTTAACTAAAGACCTTAATCATATCAAATGAAATATAGACTTAAATAATATAAATTTTTGAAACTGTCAATATGAGCATATAGAATAAAGTATATAATATCTCTACCTCACCTAAAGGAAATAGGCAATACTAAAAGAGAATTATATGATGAATGATTGTAATATGGTTGGTTTAATTGAGATGAGAGAGGCACTGATAAAACAAAAATATACTGATTAAAATTAAAACTTTTTTAAACATAACTGACTCCATTAAAAGTTATGACACTATTTGATATCTATTCATCTAATTTCTGATAATTAATCTACTTCTGTAAATATCAATAAGAGAAAGTTGTGCATATATTAACTCTAGGGAAAAGTATAATCTACTTTACAAAAATATTGTAGATTAGTAATGAACCGGATATATTATCCGATTCAAAAATTCTATCAAGTAAATTAAAATCAAGTTTTTATGTGTGCAATAATACACATACTTATTTATATTGAAATCTTACATTTTTAATTCTCAATTGATTTTAGTATAAATTATTTTTTTTTATGACGCTTGTTTTCTTTTAAAATAATTAAAAACAAGCAAAGTTTAATTAAACTTTTTTTAAAAGTATTTAATTTAAAAAAAAAAAAGTTGATTTATTTTTAAAGCTGAGATTTAGTTTGGCATGTTTTTTTTTAAAAAAATTAATTTTGTAAGATAAAGCCCTGTCAGATGTTGCTTTTCTAATAAAGATTGAGCGGGAGGTAGAGATTTACCCTGGTTGAAACTTGCAATAAAAGATTGCATGGGAGATAACGATGGACATAAATAGCTCTGGGGGTTTTTTTTTTTTGATTCATTCATTCAGATTCAGAGAGATATTCTAGTCACTACCTTATTTATTCTGATTGCTCAGATTATCCAACTTCTTGTTATTGAGGATTCATCTTGATTTTTCTGTTATTGAACTGCTGCATTGTTGAAGTGATTCTGATTTTATTCGATATTTGTTCCATGGGAATCACTGAGTTGGATTTCTGTTGACCGACAATAATTCTACTATTTGCCATGATAGTAGCGGCTATTCAGATGCCATGCCTATAATCTATGCCATGAAGAATCTCCACAACTTGATGGGCTAAACCTTTCCTAAGATGAACCTCTGGAGCTCCGAAATTGAGACCTCAATCATGACCTAAGTGACAAGTCCAGATCTGATCCCGATAGTGCTTCCATTCTTCTGAACCTGGAGTAAATTAAAGCCACCATATAGGACTTTTTATAAACCGAACTTTGCGTGAACAACAGAAATTAATATTATCTCGAGGTAACTTACCTTCCATATTAAAATCAGGGCTAAATCTCTAATTAAGTCTCTAACAAATCTCAGCTTAATCTTAAAAGAAATTATATTTATGATGTGTGACCTATTAATTTAAACATTAATGTATTTTTTTAATATTAGAATTTTAGTGGCAAGATTTTCCATCTTAAAATATTATTTATTTGAGAGCATATGGTGAGTGATCCTTTATATGCTTAATGTTTTCTTTGCTCTATGATTAACCCTTCATAAATACTCAGGCTGATCTTAGTAGTTTTCTTTTACTCACCTGTTCTTTTGTTTGTTTTATTTGTCGTTAAATTTAATCAAACTTGGTTTGCATTTTCTGCAGACTGCTGATCTTTTGGCTGGCGGATTATCAAATATATGTTTTTGTTTTCTTGGTAGAGATTTATTTCTATAGTTCAGATTACGTAGTCCATAATCTTACCTTTTTTTGTGTGAGACTAACCTTGGCTCATTTAAATGTACTTGTCCATGAGCGTTTTGCAGAATTAGGACATTCTTAGTTCCGATGTTTTTTTTTCCGGACTAAGAAAAGCTCATCTGCATTATTCCGTTTATCCTCCACAAGCATCCATCTTTCTAAATCTGTATAAAAAATGGAATTGGTTTAAGTGAACCGCTATCCATCTTTCTAAATCTGTATAAAAAATGGAATTGGTTTAAGTGAACCACTAGCAGGGAGATATAAGCCCTTATTATGTTATGGATGAGAAATGAACTTGTCCACCTGGGTATTTAACGTATTAATGCTCGCCTACACTCAAGGTTAAGATCTGCTAAGAAAATGTAGATCAAGTTTTCATGTTTATTTTGGTTATATGTTTAATAAATTTTAAAAGTTCTCACAATTATTTTGGCTGATATTTGTCCCTGGGTTTTCTCAATTGTCTGAACAACATTCACAAGCTCTTGCTCTCTCTGGGTTTAGTCTGGCGCATTCAGGTTCGTATATCCTGTCCACCCTTCAAATAAATGTCTAGTTCCGAATTTTTCGACTAGTGGCGCCCTTGTGGTCAATATATGCAAAACCAAAATCTTTCATCCGGTACAGTAATAATGATAAGATTTCACGATGTCCTTTTTACCTCTTCAGAGGAATCATCATATAGTTACGTTTATATTCTACTAAATTGTAAAAAAAACTTTTACACATAAAACTAAAAGTTTGAGGTTTTGCTGAAATAGTATTTATAAAAAAAAAGTTAATTTTATTTTTCTAATGTTCTATTGGGGATCTCTGGATGTTAGCTAATTTTATTTGGTAAGCTTTTTAAAAAAAATTCTAGCATCATATCTAGTCATCAGTAGCTCTAGTATGGCTGTTAATTTTACATTTATTTCATAATTATTTCTACAAAATCACACATTCCAAAATAAATATATTTATAGGATTATTTTTTTAAATATTGTTTTTGTGAAGAAAATTTTTTTATTGAGTGATTCCAAATCAAGTATCCCACTGACTGAATGAATATATGATTTATATTTGAGTTATTAAAGAATAAATATTAGCAAAAAAGAATTTTAGATATAGTGATTAAAGGTATGTCAAAAATTTTATTAAAAATGTTTTGGAATATATAAGGAGAGAAAAGTGCTTTTATAAATGTCAGTGTATCAAATATATCTTGGCAATTGAAGAAATGTTATAACAGAGTGGTTGAGGATTATCTAGGAATTTTATAATTTAAAAAAAAAAAAAATAAGATAAGGAAAATAGAAAATATAGTTCATGTCTTGATGCAGGAAAGGGTTAGGAAGTGAATGAATTGGAAAAGAGAAGGGAATGCTATTTATTGTTTATATAGAATAAACAATAAAGGGATAAAATTCAAAGATTTTTGTAGGAAATGAATATGGTTATCAAGAATATAATAGACGTAGTGTCAATTTACATGGGCAAAACATTTGTCTAAATATTTAGAGTTATTGCATTGAATAACACATGTAACATTATAAAATTAAGAAATGTAATGAGGAAAAAATAGGAAATAATGATTTATTAAAGTTACAGATGGAGATAGAATGTTTAATCAGAAGTAAGTGAGTCACTAAGAAAGGATGAGCAATAAATGATAGAGAAATCATGGACATATTTTTAATGGTGTGCATAATGTGATATCTAATGAAAGTGGGAATCCTTTATGATATTTGATAAAAGTAATATATTAATTTGCAGAGAAATAGCTGGGAGAAAACAAGTGTCTAAATAGAAAGCTGAATGAAGTGGAATAGACATATATACATAATAATGGTGAGGTTTGTAAACAAGCATTTTATAAATATAAATAACTATTAAGAGGAGAAAATGTCATAACAAATGCTTCAGAAAAAAAGGGAAAAGCAAGGATTGAAATATTCACAGAATATTTGCAGAGGAAATTAGGAAAGGAAAAAAACGAGCCAGAGATTTTGGAAACTAATAAAACTGAACAAAACTAAGAATAAATTGAAATTAATTGATGAAGTTACTAATAAAAGATAGACTTGGAGAGAATAATTTTATAATGTTGAATGAAAATATGATAAGAATGGGATATAGAAATAAAATATGAAATGTGTTTATATAAAGTTGGAAAATTATAAATATGAGATTGTGTCTTAAAAATGAAGAGAAAAAAATCAGTATAATCTGGTAGTCCTATAGCTGTCTCAAGTGTGATATAATTATTAAATATAGGGCTAATATGCTGATGGAAAATGTCCATTGTGTTATATGCTATACATTATGAAGTTAAGAGTGTGTACTAGATGAAAAATAGTAGTATTTTAGACAAAATGCAAAATGGTTATAGGAAGAATGAGAAAATAGTATATTTGTTATTCTGGTGCAATTAATTTGATAAGAGCTTGTTGTTACTTATTTAAATAAAGAAAAATCCAGTCATAAGGTAATAAAGAATATGTTGTGGAAGAGTCTGAAAAAGAACAATATGATTATAAGTTTGATTAAAATACATGTAATATGATATTTTATTAATTAGAATCTTTGAAACAGTGCTACTATTTAACTCCAATCTGATTTATATTTACAGGATTTAGAATTTGAATTGCAAGTGATAGATGTGAGGTATTAAATTCCAGGAGGTTGAATTTGGGAAAAATGTATTTTAAAACATTACTTTTTGAAGCTATTGTTCTTTTGTTGAATACAGAAAATCTGAATCAGAGCCAACCTGGGAGAGCTGCAAAATGGTGGCATGGCACAAGACTTTCCACACTTATCAAGCCCTTGTGTTTGCATGGTCTTTGTTTTCTATGAAGATCAAAAAATAAAATATTTATCATTTGCTAAATGTAACTTTTTTTTTTGCTAAAACTCTGTAATTTGAAGACCTTACATTAACTACCACATGTGAAGTAATACAATTGCTTAAACACTTTGTATGGTGGCATAATTTTTCAGCTGTGTACAATGTATAATTAATATTTTGCAATGTTGTGATCATGTTAATGTGAAATCAGCATAAGTCAAGAATGCTTCTCTTCATTACTACTAAATCAGAATTCACAAAAAAAATTCAATTATGACATTTATTAACTGATCCTCAATAAAACATTCAAATTAATAAACTATATTTTTTTGTATTTGATATGTTTGCCTTACTGTGCTGCTGGACATCTATCTTGTCTGTGAGCTTAACCGTTCCCAAACTGACTTAACTAATAATAATTGCCCAGTAACGGCTTGATATTATTAGGTTGAGATTAATTGCATTTAATAATAATACTCTTAATAATTGTAATATCTTAATAATTGTTAACTAAAAGTTACAAACTATTTGTGTCTATATACATTACATATATCCATAAACCCATAGGCATGCAAAAATAATCAAGATCAATATGATTTGTATGACTCCTAGCTGGCTATTCACACTTTTGGAGGCCAACTCTCAGCACTTGAAGTTCCTGTGCATTCGGGTGACATTCTGCACCCACTTATAAGTTCTTGTGCATAGGTGAAGCTCCAAGAATCAAGTGTCCTTTTCTTGATCCAATTTGCACTGACTCCCTTCATTGTTTTCTTTCTTGATGCTGACTGGCTGGTATTCCCATCCATCAGCTCAGATGATACTTTCTTTCACTGCTCCTATGCTGGATACTAACCATTATATATTTATAACTTTAATTAATGAGTTATTTTCTGCTTACAGTTTATTATCACGGAGGAAATCTAAAGCTCAAATTACTTTAATTGTTCAATATCCCATTTTAATACTGCATTCTTCTCTGTTAATTTAACTGCTTTTACTTTTAGAAAATAATCTTTATTCTAATCTGACAAAGTTATAACTAAATTTTATTTCCCTATTTTAAAAGGATCAGTCTTTTAAAATTTTATGATTCTTTTATAACTTAATATTCATTTCCATTTGTAATTTATACCTTTATATGTCATGTGCATTTAAGCATCGACATTCTTATCAGCATTATATGCATTTTATTTTGTTTTCTCAAATATTGATTCAATAAACTTACAAAATTATATTTACAATTTATAAATAATAATTAAAAGTAATTGTTTATACATAAATACCAATTTGTGCAGTTTTATTGAATCAGTATTTGTGTAACAAAATAAAATACATATAATGCAAACAATTATATTTTATTTTTTTGGATATTTTTTTTTAGTGAATTCTCATTTATAATATATAAAATTTTTAATGAAAAGAATCAGTTGTTCTCGGCTTGATTTATACTACTCGTAGACCAATATATTTACATTTGCACATAATATAATTTTTTTTTAATATATATCAAAGTATTTTTTTTATCATATATAAAGGACACTCCTCTGCATGAAAATATTGCTTAGGTCCCCACTTTTTCTTGGGCTTGCTCTTACCTGTATAGTATGTTAGTCATAGAGTTTGGAAGAACAAATAAAGTGTTAGTAAAGATAAGTCACAGATATTGATAATTAATTATGAACTGGATTTGAATGTTGAAAAAGGTGAATATAGAGATTGTATTCAATTAAATATATTTAAAAATCAAAATAAATTACGAAATGAGAAAAAGAAAAAAAAAACAACAATAAAAATGAAAAAAATAATGAAATGAAGAGATATGATTTATTTTATAGTGTATATGTCAATGAATATATCAAACTTCTTCTTTTTAAAACTTGTTTTTATATGACTATAATAAAAATAAAATTCATCCAACATTTCGACTATTTTATGTAGTCTTTTTTAAGGAACACTAAAAAATACAAATATATAATAATAAATATCACATTTCCAAACAAATGCAAAAATATTAAAAATTCTCATTACCTCAACAATTTTTCTATTACAAACAATCTCAACTTAATCAATTTTTTTACATTTATATACCTATCCAAAAAAATACCTTAAAAATATTTAATTAACAAGCCTATTATTTTCTTTTTTCTTTTCTATTAACATGAACTATTTTGAAAAGAAAAAATGTGTACGTGATATTTTAAATTCATTTATTTTATATATATAGATTTGTTTTGATTTTTAATTATTGACTTCTTTTTGGATTTTCTTTTTGAACATTTTATTATGTTGCCACACAGTTTTTTATTGTTATTATAATATTTTTTTTTGGTGGAGCCTTTTTTTTTTTGGTATAATAAAATATTACCTACTTTAACTGTTAATGAAACTTATCAAATATTACCTACGTACTTTATAATCACGTGAACAACAAAAACAACAACAACAAGTTTCCCATAAAATAATTTATTGAATCCAAAATAAATGAAACTTTGGACACTAAAAACATGTCTCTCCCGCAAGCCGCATACCTTTGCATCCGGCAGGATTTCTCTTTCTGGGAAAACACGTTATTGTGCATCCACTTGTGTGGCCGGCTGGCAATTCACTCGGCTTTGACCAATTTGGACAACTTGCAGATGACATTTTACAGTTCTCGCACGGATTCATGCGTAAACTGGCATTTGCGCATGAAATCGGAAAAAAACTCTGCTGAAAAGAACCTTTTCAAGTTGTGTGCAGTTCAAAAGCATAGGGAAGCATGTGTGATGACATGACAATTCTTAATATGGAATACTAATTCCACTACACTTTATAAAAAATTTCCCACAATGAATTTTTGCAGAGTTTCGTCTCTTTCAAATATGGCCACCATCAAATCAGACCATAGCGAGAGTTCAAGAGTGCTCATTTGATGAATACTGTCGCAATGCAATGGGCGTAGTATTTTGTTACATAATCATAGAATACATCGCCCTCAGGTGGCCTGTTACAGCTCAAAAAACACCTATTGTACTGTCAGCCATAAATTAAAGCCACTAAAATGGTATATTGATGTGCGTTTTGTGAAAAACCACCATCAAACGGTAGGGTTCACTATTCATACTATTTCCGAAATTTGTTAAATATGATGGCAGAAAATACATGTTCTGGTGATAATATATGATAATAAGGTGGTATTTGGCGATTGGAATAATGAATGTGACAGAAAAAAATATGGGAAAATTAAAGATGGTCTACTATGAGCAACTGTATGAATAATGGAAAAAAAAATTTCAGAAATCTTAGACAGGGAGAAAAATAAGATGGTTGTAAAACCTAATAAAATTAACTACATTGTTTGATAGCAGCTTTTTATATAAATATTTAAGTAGTAGGATAGATTTTAGGAATAAATAATTATGAAAATTAGAATAGAAGAATAAACAATGTGGTAATGAATATGAAAAATATGGAATAAAAATATGAAAGCTAATAATGCTTTGTACCCAAGAATATTATGACTAAGAATATATATATATATTATAACTTACACTCCCAACACTGCTCATATGCATTACATGAGCAAAATGCCCAGGCGCCAGTTCTATGTATAAATAGAACAATATAACAAGATATATAATACAAAAAAAAACTATTATTGAGACTCTATATTTAAGTTTATGTTCAGCTCAGCTCAGTGGGAGGCTATAGGCAGTTCATAAGATATATGATGATAAATAAATGAAAGAAGAAATATTACAAAACACTAAATATAATGTAAATCCTTTTTATTAATTATTTGTATGATAAAGAATCATGTTTATCCATACAGTCTATTAAAATATACTTTAAACTTAATTTCTTCCTTCATCCAAATATAACATATATCAGCTTGCTATAATTATAATACTAAACAATTTTATGACTTGGCATATCACAATCTAAACATCTACTTTAATGCCAATCAAGAAATAAACAATAAGATCTCAGGGAATTTAACAAACACAGTTGAATTAAATAAACTACATTGGCCCATAAGTTATAATTCTAAAGTATGATAAAAATGTAATGAAACAAATTGACTAAAATATTCCACTGTGTTTCAATGATAAGATAATGACAGAAATAGGGTATTTTAATTTCATATCATCATCTAACAAATATACTAACTTAGCAACTTTTCTAATACATTTATCCAGTGGCAAATGTTCCTTATAATTTTTGGATTAAGTAAAAACAGTATTGTCAGACACCATCAGATTTAATATTATAACTCTAAAATAATATATCTATTTTATGGTAGATTTATGAAATGTGGAGATGTGGAAATTGAAAACACGAATGTATACAATAATAACTCCAGACAAAATTTTAAGATTTTAAACAAATAAATCATTTATTACAATAAAATAAATTTGGTTTAACATATTTACAATTGGACTACTTGTCCTACAGATTTTTAAATTATCAAACTTTAAGCATCAGTTCGGGATTATCCCTATTACCAAAGCAAATTAACAACAAACTTAAATATTCTGACTTCAAACACATGCCATGCTTTGCCTACATGTTTCATCTACATGACACTAAATAAACAACATGTTATATTATTAACACACACAAAAAAATACTCTTGAGTGGATATTACCATTGATTAATAAAATAAATCAAATTAATTATATTTGGCTCTCAACCAAGCAACTTTCTCTAATTGACTAAATAATCACTTTCAATTACGAATATCTTTCATGCATAGCTACAAAATCATGTTCATTCTGATGATTTGATGATTTATAACCCTTATTTAAATAAATACACTGTAGTTTAAAATATTTATTTCCCGTTTTAATCTCAATAACTTTATACTTCTATTTAAATGGATGTAATGTATTTCAAAACATTTATTTCTCATTTTAATTTCAATAACTCTATACTTTATATACACGATATTATTTATATTACGCGTGTGTGCGTGTGTCAAGCAACAATGATAGAAAATAATCTTTTCTACAAATTCTCCATTCAATAAGAAAATATCATACAATTACTTTATTTCGGACAATGTCGTAATTCATCAATAAAATAAGACTCTAATATTACATCAAGAATTAATTTAACAATTTATCTGGCCACATTTTAATTAACACAGAGCTATATTTTCATGGTTATACAGACTATACGTTATAAGGGAATCTACATGAGGAGCAGATAACTCTTACTGAACACTTCTACAATAATTCATCTGCTTCTAAATACAGTGTTGGTGGGGAACTTCTTTCCTCATCACCAAGAATATAAGAGAAACATCACATAACTTCCTAAACATCATTTAATCATACTTCAACAATAATTCATCTACTTCTAAATACGCTATTGGTGGGGAATCTTTTCCTCATTACCAGGGCTCTAAGAAAACATCACTCAACTTCAAAAAATATCATTTAATCATACGCATATAATACAAACTAGGCTCTACTCATGGAAAAACATATACTAAATAAGCAAAATCTTTTATCCCTACAAACATTATAACGCAATCAGATTTCTTTCCATTCTCAAAGCTCTTTTAAATATCGAACATTATAAATACACGCTGGCAGATAAATACATACAGATAACATACTAATCCGTTCCATTCAGTAGAATACAACAGCATCCGAAATTTATATATAAAAATATTCACAAACTGAACTTTATCAAACAAATATCATAAATGTGCAAAACAGACACACACCCGTGAATAAAAATATATATAAAATTAACTCTAAATTACACACTATGCAGGCAACATGGTAATTAAATATTGCATCAAGGTATAACTTTTAATTCAGAATAAACTTTAGGTTACCTTTTAAAATTTAATGGTTATAATTATTACGAATGAACTTTCTTTCATATCTAGTAAACTATTTCTGTTATACGTTCGTTGATTGAAAAAAAAAATTTTTTTCACTTTGAGATAATAAAGTATACAAAATAAATATAAACCTCTCTAATAATACATAAAAAAAAATATTTTTTTCTTTTACCTTCGTAAAAGAACAATAAGACCTATTAGTACACAATCAATTGTTACCAGCGTATTCTTCATTTGGATACGCTTCGAGACGGTCTAGAAGATCAAAATGACCTAAATTATCAATAAAACATAATAATAAGTAAGCCTATTATCAATAATATACATTAATAATGACAAGCAATATAAAAAAAAAAATAAAGAAACAAAAGTTATTAGTTTTGTAACTTAAAAATAAAAGTTCACTTACAAAGCTCGGTTCCAGATTTATGGAACAATATGGGACACATTCCAAACTGAATTTAAATTAAAATAAACTGCTGCAGGGTAACCAAACAAATATAATCATGCTTAAATAGGACTCAGCATCTTCAATGTTCATAACAAAGTTATTTAAGTTACTGTATCATACATAAGCAATCAATTTGTCTTCTACTATGATGAGAACATAATAAATTCTTAACTACTGTTGGACAGGAATTATCTCCCTTATTCCGTTGTAGTTCTAAATTAAATACGTAATTATTTTAGTAGTTTCTTGAATAGCATTTAACACTTATGATTTATTATATGCCTAGTTTATTCTTAAATATTGTCCATTAAGATACCGTGTTTCCCTAGTAATTCTTCAACCAATAATATTTTGTTTTATTTTCCATCTTTATCGAAGAGAACAGAAATTACCCGCATTTCTATTCTTCCATTCGATCTCAGCAAATACTTAATTTGAAGGAACTCACGTTTTATTTCCTTCATTTAAAATATGTATTATTTCCAGAGACACCAGATAAATGAATAGTGTTATCTCTTTATGGTGAATTTGAACATGGTATGATTTATCCACATATGCGTATTCTTAATTCTATGTTTCATCCTCACAAAAACACAACACGGAAAATAGTGAAGAATTAAAATACATTCTGTAAAATAGTTCTGCATGCATTTCCCAGATATATTAAAATACACACGTTGGTTAGTGATACAACAATAATATTCGTACATTTTATTTCTGTTTAAAATGACAATTAAATGGAGTAGTGTAGACTAGACGTTATCAACATACATTTTTAAAAGAGCAATAGTTATGAAAGGGTTATTTTAAAAACGTTTAAATTGAGGAGAGTAAAGTAAACCGAGTACCTTTTAAAATTTAGAACTGCATTCTGAAATTAACTTGTCCCATAATAAATTCTTAAAATCCTTTCGATGTTTTATTCCAGTCTTTTCTTTAAAATCAATTTAACTTCAGCAATTGGTTTTAAATTTTCACAATAAAAAAAATGAGTCACTGTTTTCTGGCTACCATTACCTTACATCATATGCAAATTTTTTACTGGAGATCTTTGTTAAAAAGCTCTCTTTAGCAAAAAGGTCATTTTTTTCTTCACAAGGTTACTCCCACGCTTCCTCTCTATCTAGGCTAATTACATATTCAAAAAAAAAATATTTTCAGAAAAAAAAAAAAACCATTTTGATTAAATCAAGAAAAAAAATTAATAAAATAAATAGCTTTTACAAACTTGAAAGAAAAATGAATATTAATTAACTATTAAACAAAAATTGATTCAACTATCTATTGATCATTGGAAAGAAATATATATTTGTTAAATTATTTAAGATAGTTACTGTAATTTAAAAGTTTTTATTGTACATGTACTATTGCTTAATGTTTTTAGAAGATGAAAATGAAGTGAAAACGATGCAGAGTCATACATGCATGCACATAGACTATACTATAAATATTAAAGTATCTTAACTAAATATAATTGAAATGGCTATTAATTGTTGACAAAACGATAAGTATTAAAGAATAAGGATTTTGAAACCATTCAATCAATACTACACTAATATAAAATAACCTTGCATTTTCCTACCCAAATATACCAATTCCTACAATGACAACCCCTCTCTCTGGCATTAAATACTTCACTAACCACAATAATAATAATGAATGCTTATAAAGTGGCCAATCAACTGCATAAGTGATCCATATCCAAGCTTTAAACAATCTCCAGCAAAGAATTCTAAAATTCTAAGGCTATTTCATTTTTTTTTAAATATAATGTAACTATTCAATGCAGATACAAAGTATGTCAATTCCTTATGCCCATCCAGATGGTCACAATATATAAATGGGAAAATAGTTTATTTAAAACTATAACAGGATCTTTGAAAATTAGGAAAGGTTGCATAAATAGAATGATGTAAGAGATAGGAAATATAAGTTGTATAATGATAAAAAGAAAAATGTAAAGCACCTTATTTTGGAATGTGTGATTTTAGAAATCTATTAATAGTTGATATGATAGAATTATTTACATAAGCATAGGTATTGAGGATTTTAAAGATACAGGGAGTGGATAAATTGATTGAAATTATGACGGCTGCTTTGGAAACATTGTGAGAAGCAGGCATAAAGAAAATATTATGATGTTAAACATTACTGCTTTACTTTGTTGAAGAAAAAAATATTGCAAAGGAGGGGCAATCAGTTTTTATCATATCACATATTATATTCTGTAGTGAATAAAGTTCATCACTGTTTGATTCTTTAATCAGTGATGAAAATCAAATTATCTAGAAAATAAAATCATATTAGGCTTATTTTATATATTGTACCACAAGTTTCGTACGTTCGCATAACAGAGTCTAGACTCCAGACAAAGAGGCCAAAATCGACCAGACCAGGATGTGACATCCGGAATCTGACCACATTTCAACTCGTTTGCCGGTACTCCACGACTCAAGACTCTACGAAGAAATACACTTGAAGTTACATGTAGTATACAATTTTATTCGCAGCCGGCATAGGGCAGGGAGAAACATGAAGACTCCTGACTATGCAGTGCTATTACCTAAAATCTAATACTATTTCTAATAAAGATTTATTAATGCATAGATTCATAAATTAATAGGATCAATAATTAGAATTGGATTGAATAAATGAGACGGAGAAAGACTAGATTAATTTAACAATGTATTTATTGCAATAGTAAATCATAAATCAAGCAACCCATATATAGAATTACTAGAGTATAAACAATGCACGCAGGCATTTGGAGAGATGAAGAGATAACAAACTCTTCTTACAGATTAATTTAAGGATGTGTTTATACGAGCAGTAATTAATGTTTTAGAACAGATGAGTTTAACAGATTCTCATCTTCTAAATTTACTTACAAGGAATACCTCTACAAATCATAACACGAGATTCGACTTTATAAAGATAAGAGGGACCCTCTTATCTCTAACCTATTTTTCTTAATTATATAGGCAAATCCTATATAATTAAGAAAAATAGGTTAGAGATAAGAGGGTCCCTCTTATCTTTATAAAGTCGAATCTCGTGTTATGATTTGTAGAGATCTCTCTTGCTAAAATTAAGCATTCAAGGCGCATGTACTAAAGCTTTAGCTTTATATAAGTATTACGTGCTGACATTGCGCTTAATAAGAATTAATATTTACAAAGAATACATAAATAATCACTATGTTATGTCTATCAATATAGTTATGCCAACTCCTATTAGCTTGTGGCTATTATACGTAAGAAATCATACTAAGCCTTGATCAAAACGAATAATTTATTATTACAAATATTCTATTAAAGGCGAGCGAATAAACCAGCTCAAATAAAATTAGATCGAACCTGGCTTTCAAGAGAATTTTCAGATCAATGCTGAAAGTGATATATTAAGGAGGTAGAGTTGGCTGCATAAGATTTTACCAATGCACTATGGCACAGGTAAATAACAATAAGAAAAGTCACTCTGCAGATGGATGAGTAACTCAAGGGTTCTTGCGACAAAAGCCGGTACCCTGGGACTGATCGTCATGCTGCGAATGAAAGGAACATTTTTGTTCAGAAGTGGCGGGGGACTTATGTCCTAACCTAGTCTCAACTCGGGCTTTGCTACTACACTTCCTATAAGAAAAGATGTGCTGGCTTCACCGTGGCTCCATCTTAATATACGTAACATATGTAGCAGCAAAACTAGAAAATATTTAACAATTAATGGATCTCATCTGCCAAGCAAAGAATATTATATTTCATACTATGAAATACAAGAACAATAGCATGTCAGCTCTATCAATCGAAGCCAGCCCTTGCATAGCATGATAATAAATATATTCTACTGTCGGGAATATTTATAACATCTTTACTTTAACACATTCGATCTATTTGGTTACTTCTACGATTAATTAATATTTTAAGGAGGGAAAAATATATTTATATGGACTTAGGAATAACTTAACTAGCAAATATATTTATAACTATCCTCAAGGCTAGTTTAATTCTTAATAAAAATATAAAGTATAAGCTTGCAACTTGTTGATTGAAATGAGCCACATTTCTCATTTTAAAGCAAATTAATAAGAATAATAATGAGCGCAAGGCAAGTTGTTATTATTTATAAAAATAATAGGATTTTGAAACAGCGCACAGAAAGGTGACACTATAAAATAATTACGTGAAGATGTTTAACTAATATCTTCTTGAGAATATATTAAATTAAATGCTCGCTGTTTCGAAGCATTGGCATATAAAACACAATAAACATTAATTAAAATAAGCAAAAGAAATATAGACACAACCACAATGATATAACTTTAAATTAAAAAGTGTTAATTTACTTTTTAAGTGAAAAGAAATTATAAATAGGCAGATCATTATAACTTTTTAGAAATACTAATTTTGATAACACTTTATACATTATTTTAAATATTAAACGGATTTAAATTATAGTTACACTTGGGGTTACAATTAAGTCACATTTAAATATTTTAGGGAGAGTTAGCTAACTTGGATTTAGGTTATGACTTATATAAGAATTACACAGAGCTCTGCGGTTTTGAAAATAAAACTGTACTAGTTATTATTTATCTGGACTGCAATTGCTTGAGCTGTAGGTTTGGTGAGCTTGACTGGGTGGTTGGTAGCATCATCTTCTTCCCCGATCTGTTAGGCTTTGAGTCTTCTAGCCGCATGATAGTTGTTAGGCATTGCGATGAGAGAAACCTCCGTTCTTCCCGTGGAGTAACAGCAAGGAAACCCGATTTTAGCTGGACATTTTAGAAATTAAACTGATGTGAATTTTGGCTGCAACTGCTTTCATAAAATGGCTATTTACTATTCTGGGTTTAAAATACAGGGTATTTCTATGTTTTGTCCTACACGCACTTACATTAGGAATCTATATCGCCTCAGAACCCATTAACTCAAGTATTTGCTTTACTGATACAAAATTACATAAATTTTAACTTTAATCTATTGCTGAATTTCTGAGGTGCTATAGTTCCCTTTAGGCTATTAAAAATAGGGCTGGTCCAATGCTTTTTCTGTATTACATTCTGTTGCAAACTTTTTTTAACTTTCCATTAGTTAGATTTTAAAAGATGATTTTTATTTTTACCTACTGTGGGTGCGGCAGTTAAAGTAAATTCTTGTTTACAACAAATCTATTTTAATTACTTGACCAGAACTTTTTTTATTTTAATTACTAAATAAGAAACTCTTTTAAAACATATTTTAAGAAAAACCTTTTAACATATTTTTAAAGAACAACTTTTAAACATTTTAAGTACAACTTTTAATATTTTAAATCATGCGACCTCTATATACATTATATATAGGGCAGATTATATACCCACATATGAATTTATAATAACAAAATTATTAATAAATTGACTTTTTTAACATTACTCTATATAATAAATATTTTCTTAAGATATCTCGCAATAGAAATACACTATAATTTTATTACTCCTATCCAATTATAGCGTTGGTTTGCATGTAAATATATAATACTGTTTAGACAGACATGATAGTGGGTTTTACAAACTAATTTTAAGAGTGTTAACATTAAAAAGTGAGGTTCGAACTTAGCACAGACGAGTGGATCATTAGGTTGATGGGAAATGATAAGGGCTTGGAAGATTATCGTTTCAATATATTATATTTTATTAAATTAGGTCTTGATTTTTAATTATTAATCTGATTACTGATACAATAGATATCGATTCTATTTATAAAAGCATCCAGAAAATATTATAGACCATCACATAATTAATTAAGCTAATGTCACTTTATATATTGAGGCTGTATCATTATAGATGATGATTGTATCTGTTTAATAAATTAGAAAATTAAAGAAAATTGGAATGATAAATGATAGAACAATATTTAAAAACTTTAACTAATTCAATTTTGTATATGCAAATTATTTTTTCTATTAATTGTTTGTTATTTATTTCAAGTACAATTAAAAATAATCCTCACACAGTATTTTGAATTTCATTTTTTTAAAATTGGAAAATGTATTTATTTTTGTTATAAAACACTGGCAATAATTAATATTGTTAAACAAAAGAATGTTTAGTTTAAATTTGATAAATTGGTAAATAAAATATGTTGTTTTATTCAGCTAACAATAAGATTGATAATTATCTTGCAATAAGAAAAGTAGAATTTGTCCAAAAAGAAACGGTTATTCAGCCAATTAGTGAAGTTTAGTTCAGATTTTCTTTTTTTTTTTGGAGAGAAGTTACTATGTTATGTAATCATTTTCAAAAATTATGGGAATAATACATCATTTTATTCTACTAATGATAAAATTTAACTAATTTATATAAATGAAAGAAGGTTTGTAACCTAACCATTCAGCTTTGATTTATTATCACTATATTTAGGAAAGATAATGTAATTGAATTATTTATTAAATATGTTCTATATCTGGAAAGACCAAACATTTGGTGTTAGGCAATTGAAAAAGGGAAATAGATGGAAATTAAATGTATTCTTTGTTTTTGATTACTCACTTGCATACTTATGGTCATCAAATACTCCAAAATACTCATGGAAAACTAAGTATATTATATTTGATTATAAGATATTTGATGCTGAAAATCTTTCAAAATTTTGTGTGCAGATAATTATAGATTCAAAAAAAATAAAAAAGACAAAAAAAAAATATAGTAAAAAATTAAGATTTATTGATGATGTGATAAGTGAAATTCATAAGTGAAACTTACAAGTTCTTGTTGGAAAGTGAAGATAAAGTGTTCTGTAAGTATATTCTACTGAATTTGGTAATGGAAATTTATATATTAAGGATCCAAGTTTTGTTTCCTCTGAGTACTGATATAATATTTATTTATTTATTTTTATACTTATTGAAATATTCAGAGATAATAAAACTGTTACAGAGGTAATACAATTGTGGTCTTACAATAATGAAGTTCCAAAAGATTTTATTTTTGATCATATAAAGAAAAATGTTTTATCTGAAAACATATATATATATTTGTGATATTTGTGTTAGTCATATTATATATGAAATTTTTTTTTCTTTTTTTGTATTCAACTCATAGATACAATGAAAGTTTACTAGATTGGAATAAAGAAATACAATAGTTTATATAATCATAAACACCAAGATTTTTCATGGAAATATATTGTTGGTCAAATTTTTATCTCCTCAGCACTTGAATTTGTTGATGATAAAATTGAAGCAGGTATAATAGTAGATAATCATTATTTTCTGTGCAAAATAATAAAAGGACAAAACAGACCTATAATTCCCATAATCTCAAATCATATAAAGTCAGATCTTGACTAATTCATATAAGAAAAAGGAAAATGATAGTTTATTTTTTATTCTAAGTAGAGGGATATGAGGCAGAATCTTAAAGTGAATGTCTTTTCTTAATTAATTGAGTTAAAAAGTAAATGATCAATTATAGAAAAATATTTAAAAGTTGTGCCAAGCCAATTCTTTTGTGTGTAAGCCTACTAATTAGTAAACTTAAAAGTTTCACCGTAATGCAATTAATTTTAGCGTATT
This sequence comes from Epiperipatus broadwayi, assembly GCA_028023455.1. Lineage (NCBI taxonomy): Eukaryota > Metazoa > Onychophora > Udeonychophora > Euonychophora > Peripatidae > Epiperipatus > Epiperipatus broadwayi. The sequence continues at coordinate 15,817,014 of JAQFVV010000008.1, read as the reverse complement.
AGTAATTGCAAGTTAATTAAAATTTGATCAATAATTAGTCTTGTTAAACAAAGTGTGTTATAAAAGAAAGACATGTTAAAATTTGATAAATAAGCAACATTACTAAACAAAATATGTTTTATTTTGCAAATGTAAGTCTGGAAAACATCCAGAATAAGAAAAATAGTATTTGTCATATTATAAAAAGAAACAGTAAAAATAATTATGATATAATTAAATTGCTTTATTAGAATTAACATGAAATCACAGATCTAGACTGTAATCCATGAGCCATGATTTCTAGTTTGCTACTCTATCTCTGCACCAAACTATGCAAAATAAATAATCAAATGGATTAACATCAGAAATGACTATGCTGAACTGTGATGCATGGATTTTGAACTCCAGATTCTACAAGGTCTATCTCTGAATCATATCATGTAGAGCAAAAACATGCAAGATTTTCACTTGTGCTATAGATAGAATATCAATCTAATGAAAAGTTATTTATTCAATAGTGAATTTCAATTCAAAATTTTATATCTATTTTTGAAAGGAAAATAACTTTAGGTAGTCTTTTATCATAGAACTGAGGCCTTTCGAAACTACATATAGCAGGGCAGAGATTATTGGAGAAATCTTCCAGTGAGATACAGCATTAATAAATCTTCAAATGGCTGTGAATCAAATATATTACTGATGATAATATTTTTGTCATGATTCACTCAAATGGGTTTGACTAATCAATTGTTTAAACTGCTTCGGTCTAAAACGCCATATTGAATTTTTTAAAATACTGACCTGAGACACAATTTTCACAATAACTTCAGTTTTAATTATGTTAGAGCAAAAAAATTACATCAATAGAAACTAGAAAAACTAAGGCAAACAATAAGCATAAGATAAATAGTAATAACTATATAAAAAATAAGGAAAAAAAGAAATTTTCACATCCGAAATAATTATTATTTTATTGTTTGTTCATAATTTGGAAATTAACATTAACTAAAATTTAAATATCATCTTCAGTGATAATTTCTTTGTATTTCTCGCAAAATTATCTTTCTAAACATGTATAACATGTCTTACCTGAGATAATCCGTAGCTTCACAATCTCCAAAAGAAGTTGAATATGAATTCTTCATTTTTATCTTGTACCCCAACAGTTCCAAATGTCAAAGGCATCTATAAAGAAAAAGATTCATCATAATAAAAGATACAAAAGAAATCATCATAGCAATTGGCTTCTTGTCTGTCTAAAATTAGAAATTGTAGGCTACATCTCTATCACTGATAAAATGAGTTTCATCTCTTCATTTTATATATTTTTGTGTACATCAATGATGTTTATATTCTTTATGGACACCAGTGATGTTTATATTCTTTATGCACACAAGTGATGTTTATATTCTTTATGCACACAAGTGATGTTTATATTCTTTATGCACACAAGTGATCCTATCTTGTTATATTTATTGTATCACATAGATTTAATTTATTTGCATATAGTTTATTTGTTAGGTATAGACTTGAAAATAATGTTATGAAACATATAGCAAAAACAGAGTGACTTTAAAGCATGAACAAGAATAAAAAAAAAAAAAAACATAAACAAGAATCAGAATTTGATTATATGCCTGCGTATGCAATCTTTCTATACATTTGATTATTAGTTTTATAACTCATTACTTGTAAACACAAACATATTATATAAACATAATTATAAATAATAAATTATTAAACTTTTTGAAAATCATTATTTTTATAAAATAAATGGATTAGAACTTTAGAAAATTGCAGTAGAACTTTAGAAAATTACGGTAGAACTTTAGAAAATTATGGTAGATATGAATTCTATATGAGCATAAATAAATATATAAGTTACTAACTACAAATTAAAATTAATAAAAAAGATAATTTTTTCAAAAATTTAAAAATAAAAATTAAATATTATTAAAAAAATTAAAATTTTATACTTACATGTCATTACATTGAAGCTCTAGGTCTTGTTTGTGAATAACATGCGGAAATGTTGACTTGCATTCGGTAAACCATTTTTTTTCTTTTATCGCTTCATGATAATTACAAAAGTTAACAAAAAACAAAAAAATAAATAAATACTGTGGTCAATTAAAACTGCTGCAAAATTTCACCAGATTTTTTTTGAGGTAGACATCTTTGGAAAGCTACGTCATTGAGCTATCAAATGCCCATATTTTGATTGACATCATGTTTATACTTTTTACGTCAATAAAGAAGAAAACAAAACATCATCTGACAAGCGCATAACGTGCTCAAAGAGACGTACCAATGTAAAATGTCTACTGAAGCTGCATAGAAGCCTTTACATTTATTTCATTTTCAAATCAGAATGATAAATCAATCAGAAGAAAGAATTTTCAAGTTTGAGAGGAAGAGTAACAAATAAAAGAACAACAGATGAAAAAAGGAAAGTTTGACATATATTTAAAATTAATTTATTTACTTATTTATTTTTTTCTATTGAAAAAGATTTTTTTTTTATAATTATATGTTAATTTAAAAAGAATGATTATGTTAATTAAAATCAATTCTATATTTTATTTAATAATTCAGTCATAAATCAAGTCATCTTCATTCTGGACTAAGATGAGAATATTAAACAGTGAATCTTGCTTTCTTGATGTTCTATGACTGGAGTGTGATAATATTTCAATAATTAACTCAAGTTAGATTATAGATTTATTTTACTTTGCCAATTATCAAAAGACAGCTTTTGTATATTAATTTTTGTTATAATTTTAATATTTAATAGTTTTGGAATCAAATTATTTCTTAAATTTTTTATTAATTAAATTCATGTTGTATTACATAAAATTTCAGTTTTTTTTATTGCTCTATTCTTTGCATGAACAGAAATTCTGGGATATAGTAATGAAAAGGTAGGTATAAGAGTTATATTCTCATTGTAGATATACCGATCTGCTTTAACTGCTGTGACATCTTATATAATTATAAATTAATCAATAAATATGATCTAAAGAAAACTGCTTCTATCATAATTACTGTACTGTAAAATTTAAGCATAATATAGGCTAGCAAAAGAAATTTATTACATAATTTTATTTGCTCAAAAATGACATCATTCAAATAAATATCCAACAAGGAATTAAACAGTGATATATTTGCTAGCCACACATACCACATTGTGAATCTCCACATAAATTGGCAACTTGAACAAAGATAAGATGTACACTATTGTACTGTTACAATGTGTGTATATATATTTTAACAGTATAAAATATATAAAATAAATAAATGATTTTTTCATGCCTTAGTTGGGATGCCAAATTATAACAGTATAAAAAATATTTCTCAGGTCTCAGTTGGAATGCCAAATTATAATGGTATAAAATAAAAATAAGCAAATGAATGACTTAGCAATATCCCATAATGTTAAGCGCCAAATTGTGATTGTATAAAATATTCAAATGATAGGTCAAACTAACTGGATACCAAATTATAATAGAATATAATAAAATATATAATCAAATGACTTATGAGAATTCTTTGGACATCAGAACATAATAGAATAAATTATTATTTTAACTTAACTGGATATTGATTTATAAAATATTATCTTAATCTTGACTAATCATTTATTTATTATACTAGCAAAAGGTTACTGATGAATTGTTCTCAGGTTAATTATCATTAGATGATGTGTTGTAGGACCTAAATGTAATAGCATAAATAAATAAATATTAAATCAACTTTACATTTAAGACCACTAAATATAATAATATTTATCTATGATAAAAAAAAAAAGTCTTATTCAGACTGCTAAATATCATGTAATAAAATGATTAAAACATGTAAAAATGTTCTTATTTAATATTTTGGCTACCTAATGTTTCAATATATATATATGTTGGTACGAAGATTTTCACGGGTAGCATATATAAAAGACATATTTTGTGGGTCTTTTATATATATATATATATATTGAGACTCTCAAAGTTTATATTAAAGTATAGTATAATAATTTAACTAGAATAATCATGAAATCCAATTTAATTAACAAATAAAAATATATTATTATAAACAATAATAACACACAAAAAATATAAAATTAAGAAGCAAATAAAAATATTCCTTGCTTAGTAAATTTAATCATGAATTAATTATCATTTATCTGTTTGTAGCTATTGCATGGTTTTTGTAGTGTTTGTAAAAATGGCAGACATTGTGCACTCTAGAAAAACTAGAATTTGTTCGAGTGGTTGTTGTAGATCGTGCGCTGATAATGGAGGAAGTTAAGTAACATAATGGCGGACGATAATTCCAAGAGATATTTGCTTATTGCAAATATTTCTGGATAAAAGACGTTACCTGATTGGACAAGGATTAATTGCTACAGTTATCAGCAAGCAATAAAAGACGGTGTAACAATTACGCAGGGGAAGGCAGTTATTAGCAGCCATATTGGGAGAACATCGAGCAGTGTAATAGAGAGTAGTAGAGAGCAGTCACGCAGTAGCAAGTTGCAGACCATTCGTTTGGAGAGCATCTGCTTGCAGACCATTCATTGGAGAGCAGTCGGTGCAGATCATTCGTTGGAGAGCATCCGTGGCTGAGCTTCGTTGCAGACCAATTCATTGGAGAGCTTCGTTGCAGACCAATTCGTTTGGAGAGCTTCGTGGCAGACCAATTCGTTGGAGAGCTTTGCTGGAAAAGAACAGCGTGGGAATTGTATAACGTTATTTGCTGACCGCACAGTATGACTTGCAGTTATAACCTTGGCACAGTCGTAAGTGCGGATATTACAGTTTTATAAAGATAACTAATGTGTGCTGTGAATGATACACCAAGAAAATCCTAATAAAAAATATACTAGCATAAATATTGTCAAATAAATACATAAAAAAATATTTTGACAATTTAATAAGTATGTTTATTTTGTTTACTGTTTTCTTATAATATTAAGCATAAACTTATTAATTTGCATATATAAAATATTAAATGTTTATTAAATATACACTATCATAAAGGTTATCCGTAAATATTTGTATGTAAAACTTATTTCTTTCAAATATATATTTAATGAAAACAAATAAACATACTTTCATATAAATAAATTAATATTAAAACAGGCAAAACTCTCCATACAGTATTGCCACTCAGTGCAAGCCAGAGTAATCAATTTATGCCAGAAGGCTTGTGCATAAAATCTCCATCTAGTGCCTACACATCCAACATCCGCAGACTAGTTTCTGGCTTGTGGCCTTCGTCAGTGAGGAGCCTTGGATCTGAGAGCACTGCACCTAGATCTTATGATCTAATGCAACCTCCAGCAGTCATCTTTTATCTCTACTTAACTACAAAACTATGAGTCTAAATTGAAAACACAATAATATTTTTAATCAAAGCTCATTAGCTTATATAGTCATATAGGTCTGAACTCAGTTCAGTACCAATAAATTTTGGTGTCTTTGATTTTTTAATAACCATAGCCACTATTATCCTATTAGGTAGGATTGGTTTTAAGCCAATAAACATCACATGATCATCATTTTTTATGATTTCAGACCTATATGACTATATAGGCTAATGAGCTTGGATTGAAAATATTATTGGGTTTTCAATTTAAGACTCAGTTTTGTAGTTAAGTAGAGATAAAAGATGGCTGCTGGAGTAGGCACATTGCTCTCAGATTCAAGGCTCCTCACTGACAAAGGCCACAAGACAGAAACTAGTCTGGGGATGTTAGATGAGTAGGCACTAGATGGGGATTTTATGCACAAGCTTTCTGGCATCCATTGATTACTCTGGCTTGCACTGAGTGGCATTACTAAATGGAGAGTTTTGCCTGTTTTAGTAACAGTTATAAGCAGGCATAAGAAATGATGATCATGTGATATTTATTGGCTTAAATTAATATTATCATTAAAAAATATTTTAATTTTATTTACTATATAATTTAACCTCTTTTTTTAATGATAATATTATATTTTCTGTACTATAAACAAATATATGCATACTAAAAAAAAAAAATAAAGGATAAAAAAAAATCTACCTGTTGAATTTATTTTAATACCTACATGGAATATTTTTTAAAGTATAATTCCATTGAAATAATATTTATTAGATACATCAAACTTTTATCATTAATTTATATATTTTTATATAAATACAAACAAAACAATAAATTTAAATTTTAAAATTCTTTGAAGAATCTGTTAGAAATCCCATATTTCCTGTATTACATAGATAGATGTTGCTTTTAAATTCAGGTATATTCAACTTAATAGCATTGAAAATTTTATTCATTTTTTTTTTTTTACGATGCTTCCAATTTTTAAACAAAATATTCCCTAATAAAATATCACAATGTTAATATTGATTTACAGCATTTATCAATTTTTGTGTATTCCATGAGTTGAATTGTAGCACTTAAATTATATTCCACAATGAGATGATTTTATCTGATGGTATGCAGATTTTCAAAAGACATGATGTCTTTTGAGCAAATGTTTATTAGCTTAATCTATCATATTCATAATTAAAATTTTGAAGAATATTATTAATATTCATACCACATAAACTTTATGTAGCTATCTATTGAAGTGAAAATTGAGAACTTCCAAACTAAGATCTGGGGTTTATATAGTTTTTTTTTTTTTTTGATGATATCATATTTATACCATTATCCTAGATACTGTTACCATGACACAATAATTCAAATTCAGTTCATCTCCAAGGATTCTGTTATTAAGAGTTAAATTTATTCATATATCCACTCAATAAAATGTTTTTGTGAATATCTCAGTGTTTCATGCCATTAAAATATTTTCTTAACTTTATAATAATAAATATTACAAAGTAATTATTTATTATTAACACTCGCAAAGCGTATGCACAATTAGCTTGAAAGGCTAATATTTGAATGTAATACGTTCTAAGATAATGTAAATATATATCTATATATTTACAAATCAAAAAAAAATTTAATAACCATATAAAATCATATCTTAAATAAAATATAGATATTCATTTATTTATTTATTTTATATACTATAATCAACATATTTTTTTAAATACCCATTTTAAATGAATTAAATATTTTAAAACAATGTTTTTAAATACATATAATTCAGTATTGCCTAATCATACTAACACATGCATACACATACTTTAATAATAATTTAGTGTTTTGTTTGTTTATGTTTACATATTTATTTTTCAAATGTATGCAGTAAATAAAATGTCAACAAGTGAATTCTTTAATAAGTACTTTACATTATTATTACTATTATATAAAATCATTTATATATCCCTGTTAATATATTCCTAACATAATATATATACTCATTATTAAATTTATTATATCATCTAAGAATAAAATATTTTCAAATTTTTTGCTGTGAGATAATTTTGATACACCAAGTTTTTTTAGAAAATACATATACCATTTTACATTAGAATGTGTTGTCTAAACTATTTGATTATTTTAAATTAATTTAGAATTAAAATAAAATAAGCTAACAATTTTTTTTTTTTTATAAATATAATGATTCCAAATTTAAACTCAGGCCACAATGGTATACTATACATGATAATTTATTAGTTATATTCCAATTGCTTGTTTCTTTTTTCTTCAAATAAAAAAGTCTTAAAAAATTATTTTAATCTTGGTTATTTAAAGCTATTTATTTTAGTTTGATAAGTTTTGTTTTAACATTCAATAGGCCTGTTCTTAACTTAGAATTTTATTCACTGATATTTATATCCTCCTTATTGATATATGTAATTACTTTTCATTGTAATATTTGTCTTATTAAATAAGCATCTTATAAAATAGACATCTTATCACTAAGCAGTTTGAAACTTTTTAAATGACTATTTTATCATTGAGTGAACAAATAAAAGGGAATTAGTTAATATTTGTCCAATTTTTAGTTTTGTTGCTAATTTATAAACTTGTTTATATTTATATTATCTATTTGTAAAATGTTTTTTTGATTGCACTTAAGTTTTTTTTTAATTATTTTATTTAATAGCTTTTCCACAGTCTATAACAGTTACTACTGGTGGAAATCTTTTATGTTCCAAAATTATTCATATAAATTTAAATTTTGATCATACATTTGAAACTAATATTCTTGAATCTTTAATGATGGCAAATAGCTTACAGTGTACAAGCATTGCTTTTCCTGCATTTGGTACAGGTTTGTATTTGTATTATTATTTTAGTTTTATATGAGTAATGTTTCAATATTTTAAATATTCTGTCCAATATCAGTTTTCTTTCATCATACAAACATAATCTTCATATTCTGCTTATTAACAGTGTTCAACTTTTATCTTCTTTTAAAGATATTTTCTATAGAAAATGATATTCATGTTATTTTCATAAGAATTTTGACTGCAATACTAGATTTGTACAAATTAGATTAAAACCAAATTTGTCAATAATATTTTTACTTAAATCTATTGAAATAAATCTAAAACTTATGCAAAGCAACATTTTTTTATTATTAAAAAAATGTTTAAATATGTCACTAGAGTTCAAGGATCAGCTCAAGTATCAACAAATTATTATCATAAAGAAAGATTTGCTGTAATTTATTGATCTATTTTTATAACTATTCATATTTTATTGAAGTTGACCCTTTCTTTCTCTAATGTCATATTTGTCAAACTTTTTTTAAAAACTATTAATGACATTATTAATATCCGAATTTATATTATCACTTGCAAAGAATGCTACCATAATTACCTATCAATCTACATCAGTGTAATTACACAATTAGGTAGGTAACTGAGGATGAATTTCACTGCATATTAGAATAGATATTTATTTAAGGAAAGCTTTTTATCCACAAACTACAAAATTAAATCTTACAATCAAATTGTGATAAATATAAAATTTCTAAAATCGTACTAGCTTAGATAAGATTAATATTCTTACATATGGAATAGTTTCTGAGCCCAATATACTTGATATTAGTCTTATCTATGAATGAGGGTAATTTTATTATGGAGCTTAAACCCAAGAAGTCTGCAGTTGTTTTTAAAAATTAGTGCTCAACTTAAATGAACAACTGCTCATACGATGTACAAGAGCTATAAATCCTGGATACTAACAGCATTAAACCCTTACCAGAATCAAACAATCTCAAGCATTAATATTAAGCAACCACTTTCTTTTTTAAGTCTAGTCAATTTTTGTGAAGTTTTTTTTTATATCAAACAAATTGATTAAAAGAAGTTGTATTATCAAAGCAATTATTTATTTTCTTCTTGTATTCGTTTGCTGAGAAATAAATAGCGAAGTTTCAAGGAACAATTTACTCCAGAAGTTTTTTCTTATTATATTTGAAAATAAAAACAATGAATATAAAGTCAAAAAATTATAATGGAAATAATTATAATTCCAAACAAAACTGCAGAGATTTATTTTTATTAAAGATAAAAATAACTAATTAAAGTTAAATAATTATAATGGAAATAATTATAATTACAAACAAAGCCGCAGAGATTAAAAGTTAAGAACAATCAAAAACGGGGTTTTGGAAAACATGCGATAAAGAATTTGGAGAAGTGTAGCAGATAAGACTTAAACAAAAGAACCATCGCACACTTGTTACATTTTTGTTTACCAGAAGAAGTTGGATACGTGTATCAAGCTGTTAGAGTTATTTGCGTCACAACTGTTTAATAATTGGTTTTAGCCATGTAGCCAAGTTCCATATATTTATCTAAATTTTTTGTCTTCATTTGTGTTTATATACCGGATTGTATGTTCTATTCTACCCCTCTGAAAAATTTAGGGGTGAAGACATTACAAGATTGGTGCAGTCAAAATGTTCGAACCTAGTGAAGCTTGAAAAAATAGGCCAGACGAGAAAGTCAACCGATACTTTTTGAAACAAGTAAAATGTCGTTAGGACAAAGCAGTATTCCCGAATTTAGTATGGAAAATGCCGAGGAATGGCCTCTCTATATTATGCAATTGGAAAATTTTTTCAAGTTGAATGGGATAAAAGATAATGAGAAAAAAGTGGCCACACTTTTATGTTTAGCAGGACATAAAGTCATAGAAATTGTTAATAAATTATGGGACGGACTGATAACCGATGGAGTACAGTTTGAAGATATAGTTAAAAAATTAATGGACTATTTTAGCCCGAGGCTGTCTAGACATGTAGCTGGATTAACTTTTAGAAATAGAAAACAAGACAGGGAGGAACAAATTAAAGACTATGACATAGTATTAAAACAGTTGGCAAAAAACTGCAATTATGGTGAATTTTTAGAACAAGTTTTGCTGGATCAGTTATTGTGGGGCATGTATGACGAAAGATTATGACAGACATTATTAACGGAAAGTGACTTATCATACGAAGTGGCTATTAAAAAAGGAAGAGCGTATGAAGCAGTAATTGAGCAAGCCCTAGCTTATAGAAACAACTCAGAAGAGACCAGCAAAATGGCAGTTTATAAAATGGATCAAAGACAGCAGCCGAAGAATGAAAATATAAAGAGAGAGACAGTGTTAGCAGTGAAATGTTTTTGCTGTGGTAAAATTGGCCATGTTTCTAAGAATTGCAAATGGAGGAAGGAAAACTGTTTTAGCTGCGGATTTAAAGGGCATTGAGCAGCTGTATGCAAAAAACCATGACAACAAAATGTAATCCAGGCACAGATGGTACAACGTATACCATTAATTATGTATCAACTAAGGGGAAAAGCATTATAGGACCATTTTGCAAGGACAAAGAGATATCACTAAACTATAAGAATTGGAGTCAAGGAACCAAGAATTAGCTATAATGCTACAGAAAAAGACACAATCTGAGCTACAACTCAACTTACAGTTACAAGAACTGAAAAGTTATAATTACAAATTACAAAATGACCTGGAAGAATTTCAAGTAAGATTGAAGGCTTCTAGACAACGAGTAACAGAATTAGAATGTAGTGTAACCAATACGAGCATTTCTAGTCAACAATATGAAAAGATGACAAAAGAACTATCAAAATAAGTGCACAAATTAAAACTGGATGTTTATAAATCAAATAAATTAAAAGAAGAATTTGAACAACAAAATTCAGAACTTAGTGGAAAATTACAAAGCAAACTTTCAGAATGTCAGAGTTTTGAAAGATTGGATGAAGATTTAAAAAGTAAACTCGCAATGTCAGAATTATTCAAACAGCTAGAGAGTTGGCAACAGTATGAAATGGAACTACAAGAAAGGATGGCTGTAAGTGAAAATGAAATGAACACTTTCGAAGATTTTTTAGAAGAACGGCAATCTTTAGATAGTGAGCTGCCAGAGACAAAAACCGAAGAGCAAAAGGGAATCCAGAGTTTCTCCAAGTGGGAGAAAAAAGCACGCAGGGCGGCAAGGAAAAAGAAGAGTACACACAAATTTCAAGGTTATATCGATTAATCGGAAAAATCAAGTGTTTCTTCAAGCTGAAAAAGAGAAACCGCCCAGACTCGTATGGGATAAAAGAAAACTGTGCAGAATGGATGATTATGTGTAACATAAATAAACTCTAACTTTTGGAGTGAGGGAGGAAGTGTTGTATTCATTTGCTGAGAAATAAATAGCGAAGTTTCGAGGAACAATTTACTCCAGAAGTTTTCTCTTATTTTATTTGGAAATAAAAATAACTAATATAAAATCAAAAAATTATAATGGAAATAATTATAATTCCAAACAAAACTGCAGAGATTTATTTTTATTAAAGATAAAAATAACTAATTAAAGTTAAATAATTATAACGGAAATAATTAAACAAGCTGTGGATATTTATTTTTATTACAGATAAAAATAACTAATTAAAGTTAAATAATTATAATAGAAATAATTATAATTCCAAACAAAGCCGCGGAGATTAAAAGTTAAGAACAATCAAAAGCAGGGTTTTGGAAAACATGCGATAAAGAATTTGGAGAACTGTAGCAGATAAGACTTAAACAAAAGAACACAGAGGGATATAAAAACTGCGAATGAAAAACCATCGTGCACTTGTTACATTTTTGTTTACCAGAAGAAGTTGTATATACGTGTCTCAAGCTGTTAGAGCTATTTGCATCACAACTGTTTAATAATTGTTTTTAGCTGTGTAGCCAAGTTCCATATATTTATCTAAATTTCTTGTCTTCGTTTGTGTTTATATACCGGATTGTATGTTCTGTTATACTCCTCTGAAAAATTTAGGGGTGAAGGCATTATATTTCTGTGACCCATTCAAATGTCTTCATTTTAACCCTGACATATTTATTATATAAATTTGCTGTTGTGTTAGTAAACTTTGATGATTTCATTGGCCAATTCCTGTATATGCATTTTTATATAAAAGACAATTTTGTCATAATATTTTCTATTAAATTTTTTTTAACCACACTTGCATAAGTAAAATTTTAAAAATAAACAGTAATTGACATTTATTTTTAATATATTTATTCCATGGAAACTAATGTCAGAATATCTGGTGTCATGTATGCTTAATTGTTGTATATTATTTCATAAGTTACTTTTATGTATCATGTAATTGGATCAGTATTCAGGTGCCATTTTATGGTTCTTATAATAAAACTATATTTGAAAATGACAGCTTCTACAATAAATAGATAACAAAATTTGTTTGAAATTCATTTTGGCATGCTTTTAAATAAAGTAATATTGTGCAAGCAGTCTTTACTGAAGTCTTTTTTTTTGAGTTTTGCAAGGAAATCAAGTCATATTCAGGAATTAGATTTAAAAATACCAGGTCAAGCCCAGCATTTATCTAATAGTTAACAATTAAGAAGAAAATCTGAAATTTTTCAGACATACATATATCTTCAAATCCAACTATCTAACTTAAATAGCCTTATGGGACTAAACTAAATTCAGATACACCATATATTAATAGCTTTAACGATATAACATCACCAAAGCTTCAAAAGCAAAACTATAATTGCAATGAAATAAAGTCATTCATCAAGTGACTTAGTTTTAATAAGCTTGTATTACAAAAGTTGTATAATGAGTGTGCCAATAGCTCTTAACAAACTTTTCTGAATATCCCTATCTTCAGACTGGTTTCTAGCAGTTAGCTTTTGTCAGTGAGGTGCTAGGCTTTGTTGCTGTTCTATTGCTTAAGCTATTAATATATGGTGTATTTGTTAAATAGCTGGATTTGAAGATATATGGATTTCTGAATATTTCAGATTTTTTACTTAATAGTTAAGTATTAGATAAAGCTGGGCTTGACCTGGTATTTTTAAATCTAATGCCTGAATATCCTAGTATCTCACTGATGAAAGCTAACAGCTACAAACCGGTCTGAAGATAGGAATATTCGGAAAAGCTTATTAAGAGCTATTGGCACTCTCATTATATAATATAATCTTCTTTTGAGATTTGTATTGTAATATTTAAACTTATCTATGAGAGTTATATTTGTTATACAAATAAAAAGAGATCTATAACTTGAGCTTAATCTTAGCTCTATTGACCTCCTTTTGAGCAAGTACTATGATAGCACTTGATTTATTATCAGTCATTAGTTCATCATCAAAAATATTTTTACTTTAAGTATATTCACAATTCATATCTGAGATGTGAATAGGTTTTTATTTCTGTGAAGTTCTCCATCTTTAGGAACATTAAACAATAAAATGTACTATGTCTTTTTTTTTTATTGAACAGCAAATGGGATGTAAGAATGAACTTTTTAGGTCTTTAAATGTTAAAATGGATGTGTGAATAATAGATAAGTACTGTGTTAAAAATTGGTTTTACGGTATTGCTAAATAATTACAAAAGTACAGAAAGTTCCTTTGTTTATTGTGTATCTGTTATGTATGTGTGTATATGTTTAAATACATATACATAAAATGGTTAATTGTAATAGGATGATGAATAACTAAAAATATAAAAGTTTATGTGATCAGAAAATATTATTTTCTAAGTAGCTGAAAAGAACAATTAATTAAAATCTCTAGAGATAAGTAATTAAATTCTTTCAGTAAAAATATATATCATTAGCAAGTAAATGATTGTGATTTCCTGATTCATTCATTGATAACAACTTTAGAAATCCAAAAATAATTTTTTAATGCATTTTAATAGAAGTAAAATTTTCTGGTCCAGTACGTAGCTTGAATAAATGAAATAATTACCTTATCGGCAGAATCTGAAATCAGGGCCACTCAGAAAAATAATTGGACAATCAATGGATAGAACCCAGATGACAAAAAGAAATGCATCTAGTGGGCAGATGGACATTTAACTTTGGTGCTGGATGTCACCATGTATATCTTATGTTTGCAGTGTGGAGAACTTGCTTGCAAATGTGTAGATTTTAATTATCATTTATGTGTACCTACAGGGCTATTTATCATTAAATTGTATATATGGAAATTAATAATGTAAACATCTGTATATCCATATTAAATACTAAATTTTAATCATATTAGTTGTGGTTTTTACAAGGGGATAAATTTAGATCTCATGGGGTCTGGAGAGCAAGAGTTATGCTTCCAGACATAGAAATTGGCACAGTTCTGATTTGAACATTGAATCAATTAATGTTTTAACAGTTAGATTTAGGTGTATAGAACTATTGGCTAAAATGCAATTGTCAATTGGAGAGTTCGAAGTCAGTGAGGCTAGTAGTTGGCCATTTGTATGTCCAACATGTCAAAAAATATCTCTTCATTAATAGAGTTCAAGAGAATAAAATTAAATTAGCAACATTATTGTGCTTTGCTGGTAAAAGAATTATAGAAATAACAACCAGGCTTTCAGAATCTCATACTCTTGAAGATTTTTTATACAATCAAATTAAAGATCGATTATTAAATTATTTTAATCCCCATTCCATTAGACGTGTTGCCAAACTTCATTTCCATATCTGTTATCATGAAAGGTATGAAAGAGTAAAAGATTATGATATTGCTCTTCGTAATCTGGCAAAAAATTTGTATCTATGGGCCCTTCCTTGATGAGGCCCTCCTAGAGCAATTTCTGAGGGGTGTGATTAATGACAATTTAAGACAACAATTATCAGCCAATAATGGCATAAATTATAATGAAGTTATAAAACAGATAACCTACAAACTAGTTCTCACAAATCTCGAAACAAATGCAATGGTAATGTGCAAACTGACATTTTCAAAACTTATAAGGTGATTAAAAAAGAATTACTGATAGAAAAGACAATAATGCTACCTGTAAAAATCTATTTGATTGTTTTTGTTGTGGGGAAAATAACCTCAAGGCCAGAAACTGTTTCCAGAAAGATGAACATTGCAAAATTTTTTTTAAAAAAAAAAGTCACATCGAAACAATGTGTAAGTAAAAAAAAAAAAGAACCTGGTAAAGAAAGAAATAGGCATAGGGGTGCATTCAGTAGTCAGGAAAATCAGTTAACCAATATTAAAAATATGTTGACCACTGAAGATGATAAAATAATTCTAAAATTAAAACTGTGCAACAGCCTATATCCATAGAGATTAACAGAGATAGTGGCATATCTCTAATTTCAGTCCAGGAATGGTTCTCTGTAGTTGTAAATTGTACAAAATCCTGGACAATTGAGAAAACTGCACTAAAAGCCTTGGGTGTAACAGAAATGCTATCAAAATTAAAGATGTGGTTAAAGTCCTTATCAATAGAATAGAAGGAAAAGTATTTAAGTTACCTCTATACTTAATAGGCCAGGACCATTTCAGAAAATTGGGCATAAAACTTGCATTCATAAAAAAGATTGAATTAAAAATGGAAATGAGACAAATATCCTAGGTTGTTTAATTGGGGAACCAGGTAAAATTAAAATGACACCTGTATCATTAGAAATAATCCCTGTGACTAGGATGTATCTTGAATAAATAATATAATGATCTTATCAGCAGGATCTGAAAAAAGAATCAATCAGAAGAGTAATTGGATAATCAATGGATAGAAGCCAGGTGGCAAAAAGAAACAAACCCTTGTTGATGGAAGCTTCCGGTAAGCAGATGGACATTTAATTTTGGTGCTGGACATCACTATATACACCTTAAGCTTCCAGTGTGGAGAACCTGCCTCCAAAAGTGCCAAAGCAAATTAGGGATTGAACAGGTCTTATAGATCTTAATTGTTATTTATGTTTGCCTATGGGACTATTTATATATCGTTAACTATATATATATATTTTGTAATATTGCATTTTACATGCCCACATAAACCATTAAACCCCCTCATCAATCAAAATGTTATAACTCAGCACACCAACCTTCTTGATATAGAAGCCACTATAGACTATATATATATAGTAAAAGTAATCCAAATAAAATATTTCCAAAAGTTACAATAATACCCATGAACAGTATTGCATAAGGAAATATTTAATTATTTTAAAACGGACACATACCAAATTAAACATTGAAAATTGACAAAATTTATATTTATTTTTCTTTTGTTGTAAACGACTATACAACACATGCATCATAACAATATAAGAATAAAGATGACCAAATTTAAATGCAAGCAACAAAATTATAAAAATTTAAAGGAAAGAAATAATAATTAAAAACCTTTATCATTAATCCCTTATACATATTGAACCGGGTGGGAATATGATCGCTACTATCCTATAAATTACCTGTTATATTGAAGTGATACCCGGGGGTACCTGTAACCAGACAGGTTACACAAGGTATAACCTACAGCCACATTTCCAGGCTACAGAACTTCTCGGCTGCTAAATTCAAACACCTGTCATCCAAAGAACTTTATTTGTTTTGAGGAGAACCTCAGGTGCCAACAAATTACGCAAAGTAATTAACATGCCCTGAATGACGACTACTAATTTAGCGCCTGATTTATCCCACTAGCTCAATAATGAAATTACCAAGAATAAATCTAATAGATTACCCAGTGACCTATTTAAGAAAATTGTTTATTAGTGGTATAACTAGAAAAGAACTACTCAACACTAATTAGCAGACAATGTTTTTTTGTAATATATTTTAAATAAATTTGTTACTAGAAATTTATAAGTTAATTTTATTACACCTTTAATAATAATATAATTGTCACACTTTTATGCACACATACTCTCAATAAAACATATAACAATAAAATGATATCAATTCTATACACACATATTCTTAATAAACACTTGATAATGAAATAATATAATTAATATACATCTAAATGTGTATACATACTCGGACTATAAATACTAATTATTTCAGGATTTCAGGAAAGCTTTGCGAAACATTTGGCTAATACACTGGGCGATTGATATACACGCACATATTATAGTTCATCTATATGCTGAATATCAAGACCACTCAAAGATTGCTATTGCTACTATCATTCAATAAAGTTAGTATTAATCTATGAATGGGAATAAGAAATTTATATTACCTAGGATTTTTGGACACATTGTATTCTGGGAGATGTGGCTTCTCGCTGTCTTGCTGTATGGATGATTTATCAACCGGTTGGATTTTAGGTTTCTGATGATGACCTGATGATTGTAGATCTGGGCTGCATCTTACTTCGAGCAGATAGATATTCTTGGCAACTCCAAATTATTAGAGGGGCATGGCTTATATAGGATAGAATGCTGATCTTATGGATGAAGGTTGGAGCTCGATCGCATGTTCTGACTTCTGCTTAGCACGACGTGATTTTAATTGACACTCATAAATCAAAATACAGTGACAAGTTAAGAAAAGAAGAGTCCGAAGTGAAAAGAACCAATTGAATAGATTTTTTTTTTTTGGCCTATTTATATGATCCCTTCTTGTTGTTCATTTTCTTATCTTTCTGAATCAGTTTAATTAATTTATAAATTTAATTAAATTTTATTAATTATTTTGCCAATGTCTAGACCAATCTAACTTTGGATAAGATACAGTTTTTTAAATTATTCCCATTGTTTATATTTGTAGCAGTTTATAAATACTAATTCCCATTCTTTATTTATCGGACAAGCAATCTTTGAGTGAATTTTAAGTTCATATTATAAGATTTCCTTTACTTTCATTTTCTTTTTCTTTAATAAGCATACATTTTGTTCCTTTACAAATTTAAAATTAGCTTTACTTTACACATATATCCCTCATTCTTAAATAAATGGAAGGAGAGATTTTAGTTTTTAAGTTTTTTAAATTTTACTAAGTTAAATTTTCTCCCATTCTAATCGCTCTTTAATTTGTAAAATTTTATGAATAATGCAGCATTTCATTCCCCTGGCAAACTGCATTTTTTAAAAGAAAACTCTTTAACTTTCTAAATAACACCTCTTTTTTAAACTTATTGTAAATTATATTTTTTTATTTATTGAACTTTTAATCATTTCTTTTGACAAAACTTATTTTAGTCATTTATTGGTAACTTTATTCTGCAGTGATTTTTATTTATTAAAATTTTAATTTTAAAATCTTTACGTTTATGAATTTTTTTTATTTTAATAATTTTAGATAAATTATTATAAATATGTAGTGCTATAATAGCAGTACAATATATATGACTTAAAACATTATGTCAATCAACTCAATACATGAACTTAAACTCATGATATAAAAGAATCGCATTAACATACACTAAAAAAAGAACAACCTCGTTTTGGGTAATCGGAAAAAGATAGGTTTTGAATGGCATTTTTTTTAAAAAATGGATAAAGAAAAAAAGTCCTTTGACTAATCAACATCTGCTCTGTGAAAGTTGTGATCGATCTTCGTGGTCGAAAATAATGATCAACAATCATCAAAAGCAAAACTATAAACAACAAAGAAACCTTGAAAAATGAAGGGAACTCAATTCAACCGATTGAGAATTTCAAACTAGAAAATCCAAAGGCAAATTTTTTTTTAGATGTATAATATGTTAAATTTATTTATTTATAATATATGGGTACATGTTTAAAAGGAAATGTAATGTAAATTGTATCCAGTAGATGGAGTGAATAAAAGTAATAGAAAAATGAGAGTTAGTAAAAGTGTAAAAGAGAGGAAAAAAGCATGCAGAGAATATAAGTGTGCTATTAAGAACAAAGAAAGTGAAAAAGATATTAATGCTAAATGGGAAAAGTACTTAGAAAAGAAGAAGTTAGCTAAAATAGATAATTATAGAGCGAGAATGAAACTAAATAGTAAATTATTGGATGATATTAATAAAAGTGGAAGAGATGGGAGTAAAAAATTTTGGAATTACATTAAAAGGAGAAATTTAGGGGAGAGAGAGATAGTATTACTGGATGAGGAGGGAATAGAGTGTAGCTCTAGAGAAGAATTAGAATATTGAATAGTTATGTAATGGATATAGAAAAGATGTTAGATGTGAAGGACAGAGGGATAGTAAATATGAAAGCATATAGTAATGGGAATATTGCATTTACAGAAAATGAACTGAATGAGGCAGTGAAGTAATTGAGAAGTGGTAAGACAAGAGGATTAGATGGATGGGCAACAGAGATGGTAATGAATTTGGGGCATAGGGCAAAAGTAAAGTTACTATCATGTTTTAATAAGATGGCACAGAAGAGAGTTTTTCCGGGTAGTTGGAGTAATACAAGAGTAAGATTATTATTTAAAGGAAAAGGTAAGGATCATAGAAAGTTAAATAATTATAGACCAATAGCAGTAACATCAGTTTTATATAAAGTTTTTCATATATGGTGGCTGGAAGAGTTGGAAAATGGATGGAAGAAAATAATGTAGTGGGGGAAATGCAAGGAGGTTTTAGGTCAGATAGGCTTATAGGAGATAGTTTATTTGTAGTTACACAACTTATAGATATGAGTAGGAATTCAGGTAGACAGTTGTATATAGTTTTATAGATATAGAGAAGGCATATGATAGAGTGAATAGAAATAGATTATGGATAAGTTTAACAAATCTGGGAATGGATGAAGCTTTAGTGGGTGTTATTAAGAAATTATATGAAAATAATTACTATACATACCAATTAGGGGATATAGAATCAGTTAAAGTTAAAAATGGGGTGGGACTGAGGCAAGGATGCCCTATGTCACCTATTTTGTTCGTGTTGTATTTGAGTGAAATGGAGAGAGCAATAGAAAGACTAGGAAGAGGGATAGAGATACCGTTAACAGGTGGCAAGAGAGTATATACATTGTCCGGACTTTTTTTTTGCGGATGATGTCTTTTTGTGTGCAGAAAGAAGAGAAGATATGGAAGTTATGCTGAGGACATGCGCAAGGGTGGGTAAAGATATGGGGATTAAATTTAGTGAAGAAAAATCAAATATAATGATAGTGAATACTGGGGAAAGAGAAGACAAAGATTTCTTATTGGGGAATATAAAGTTAAGTGTGGTGAATAGATATAGTTATTTGGGAATCATCTTGAGTAATAAGAAAAATTGCTTGGATGAATGGGAGAAAAAATTGATAAATGAAGCAAAGAAAAGAAAGGGATTGATAAAGAAATTAACACTGTTTTCATATAATAAATATGATGTAGCTAGAATTGTCTGGAAGGGAGTGGCAGTAGCAGGGTTAACATACGGCAATGATGCATTATGTGTTAGTAAAGGGGTATTAGATTGCTTAGAAAAAGTACAAAGGGAAGTAGGAAGACATGCATTAGATGCTGAGGTGTGGACAGCAAAAGAGGCAATTCAAGGAGAAATGGGATGGTCAAGTTTTTATATGAGGGATGCAAAAAGCAAATTGAAAATGTTCGGTAGATTGCAGTTCATGGATAATAAAAGAATAGCCAAAATAGTATTTAATTGGGTTACAAGTAAAGGGCAGCCAACAAGATGGGTGAGAAAGGTAATGCGGTATGCAGAAGAATTGGATAAAGAAGTTATGTCAGTATACTTGTACAAAAGATGGGATGATTGTGTTAGGAGGATTGTTGAGTGTTATAGTGGGAAGGAGTGGGATAGAAGAATAGATGCTTTAATAAAAAATAGGGAGTTGGACAGATGAAGAACTAGTATGGAAGAGTAAAACGAGTTTAAATATATATATAAGTAAACGGAACATTGGTTGTGAGTTAATTTACGATAATAGTAAGGAAAGTAGTTTATTGTTTAAGGCTCGAACAGGATCTTTAGCAACAAGGGAATATACACGTAAATGGAAAAATATGGGTTATTTAGTCTGTAAGTTGTGTAAAGAAGGCATAGAAAATATTAGGCATCTGTTACTTCAATGTAAATGTTTGGAAGCAGAAAGGGTACAAATAATGAAGTTATGGAAGGTTAAATATGAACAAAGTGATTATACAGAGAGTTATTGGTTTTTATGCTGGGTTTGGGGAAAAATAAGGGGGATTTAGATATGAAGGTCATGGAGTTGACAAAGATTATGTTGTGGAAATGGGATGGAGCAGATTATGGGAAAACTTAGGGTGGACAATGGAAAAGGAAGGTAAAGTGGCTAACAGGTTTCTCTGGGCATAGCTGCTGAGAGATTCCTGACTCCGTTTAAGGAAAAGTCACAGTACATCACATCACATGTGAATTATATAGTATAATATCTTGAGAAGGTCTCAATGGAGATGAAAGCCAGTTTGATAAATATTTAAATATACTTATTAATAGTTGTTTATTTCAATCTTATTTGATTGATTATTTATTTAGGTGTTTATGACAACATTATGGACAAATAAATGATATTGGATATTTGATCTCATAGTGATGATCTTACCAACTTTAGAGACTATAAAAATTTATTCTCTTATACACAAATATTAATTATTATTACAATATGATGAATTGATATTAACTTATTAAAGATTACTGAAGAGTAATAAAATTAAACAAAATGAAATAGTATGTAGTCAGTCACTTAAACAATCTAAATCCTAAGACCTAAAAGTAGGAAAAATAAAAAAGTTGAATTAAACAATACCTTTAAAAAATGGGGACAGGGGGAGGGCTATACTAGAAAATATTCAATCCTCTGAAAAATCACTGATCCCACAGATACAAAAGAAGAAAAAACAAGCATGAATGATGTTTAATCAATTGAGGGTAATGATTCAACAAATGTCAGTAAATATAACAACTGAACTATCAAAAATGGAAAAATGAAATGCTGAATTATCCACTAAAATGGAAAATGGAAAAATGAAATGCTGAATTATCCACTAAAATGGAAAAATAAACTGTTGAATGTATTGAACTCAAAACGGAATTGAAATCAGAATTATCTGAATTAAAAACTGACATAGCAAAACAAAATACTGCCATAAACCATTTGCAGTTGGATATCAATATTAAATTGGTAGAAATAAAAGAAGACAATGAGGAAAAGGACAGTAAATGTGAATAAAGGTTTTAACAAACTAAAAAAAAAAATATAAGTAAATTAGATAGTAAGTTCTTAGAAATGAAACAAAACCATAATATGTTCAAATCAGAAATAGAACAAGATCAAAGAAAATATCAAATAAAGGCAGATAATAAACTAGGAGAGTCACAATTAGAGATGAATCAATCTAAGGAAGACTTAAAAAATAAACTGGAAATTCAAGGAAAGAAAATCAATGCAATAAAATACGATTCTAAATGTATTGAAATAAAACAAGGTTTAATCGGAACACAAGTGATGCAAAACAAAAGTAGTATTGAAAAATTAATTAAGAGCCATGATACTCTACAAAATGAAGTTGAAACTATCAACCTTTCTGTTAACCATAGAATATGAAATTTAGAACTTGAATATTCCAACAAAGGGATAAAAGTCAATTTTAAGAAGAGTACATTAGTATGCAATGAAGTAATCTTCTTAGGTCATATTATTGGTTGTAATGGAATAAGGCCTCATCCTGATAAGATTAGTACGATACAGAATTTTCCTAAGCCTAAAAACAAAAAGAAAATCAGATCATTTCTGGGATTATGTGATTTTTATAACTGTTTCTACCCAAAATTTGCTTATCACATGGAACCGTTGTTAAAACTAATCAGAAAAGATTTATGATGGGATTGGGGTGAAGAACAAGTCAAAGTGTTTGATAAAATTAAAACAAAATTTTTAGAGCAAGTTATGCTAGCTTTTCCTGATTTTGATAAACCCCTCATCATTCAAACTGATAGTAATGGATATGGATTGGGAATAACCATATCCCAAATTCAAGAGGCTGGCCAAACAAGAGTTCTCTGTCATTAGCCGCCTGTTAAAAGCTCCAGAAATAAATTATATGGTTACTGAGTAAGAAATACTGGCAATAGTGTGGGCTTTCCAAAAATTTTGACAAATACTTCTCGGATCAGAGATGATAGTGATCACTGAACATAAAAGTCTTGAATTCTTAAATCACAGCTACTTAAGTAATAATCATCTTGTTAAATGGAGTTTTCTGGTACAAGAATCCATTTACACAGTACAATACTGTAAAAGACCTGGAAACATTGTAGCCGATGTGCTAAGTCGAAATCCATTTCAGCTAGAACAACATCTAAGGTAGACAATACCTATATTTTAAACATTAATTTCCTGATTAATGAAAATGTAGATAACAACTCAAAAAATATTCAGAACCTTCAAAACAAAGATAAAGATCTGTTTCCCATTATTAAAACTAAAAAAAAAGAGAAAATTCTTTATAAAGCCAACAATCTTAAATATTACCAATTAGATAAACAGGTCTTAAAATACAAATTAAATAATGACAAAGATGAATGGAGGATAATAGTACCTGAAATACCTGAAATCTTGAAAGGTCCATTCACACAATATGGGCACTACAAAGTCCACAAAACTGAACAAATATTAAAGAACTGGTTTTACTGGCCTAGAATATACAAAAACATAATGAATGAAATCCAAGGTTATTGCATATGCTTAAGTACCAAGCCATTAAACAAAAAGTTATATAAGTTCAATGAAGTCAATTATCCCAGAAAGATCAAACAAGGTCTTAGCTCTGGACTTTTATTGTCCATTAATCAACAAGAAAAAATACTTACTAGTAGTCTATGATCTTTTCTCAAAATTTGTGTCAGCTTACCAAATACCTCAAGCTAACACTAAACATACTATCAACATATTAGAGACACTCCATTTTGAAAAAGTTGGAAAATCAGGGATGACCTTAACCGATCACGGTGCTCCTTTCCCATCCAAAGAATGGATCAAATGGGTAGAAAAGTATCAAATAATACATGTACTAATCTCTTTTAGAAATCCACAGTCAGAACTTGGACATTTGTTCAGGACTTATTTAAAGGATAAACATAAAGATTGGGTGAAACATACACAGTATGTAATAAACTTCATAAACTAGAGTGTAAGTGAATCCACTGGATTCACATCCATTAGATTACACTTGGGTAAAAACACTCTAATCCTATCAAAATGCCCATACCAATACTAACAGAATCACCCATAAATCTGGAAAGTGATCAAATGAAAACATATCAAAAATTAATACAAATGAGAAAAGATGAGTCAAAAACAAAAAGAAATCCAAATACTAATTTAAAATTGGAGACAGGGTATTTGTCAAAACCCTGCATGTAAGCAATCCAAAGGAATTATTTTCCACAAATTCTGCAATCTGTACATTACTAACACTAAATGTGCCAGTCCAAATGCATATTAGTTAGATTGCGAGAATGGAATCCAAGGAATTTATAATACAAGAAAACCATATCAAGAAAATATATATATGCATATGTATAGATTCTATAGAACACCTTCATTTTTTTTTAAAAAAAAATTTTTTTTTAAAATAAGGATATAGAATTAAATATATTAATTACTCTTTAAATTTTTTTGGCAGAAGAAAATGTAATATTGCATCTTACATATCCACATAAAACATTAAACCCTCTCATCAATCAAAACATTATAACTCAGCACACCAACCTTTTTGATATAGAAGCCACTATAGACTATGGTATATTTAATAGATTGTAGTAGATGCTTGAGTTGTTACATAGATGAGTCAGCAAACAATCTACATATTAGTTACCAACCATAGGTTTGATGTTTTACATAAAAATGAAGATAGACCAGTTTCCAAACATTTCAATTTACCTGATCACTCGATTGATTATTTAAGAGTAGTTATATTGGAAGATATTTTTTTCTTCCATGAGAGAAAGAAAACAGGAGAGTTTTTTTATTTTTAAATCCTCATGGTATGAATATGAATATAGGTACTATCACATCCTTGAATTACCTGTGGATTTGTTTTTTGGTTTTTTGTTTCCTATGTAATTATTGTATAGGTGGATTAGCATATAGGGGAATATATATATATGGGTATAGTAAAATACATATAGGAGAATATATATATAGGTTTTTTTTGGTGTGTACATGTATAATAGTATATTTTATTGTTTTTTGATATATTTTACTATATAATAATAATATATGTATGGTTTTAATTTTTTAAAAAAAGCTTTTTGTGAAAGAGTTTTTTTGTATTTTTTATACAAAGTTTTGTAAAGATTTTTAGTCTATAGGAATTAGTTTTGTTATCTGATATGTAACTGTTTGTAATGCTTTAGCATTTAAATTCTGGAAATAGCCATTTTGCTGTGCTTTGTGATGAAAAACAGTTTGCTGGTCGAAATATTAGAGCTGCTTTATAGAGAAGTAATTGTGTGTTTTTTATTATAAATGTAGTAAAAGTAATCCAAATAAAATATGATTTGGGGAAGGACCATAATACCCATGAACATTATTACATAAGGAAATATTTAATTACTTATATAATTTATATATAAAACAGACATAACAAAACTCATATACCAAATTAAACATTCAAAATTGACAAAATTTATAAGGAAATATATATTTATTTTTCTTTATTAACAACTTTGTCGTAAACGACTATGCAACACATGCTTCATAATAACATAAGAATAAAAATGACCGAATTCAAACACAAGTAACAAAACTATACAAATTTAAAGGAAAGAAATAATAATTAAAAATCTTTACCATTAATGCTTTATACATATATATATATGCATCTTAAAACTTTATGGATGGCAATAATCAACTCAATACATGAACTCGTGACTTAAAAGAATCAAATTATCACATATAAAAAAAGAACAATCTCATTTTGAGTAATTGGGAAAAAGATATATTTTGAATGACATTTTTCTTAAAAAGTGAATAAAGTAAAAAAAAACTTTTGACTAATCAACCTCCACTCCATGAAAGTTGTGATTGATCATTGTGGTTGAAAATAATGATCAAAAACCATCAAAAGCAAAACTATAAAACAACAAGGAAACTTTGAAAAACAAAGGGAACTCAATTTTACCAATTGAGAATTTTAAACTAGAAAATCCAAAGACAAATTTTAAATCTACTCCCCATTTCAAGAATATCTTGAAACCCCTAACTGAAGAAGCATATCAATTCTATCTTGAGATTCTCAACAGAAGAACATTTAGCCACCCAGTAAATTCAAAGACTAAATATTCAGATAAATATGGTGTGGCTAAGTATAAAGTGACTTTGTGGGGAAGAATCTATCAACTATGAATCTATAATTGCAGAAAGAAAAAAATAATTATATTCAACTTAAACCGACAGATATCCACCTATGCTGCAGATTGCATGAAACACACTATTCAAACCTTAGGATTCCATCTCACCAAATCAAGCGAATCATATAATAAAGTGAAATTTGAATCATCAGGAGGAATGTTCTAAAGTATTCAAACCCAACTAACTGAATTGGAAATTGTAAAATATGGACATTCTCAATATTCACAAAATTTTTTCCTTCTTGGATGAGCAATAATTTTAAGTTGATATTGTATAATTAATCACATGCATATATTATTTCTTTATTTTATATCTCTCCTTTATATGAGTCAATCTATTGTTTAGGTATTTAAAAAGGAAAAGGAAAAAACTACCGTTTGAATTTTTTCAATTGAAAATGAAATATAGATCTAGATAACAGCTGCTTGCAGAAGAGAATATCATCATTAAAGATGAAGGTAAAAGTCTATTTTGTAAAACATTAACTGCCTTCACTAACAAAGGAACAATGTTATTTGTTTGTCCGTACCAATTCTGTTTATTATTTTATTTATTTTTCGGTATGAATGACTAAAAACTCTTAATATAAATGAGCTTTACTCTCTTATAACTGAAACAAATAACGGCAGGAGGAGGGTCTTAAAATCACGATCTCCATAGGTTGAAGTAGTTAATTAATATACATATATATTTTTTTTGGAATAATAATTTCAATGACTCTAAATTAGAAAGTAAGCAGTATATAAATATTAATAAAAATTTAACCCCCCCCCTTTTTTTTTTTGATGTAACTTCAACTGTACAATAGGATGTCAAATGATTATCCTTTAAAAGGGGAAAAGAGATTTGGGATAATTAATATAATAAATCAAAAAAATAAGCATGGATGTCCAAAGTCAATAAACTGCTATTTTTTTTTTGTGAATAAAATTGTTAAACATATTATTTTAAAGTAAATTCATTTATCGGGGTATTGTCTTATTTGATTATCAATTCATCATACTCATCTTTTTCTAAAAGTAGTATTATATCATATGCTGAAGTAGAATACCATTCCTATATCCTGAGCTCAAATCCTGAGACGAAATGGAAATAAAGATGTGGAAGAATGAATGAAACTATATGGAGGTATCCTGAGACTCCCATATAGGTTTATCCCTTTCTTACATATTTGAGATCAAAGTTGGCCATGAGTTGAGGATCTTAGAAATTTTAAGTTTTCCCTTCTCACCCAATTTGATGACCTACTATGTATTCTGTCAAGCAAGACTAGGTTTTGTTCCATAACATTATAGTAAATACTAAATTTTAACTCTATTTTTTGTGGTTTTTATCAAGGAATAAATTTTGAGCTAATGTGGTCTGGAAAGCAAGAATTACACTACCAAACATAGCAATATCCATAGCTAAATTTAACTAGAATTAATATGTAAGATTACAAACTTGAAGACTTTAAAATCAAAACAAAAAAAAAAGATTTGCGATTAAAACTGTTATTGTAAAGAAGAACACTCTAGAGTCATATACAAGATCAAACATAATTGCAAATGCCATGTTAAGCAACAATAATATAATAGTAGCAATGTCATTTTAAAGACTTAACACATATCAAAACTGTAAGGTCTCAAAAATATTGAATCACCATTATGAAAATATATAGAATGATCATTAACAAAACCACTGCATATCAGAATATTTAATTTTCAAGAACTTTTTACAATAATTTGCTAGTTTCTGGATGGGACTGTTTTGTTTGTAATAATTAGTTTTTATTATTTGTGGAAATGTCAGAAATAACCTACTTTTCATCATCTGTTAATAACCTGCTTCTTATCATCTGTTGTAAATACTTTGCACTCATTCAATGATGATATTCAAATTTATGACTGCCTTAACTACAGTAAGTTCTTCTAAACATAATAATCTACAACTATTGTCACTGAATCAATAAAGTGACTAAAAGGATATATATAAGCAATTATCCAAATCTGTATTCTATTTTCTGAGTTATGCAGATATATAAATAAGTAATTATCCAAATGAATCTTTGTTAATTTTTTTATTTTCTGAGTTATGCAGATATGGGGAAGAAAGCTATTGTCATACATTTGTGATATTTATTGCTTTGTCATCTCATATGCTAAACCTTAATAAAAGAATAATATTGCATTGCTATTATCTTCTCTGCTAGTGGTATGAAAATTTTTAGTTTTTATCCACATTTGAACCAAGATGTTGAGGTAAACTTTTAATCAGTTTTATTAAATTTAAGACTAATCTTTATTTAATCAATAATGTATAATTAAGCTTGACATGAAAATAATAAGCATAGTGCTTTTAATTTAGCATTTTAAGATTAATTATTAAAAAAAAATTTTTTTTAAATCATTGTTTACTTTTTAATATATATATATTGTCAGGTTTGTATGGTTTCTCTATTAGTAAACTGGTGCAGATATTTTTTAATGCAGTGGATCAGTACAATAATAATCAAGGTCATAAATATCTAACTGATATCATAATTGTATTATATGATGAAAACGTGTTTCAAGAATTTACTGAAGAAGTAAATAAGAGAATTCTTTCTCAACAGCAAGTTAGTGATTCAGGTAAGAAAGACTTGTTTAAAATCTTATTTTTAGCAATTTTTTAAAGTAATAATCTACTTGGATCATATGTGTTTTTGTTAAGAACGGAATGGAAACTTAAACTATAATATTTCTAGCATTTATCTAAAATAAGAAAATTTAAAGGATAATAAAAATGGTGGGGAAAAAAATTACATTTGATATATTATTAGCTCTGGTAAAAGTTTGAATATAAGTTGTTGTTTTTTCTGTCAATGTTTTTTTTGCAACTATGGGATTGTAGAATGTAGATTAATATTACTGAGAAACATTGAAGAATTATGAACTTATAGCAATGGATTTGAACTCATCCATTACATGAAAAAACATTAAATAATTGACCGTTACATGCTTAGATATTTAAAGCTAACAGTTATAATAAAGCTTTGATAATCAGTTGTGCTTATTTATATTAATAATTATAATCAATCAGACTGCCATTTTTTTTAAAAAATTTTATGTTAAAAGACAATAACAAATTTTCTCTATGCAGTTTGATTTTCTGCATCTGCTTTAATCTCTTTACTGAA
Source organism: Epiperipatus broadwayi (assembly GCA_028023455.1). Classification (NCBI taxonomy): domain Eukaryota; kingdom Metazoa; phylum Onychophora; class Udeonychophora; order Euonychophora; family Peripatidae; genus Epiperipatus; species Epiperipatus broadwayi. Next base: position 15,787,406 of record JAQFVV010000008.1, on the reverse strand, counting down.
CCGTTTTTTATATTGTTTTAAATCTGCTCAATGCCAACATTCATATTGTTACCAGAGCTTCACAATATTTTCAGTTCTTCATAGTTTCTTATTCATCTATAGTTATTTCTAACATTTAATCTCTAATTGGAGATTAAATGTAAATTGTTTGATGTACCTCTTGCCTATCACATGTTGAAAATATAAAAGCATTTGTTTATAAATGTTTATTAAGACAGTAAAGCCAATTACTTAAGGCTTTAATAAGTTATAAATTTAGATGACAACAGTCAACCCCTAAGCCATCAACAATCTCATCCTGTTAAAGGAGGTTGCCTTGACTACAGGTTGAGATCGTTGATAGCTTAAGGATTGATTGTTATCATATAAATATTTATAAATTTTGAATCACTCAATGAGTTGTTTTCCAGAATTCACATTCATAAAAAACAAAATTCATAAAGTTTGATTTCTGTTGCAAACTGATAAAAATATATGTCTTGTTTATATTGCTCTCATTATGTTTTTCTTCGCTTCATTTCAGGTAGTGAGAATTTTTGGTTATAGACAGGTTTTTTTGTATAGATTGATTTTTAAATTTATAGCATTATTTTCATTGAACTTACAATTTTGTTTTGATGCCATTTAATTTAACCATCTCACTTTGAGAGTTATGAATAATCTTTAACATCAGTTTTTTATTTTAACATTTACCAGGTTATTTTATTTTATTTCTTAACACAGAGCAAACATATCAGAAAAAATTCTCCAAAAATCATTTAATAAATAAATTTATAAATAATATCCACTTTTTGATATATCATTGCCTATAAGTCTGAATACAACCCCAAATAATTATTTAATCTATAAAAAGTTTCTTTTTGATATATCATTGCTCATCTACTTTGTCAGATAAAATAGATCAGCATTGGCATAATATTATTTACAAATTTATTTAAATGATTTATTAGAGACTTTTCATGAAAATTATCTTTGTAACACATTTGGACTTGTTTGTACTGTGAAATAGGTTTATGTTCTTAGTGCTAAATATAGAATCAGTCATAAATTGTTTACATGTTCATTAAAAATCAGTACTATCTGTGTATAAATGTTTAACAAAAAGCCTTATTTGAAGATAAGGTGTACCGAAAATAAATTATAATTGTGTAATAATCAGTTATTAAACTTATGAATATATTATAACTAAAAATTAAAGCACATCTTTTATATCTTACATACTGTTAGTGATTGAAAAGATAACCATGAAAAGTCCAGTATTAAATCTTTAGCTTTGGAAAATGCCTGTTTAGGCTGATGTATCTTCTAAGCATTATTTTTTTACAATAGAGTTGGAACAGAATAAATTTATATAAGATTTGCTGTCAGAGATTGTATTTGATAGTATGAAAGTTCACATTTATTAATATGCTGTTTTTATTATAATCAAACATACAGCCAAATATATTGCTGCATAAATAAAATTTTAATAAATTACATTTTTCATTAAAACTATTAGATGTCTGCATATATATTGTAATATGTTAGATAGTGGCCAACTTTGGTCTAGTCAGGTATTACAATTAAGAATAATATTGTTAAGAGAATAGAAATAATCTGATCAGGAGTTTACCATCATTTTTCATCTTAGTCTTAACTTTACTCGGGTTAAAATAGATTAATAATAATTTGTATTTAATAGGTAAATGAGAGTAATTATTTCTTTACATTTTTTTTGCCTCAGAATAGCAATTATTAAATTTATGAAAATAGTAGCATTCATTAAATAAGACAGCAAATTAAAGATATTTTAAATAATAAGAATACAAATAATAAATGTTTGTTAAGGGTAGTTGTAAATGAGAAGAAAATGTGTAAAGAAAAAATTAAATAATTTTTTTTCTTTCTATTCAATAATTTTTATCTATCTATATGTTTATCAATTTTTAAAAAAGAAAAAAAAAAGTTATCAACATTTTGTTAAAGAATGCTTTTTTTAATGAATTAAAATTGGATGTCTTTTGTAATGATACAAAGTGTGGGGTATATGAGAAAATGGGAAATCATTATCCCTGAATAGTTATCAACAGTTATAAATGGAGCATGAGATAATCAACAAACAATGAAATAAGTAGTTACAATAATAAGTTCCATCACCATCACTAAACATGAATAATCAACAGTCATTCTTTGTGATTGAATTCAAAAGAGGTCCAGTATGAACATAAAGACCATTTATGTAGCCAATGTTAAACCCAGGGTGTAATATGAAAACAATCATCTACAGATACATACTTAAGTTCCAAAGTATCTATAATAATTAAAAATTGTTGGGATCCTGATATATGCTGATCATAAATTTTTTGGCCATATGGTACCATGAATGTATAGGCCAACAATAAACTAATTTCCAATCTGTATAAATAGTTGGACAATGTACTTTAAAGATGATCTTGATCTTTGTTCATCCAGAAAACCAACTTGATGCCCAGATGCAAGCATATATCCCTACATCTATACAAATTAATTGTTATGGCTTATGAACTAGCTCAGGATCACTAGGATCCTAGAGACCATGATAGTGAACAAGAGGAAATATAGATGCATAAGTTTAATCCATTTTATCTTAAATAGTTTTACTGGAATAATTTACAAACTCTTTACAGTACAATACTGATGAAATAAGGGCATACACTGCCAATTCACAGAGCAGATAGCTAGAGGAATAAAGACATTAACACAAAAAATAATTTCAGAAACTTAACAAAATATTAAAATTATTCGTCATAGTGACTTATTAATATAAAAAAATTATTTGTAAATATAGATGTGCACATTACAATACCTCATTAGCATTAATTTTATTTTCCTAGTTTTTCTTTTGTAATTATAATTTTCAGTTTTTTTCAGGTCAGCTTTTCCTTCTTGTTTCTCTAAATGTTCAGTTTAAAATTATAATCATTTCCAGGATAAGTTAGCACCATTTAAATCTATTCATTGTTTTCATTAGAAGTTTTTATCATTAACTTACTTTTGTGGCTTCAAGTGTTTGTTCAGTTTAAAATGATAATAAAAATGTCCAGATTTACCCAGATTTTTAGATCAGGTTAGCATAAGTTAGGTTTATCAATTTTGCAGTAATAATTGTCAGAGTAATACAATTTCCAAGTCAGATTAGCACTGACTAAGTTTATCCATTTCACAATATAATTTTCAGAGTATCACAGATTTCCAGGACAGGTTAGCATAGGCTAGAGATAATCGTAATTTTGGAAGGTTTGTCACAAAGTTATTTCAGGTATGTTCTACATTTTCTTTTAGTGATCAAGGCTACATTTGGATTGATGTTGCTCAGGTTTTAGGTAATGCTTAACACATAATTTCCTGCAATTCTTTCAAAAATCATTTTTCAAAACTAGAAATAAGGTTAGTTTAACTTTGGACTACAAGCTTAACTTTTCACTGTTTTTTGCAAGATCTCAGCTGCTACTTTTTTTCTTTTTTCAATAGTTGGAATGAGACTGACTTACTGAGCAGATTTGAAATGGTCTAACTTCATCACAATATTTATTTTTTTGAAAATCTTATCTATCTAATCATACACTATTTCAGAAATGATAGCATTAAACCTTGACTAATTGATTCTCTTTTACAAAAATATTTTTTTTCCCATTAAGATTTCCAGTCATATATTTTTTGAAAAATTCCTATGTAGTTTTTTTTTTTAATTACTAGAAGAAGGATAATCCTTTAAATTTTCCAAATATGTGTTATTTCTTTAGAGAGAAAACAAAAAAAAAAAATCCAATTTTAATTAATTAAAAACAGCATTCTTTTAAAAATTGTTAATACATTATTATTATTTTTTTTCTTAGAAAAAAGATAAATATATAAAATTACTGAAAAGAGAGAGAGAAAAAAATATTTACTTTATTCTTTTTTTATACTTTTCTTACTTTTACAACTAATCTTAAATATTGATTATTCATATTCTTATCATTTTAAAATATCTGAAATTTATCATATTATCATTTAATGCATGCTATTATTTTTATTAGTTTAATAATTGCTATTCTAAGAAAAAAGCATGAAAAGAAATAGTTTTTTTTTTTTCATTTATCTATTAAGAATAAATTATTAATTTATCTTATCCTTAGTAGAGCTGAGACTTGAGATAAGATGGTTGTGAACTTCTGTTCAGGTTATCCTCACTTTCTGAACTATTATTGACCTTCTTTGTAATATCTGACATGGCCAGAATCATCATCTACCATATTACAATATCCATTTCTTAAAATGGTGAGAATGAAATGGAAATGAACATTTTTCATTATTTAAAGTTTTCTATTATATATCCGTTGTTACCAAGGACTTAGCTTCACAGTAACACAAATTTATGCTATTAATAGGCATCTTATTGCTGGTGCTGTATCATTCCCAGGCCACCAATTAATTGCATGCACAACTATGCCATGATATATTCATAGAAGCAATCTGACATGCATAAGAGTTGAGAATCAGTGCTACAGTAATGTGCATTTAGTACCATATAAGAAACAAGTAGATTATTGCTATACACAGGATCATCTGCTTCAAGTGTTGCTCCAATTAACCATAAGTATCAGGAGTATTCAGTTGGTATCCAGATAGCCACAGAAAAGTTTCAACTGCAGTTTTATTCCAGAGAAAGGTGCCATATAAAACTATAATAAAAATAAGTCAATATAAATAATAAAGTATGCACATCTGATTACTCAATTCAATGTAAACATATACTTGAGAAATGTACCTTAACATGATCTACCCTTGTCTCCCAGATGATGGTGGAAATTGACATACCAACCAACTATTTTGTTTCATTACTTTGTGTTTCACTACAGAATGTTTTTAGTATTCTAGTGTTATTTCTAAACAATTTCTTTATTATAAAATGAGGACCTACTAGCATCCCTCATCATCTCTAAATCACATCGAGGTTTCTTTCCTTAAGATGCTACAATTATAAAATTTATTATCTTTTATTTTACTTACTTGGTTGGTGTTATGTATGTGTATAATTAAAATACACATACACACAAAATAATAATAGTAAATGTTGTAAATAGGGATTTAATATTTAAACATATGTATGTGTATAATGTATCGCATATACATATGTAAGTTATATATATATGTGAACATAAAAATACTTCGTTAATTTAAAATAATATTATACTTTAATAGCTGTGTTATTTTTTAAAACAACATGTAAACAAATCCTTTTAGATAGGAAGGTTAATTAACGAAGGAACTTTGCAGACAAACAAAATGATTAATTAAAAAGCAATCGAACTGCAAAGGGTAATCAATCAAAGTAAAACTTAAGCCAAAAGGTAAACTGGGAGGGATTGATCCGACCAGGACGGACAAGATTTGACCAATCAAATCCAGAAAATCAGGACTGAAAAAATGAGTGAAAGTGTAAAGCATTTGACACTAAAAACTGGGAGCTCTACCGATGCAGATGAACTGGGAAAGGCGCTGAACATCACTTATTTAGCACGGTAGCCCCAGAGCCTTCAGCTGGCCTCCGAACGTCCAAGAGTCAGCATGGGACTATAAAGTAGGTCGCATAGATCTTCATTATTGTTTTTGTATATCTTCGGGTTTGTTAATATAAATAGATTATGATTGTTTTAATGTATTACTGTAAGTATGTATGTATTAGTGTATTATAATTAAATCTGTTTTTCTTATTTCACCGGCGTTAGTCTTTGTGATAAAATTATTGTATGCATATATAGTCAGGGCAAGGGTTAGCTTACTGCATAGATTGTTCCCCAGTAAGTATTATAACTGGCGGATATAACATTTTGCGCAGTCAAGAGTTCGAACCTGGTAAAGCTAGAGTAGTGTGTATTAAAATTGCTGATATTCACCATTTACACAAAGCAGAAATTTTTTAAGTACAATATTTGGGTATAATGGATAAATTGCATATGGCCATTGGCAAATTTGACATAAACGAGATGAGCAGTTGGCCGAAAGTATGGTGAACACATAGAAAAGTATCTTTTTATTAATAGAGTCGAAGATGATAAGTATAAAATAGCCGCCGTATTATGTTTCGCAGGTAAAGCGGTTATAGAAATCGCAAATCGGTTAGTAGCGCCTTTAACCCCCGAGCAATGCTCATACAGTGACTTCAAAGAGCAATTGGGTAATTATTTTAACCCCACTCCTTCACGTTACGTTGCTAGACTACAGTTCCGCCATCGTCTGCAAGCTAGAAATGAAACGATTAAGGATTTTGATTGTGCACTGTGAGTGTTTGCTAAAGACTTCGTGTATGGTTTTTACTTAGATGAAGCTCTCCTTGAACAGTTCCTGACAGGCATAAACAGCAACATCTTATGGCAACAGCTACTGTCAGTAACGAATCTCGATTACATGGAGGCAGTCAAACGTAGCGAAGCCTACGAGCTCGTCTTGGAACAGTCCAAAAAATACGCAGAATTCAATAATGGGGGGAATAAGCAGAACGAAGTTTACAAAACTTTCAAAACAGTGGAACAGAAATCCACAGAAAATAATGAAAGTAATGGCAGTAATAATAGAAACCCTGTTATCTGTTTTTGTTGTGGAAAAAAAAGGCGTTCTATTTTAGACACGAACAATGTAAATTATGTAATAAGAAAGGGTATAGGCAAAACGTGTTGGAGAGACCAAAATGAAACACTACACACAAGAAACAGTCCTAACCATAAATTACAGGGAAAAGAAAAACAGTTTACAATGATTAACAGTACAGCAACCAGTCTTAATGAGAAAATAATTATAAAAGTTAAAATATACGATCGCCCTATAGACATGGAAGTGGACAGTGGGAGCGGTATAACCCTAATTTCACTACGCGATTGGCAGACCATTACAGAAAATTGTAAGCAAAAACCCGAAATAGTAAAAACTGACATGAAAGTGTTAGACGTAAATGGCAATGCTATTAAAATAAAGGGCATGGTTAATGCTCCAGTAAATAGAGTAGAGGGTAAAATTGTCAATTTACCATTATATATAGTACATGCCCCGATAAGTCCATTAATCGGCCATGAGTGGTTTAATAAATTAGGGATTAGATTGACATTCTTACAAAATGTTGAGTTGGAAAAAGAAATGGAAAATAAAATTCCAAATTTATTTAATGGGGAGCCGGGAATTATTAAAACTGAGCCGGTATCATTAGAAATGAACACATCAGCTCTACCCATAATTTACAAACATAGAAAGGTATCGTTCGCTCAGAAAGTAAAAGTAGAAAAAGAAATTGATGACCTCGTCAAGAAAGGGGTGTTGGAACCCACGAAAAAGTCAGATTGGGCCACTGCAGTAGTAATTGTAACTAAACCTAATGGTCAGATACGCTTATGTGGGTATTATAGGGTAACTGTAAATAAAGCATTAAACAAGAGTGCATACCCTGTACCAATTGCTAGAGAAGTTATCGCTTCATTGCAAAAATCTAATTTCTTTGCGAAGTTAGACCTTAACGCTACATTCCATCAAATACCAGTTACAGAGGAAGCGTCCAGAATACTGACAATTACTACGCATCTTGGGCTATACAAATGTAAAAGACTACCATTCGGAATAACATCGGCCCCTAGCATATTTCAGTCGAAAATCGAAACTCTCCTCAATGGATTAGATGGCGTCATACCATATTTTGACGACATCCTTGTAACAGCGACCACAGACAAAGAACTTAGAAACTGAGTAGATAAGATATGTGAATGGTTAAATGAGTTTGGTGCAAAGCTGAATACTGGAAAGTGCATTTGGAAAACTAAGGAAATTAAATTCCTGGGCCACATTATATCGAGAAGCGGCACATCCCCTTCCCCCGAAAAGGCTAAATCAGTAGCAGAAGCAGCAAGACCCACAAACGTGAAGCAACTACAAGCTTTCCTAGGCTTGGTGAATTTTTTGAATCTTTTTTAAAATGAAAAGCCCATGTGGCCACTTTTTTATATAATCTACTGAGGAAAAAACCAGAAATGGAAATGGGATGGGCAAGATGAAACAGTGTTTATTCGCACTAAAGTGCTGCTTACTTCAGAGAAATTATTAGTACACTATAACTGATCTGGAAATTATGTTGACCACCGACGCATCTGAATTTGGGGTCGGGGCAGTACTAAGTCATCCAGCCCAGTCGGAAGAGCGACCTATAGCATATGCTTCACGCACATGGTCCAAGGCAGAAAAAACTATAGCCAATTGGACAAGGAAGCGCTCACAATTTTTGTTCAGAGTGAAAAAATTCCACCAATATCTATATGGGAGGAAATTTACTAATATAACTGATCACAAACCACTGCTGGGAATATTCGGAAATAAACATACACCTGATCATTTAAGCCCCCGATTGTTATGTTGGCTTAACATTCTTGCAGGCTATGATTACAGTTTGCAATACAAAAAGGGAAAACAAATTGGACACGCAGACGCGTTATCACGCATGACCGATCTTGATGAAACAGCAGTATTAGAAAGAGAACTTCAAAAGCAAAACTTAAATAGCAAAATTGTAGCTTGATGGACAGAAGAAGATGACGGCTATCAGTGGATAATAAATAAGATAAGAGGAAGATGGCCGAACAAATGCCCAAGTTTTCTCCACAAACGATTATGGAACGCCCGCGAACAGCTATCCATATGTAAAGGATGCATTTTGAGGAGCGACCAAGTGCTGGTACCTGTGGTGGGGAGACAACAAATATTAAAATTGTTTCATGAAGGACATCCGGACATTGTGAGGGCAAAAGCCCTAGCTCGTAGCATCATATGGTGACCAAACATCAATGTAGATATAGAAAGATATATAAAGAAATGTGAGAACTGCCAACAGTGCGCTAAAGCACCCCTATCGACTTTTGAAACATGGCCAAAGGCAGACAACCCATGGCAACGAATCCATATAGACCACTGTGGTCCATTCGAAGGCCATTTATTTCTAGTTGTAGTCGACTCGTATTCAGGGTGGGCTGAGTATAAAACAATGAAAAATACCAGCATAGAGGTAACAGTTAGCACTCTGTATGAGATTTTTGTTCATCACGGATTCCCAGAAACTTTAATCTCAGATAATGGAACAAGTTTCACATCGGAAAAGTTCGCAGAGGCCATGCAAGATTGGGGAATAAAACATGTACTCCCTCCCACCCCCAATCAAATGGACTGACTGAAAGAGCAATGCAAAGCCTCAAGTCAGCTATAAAAAAAATGGGTGAAATGAAAATCGACAAAGCTGTATTGACTGCTCTTCTGCACCAGCATTCTACCCCAGTGGCCAAATCTGGCAAATCACCAGCGGAAATATATTTAGGCAGAAAACTGCGAACAAAACTTGCAAAAATAGTGCCAACAAAACAATGAGACAAACAACAGAGTTGTTTGTATAAATTCCAGCCGCAAGAGAGAGTGTGGGTAAAGAACACACTAAAAAATCGATGGTTTCCAGGGGTCGTTATTCGCCATCTGTCAAAACAAGTCGTGACAGTTTGCATGGGCGATGGTAAGATACTAAAAAAACATGTGAACCAGCTACGGAGAAATGAAAGTGATGACTGGATTCCAAATCTCTGCACAACAGAAACCGACGAGACTCTAAAAAATGGTAATAAACCAGAAATTTGCGCCACTCGAGAAACTGATTTTCAATTAAACATTTTGCCTTCAGAGAAATCATCTCTACAAATGGAAAATAATTCACGGCAATGACTAAAAAGGAAAATAAACTCTCCCAAATATTTAAATGATTATATTTTAAGTTCGAAGACTAACAAATAATCTTCAAACTTGGGGGAAGTATTGTTATGTATGTGTATAATTAAAATACACATACACACAGAATAATAATAGTAAATGTTGTAAATAGGTATTTAATATTTAAACGTATGTATGTGTATAATGTATCGCATATTCATACGTAAGTTATATTTATACATGAAGATAAAAATACTTCGTTAATTTAAAATAATATTATACTTTAATAGCTGTGTTATTTTTTAAAACAACATGTAAACATATCCTTTTAGATAGGAAGGTTAATTAACAAAGGAACTTTGCAGACAAACAAGATGATTAATTAAAAAGCAATCGAACTGCAAAGGGTAATCAATCAAAGTAAAACTTAAGCCAAAAGGAAAACTGGGAGGGATTGATCCGACCAGGACGGACAAGATTTGACCAATCAAATCCAGAAAATCAGGACTGAAAAAATGAGTGAAAGTGTAAAGCATTTGACACTAAAAATTGGGAGCTCTACCGATGCAGATGAACTGGGAAAGGTGCTGAATGTCACTTATTTAGCACGGTAGCCCCAGAGCGGACAGCTGGCCTCCGAACGTCCAAGAGTCAGAATAGGGACTATAAAGTAGGTCGCTTCGGGTTTGTTAATATAAATAGATTATGATTGTTTTAATGTATCACTGTAAATATGTATATATTAGTGTATTATAATTAAATCTGTTTTTCTTATTCCACCGGCGTTAGTCTTTGTGATAAAATTATTGTATGCATATATAGTCAGGGCAAGGATTAGCTTACTGCATAGATTGTTCGCCAGTGAGTATTATAACTGGAAGATATAACAGTTGGCATCATAATCTTTGGAGTAGTTTATTATTTACACTTTTAATATTCATCTTTTGGTGATTAATCACTTTTGTAAAACATTTTTTTAATAGCAAGCTGGTAAATATCTTGATTTCTATTTTTGGGTGGTCACTTTCAATATTTGCATCATTAGCTATTTTCCAAATGATGTGTTTATTTAGGCAATTCAGCATTTTTGGAAATCATTTATCTGGAAAGCAGATCCATGGTTGTTAAAATATAGAAGGCCATCCTTATTTGTACGAAGACTATATTTGATTTTCCTCCAGATATTCCTTTAGAATTATTGATATCCTCATTCGAGATGATTTGAAAAATCTCCTATCAGTCTTATGGAATGGATATAATGTTTTCCATTCTTCATTTTTATTTTGTCTGTCATCTACCCTATCCAAGTGCTATTTGGATCTGATCTGCTTGCTTGTTTTGCGACTCTTATAACTGCTCCTGAAGTCCTGTTTTTGGCCCTGTACAACTCTCATTTCTTCTCTCTCTCCTCAAGTTCTTATTTTAAATTTTGAAGGGCCTCTAAAATATTAGTTGCTCCAGGTCTCATATTTTCTCTGAAAGGCCCTGAGTCTGGGTATTTATTTTTAACTTCTCTTTTGAGGGAATTTTTTTTTATTACAGTAACTTGAATTCCAATTGCTTTAAACCAGTCCCTCCCTCCTATTATAGGGCTGAATCTACCTTGTACTCTGTGTAAAGGCAATCTAATTATTTTATCATCGTATCTAACCAGTGTTTGTACTTGCCCCAATAAGTATAATGCACTGCCACTTACATCATGAGCCAACCTAGTGTCCGCTGCTGATAGTGCTCTTTAGTCTATGCCTGATATTATAGATATCCCCGAGCCTTTATCTATTTCCGTTTTTATATTTACTCTGCAAACTTTGAATTTATTCATTAATTGTTGCTGACCCTCTATATCATATTTTTAACAGGAATTTTTTTATTGGGTTTACCTCCCCTATTCTTTTGGCCACATTTTTTCTTGGTTTAACTCAATGTGCCCATTAAAACCACATTTAAAACATTTCTCTCCATTTACACTCTTTTGCTCTATGATCATTTTTACCACAGCAGTAACATACCATTTTGATTCCCTTTTCAAATTTGGGTTTGTGTGGATTACATGTTTTCTCCATTTTAAAAATATGCATATTTAGACTATCTTCAATTTTATTTTTAAAACCTTGAGCTTTCTTGCTTATTAGCTTGTAAGCCATGCCTTTTTGAATAGCACTCTGGTATTTTAAATCAGTAACAATTAATAGTTGTTCTCGCAATCTATCATTGTACATACCCCAGAGTAATTGATCAAGGAGTATCTCTTCTACATAATCTTTTTACCTCAAATCCTTAGTTAACTCTCTAAGAGCTGAATTATAATCTTTTATTGATTCACCTTTAAATTGTTTCCTATTCTTCAGTTTTAAATAAGCTATGTGACAGGGTGGCCGAGGACTAAAATATTCTGTTAGTTTCTTAGCTAGCTCCTTGTATTCTATACTATCAGTTGTGGGAGAGAGGGAGTCATAAAACTTATTAACAATTTCTATAACTTTTTTTCCCCAAAAAACACAAAAGTGCTGCAACTTTTCATTTTATTGTCTTGAATACTGTTCTTAAAACAGGCAAAATTCTCCACCCAGTGCAAGACAGAGTAGTCAATGGATGCTAGAAGGTATGTCATAGTGATACTATGCGACTACCCGTCACTGTATGCTCTACATGCAGTAGAAGGTTAATTCCTACCACAGGCATACAATTACCACATGTATTTATTCTTATATAACTATTGTAATACAGATGTGAATCTCTGATTATATTTTATTATTTATTGCATACTACTATCATAACCTGTAATTGATCACAACAGACAGTAGTAAGACTAGCCTTAATTTATATGCTTTATCAATTAGTATTAGGACAGCGGTGATATTAGTTGAGAGCACTTAGGTGTCTATGCAATAGATTAGAATCAATTCAAATACTTAACATTAATAGTATAAAATAGGACATTTTAAAGTATTGAATTAATATACCACCGTGTACCATATGTGAGCATAATCAAAATTAAAAAAAAAATTGGAAAGGTTTATTTACCTTAAGTTTATTTATGAACTAATTAACTAAAGTCATGCCAGTGTATGTGTTGTGTTGTATATACATGAATAAATAATGTTGTCTTGTTATTTTTGACAGTTTTATGAGTTTCTTGTTTCTCCCTGACCTTAGCAGGCTGTAAAAGAAAAGTTGGTATTCTGTGATTCAGAATGTGTAATGCACATGTGAATTGCCCTCGGGTAATTTGCATGTAGACTGTGAAATTCCAACAGTTACAGTATGTCATAAGTCTGAATTGACTAGATAATTTACATGTTGGCATTAAATCTCTCTTAAATTCAGTCACAAGGGATGACTGTTCATTATTCATGTTTAGTATTGGTAATGTAACTCATAGTTGTATAACTATTTATTTTACTTTATACCAATTCTCCCCGGCTCTTTTTATATTTGTTGATGACCATTTGTTGTTACTGTTAATTGAGATTATTGTGATTTTTCAGTAGGGATGATAATAATTGTCATTCCTCCATATTATCCCTATTCATTTGTACTCTTTACAATATATATTTAAAGCTGATGATAATGCTTTTACTATTGTTAGTATTTAAATGGCAATCTTTGATGATATTATTACAATCACAATACAATTTCAATGTGTGAAAGGTGTAAATCCATGGCATCAATTGTGTTGAAAAGAAATGAAAAAAAATCTTAGTTTTATTTTTTATCAAAATAGAAAGTTCATAGGAGCTTCAAAGTATATAGTTATAAGTTTGTAGCTAGTTATTATATAATCATAATTTGATTATGTTTTGTATTATAATTAATACAGTTAGTAAAGCTAATAATTATAGAAAGAAATTTATTTAAGCCTGATCTGCATACAAATTTGTATATTAGTATATTTGTTGGAAAATGCTTGGAAAAGAATAGAGGACAACTGGCAATAAGATGGATGGATTCTATCATTAAAATAATAAATATGCTTTTGAACAATTTGAAAAAACAAATGATATGTTATTCTAATAATAAAATTATTATTAGTTGTAATAAATAAAAAAATATTTTGTTTTCCACCTATTAAAAAACCAATTCTTGATGATTTCTTTTTGTCAATATCTTGCAAGTAATAGGTAGATAATTCATATTATAACAAAGGAAAAAACTTAATTCTATATCTCACAAAAATCTAATTAATCATACTTATTAAATTGTAACTAAATTCTTTCATCAACAATGTTGATCAATTTTACATAATAACTAAATTGATAACCAAAGTATCATTTAAGTAAATAGCTGATTCATGCTGAAAAGATATTTTGTATACTTGAATTTAAATAATGTAACATCTATTTCATCATTTATATATGATTTCAAGGCAAAATGAACACAATATTTGCGTTAGGGAATTATAAGTAAAAACATATTTCTAGAAATTGATGTATAGTATAACTGAGCTTAGATCATAGCTTGTTATTGAACCGATAATTATTCCAAATTTAAGGTTAATAATTTGAACCTGGACAAGCAATGTGCACCACATCTAGTTCATATTAAAGCAAGTCACCCCTGGACTGGTAAAATAGTGGTAGAGAAACTCATATTGGGGCTCTAGTATGCAATACAAGTGTGTGTGCAGAATGTTGTAACTTCTTAAATTATTATACAATTATAAAATAGAAGTTAAGCATTAAGTTTATAGGGAGTAATAGCTTGTAAAATTAGTTATAAGTTTAAATACCAAATTAGAGTAATTTATAATATATGTGAATATTTTAGTGGAGGGAATGAAATATTGATTTAATTTGATAAGGGCTAAAAGCTAAAGCTAATTGTTCCAATAATAATTATATTTATTAAACTAAAGATCAGTTTTTCTAGCTAATTCACATGTGCTTTATGAATCTTATTAATAAATGAATACTTTCGCTTCCAACACAAGATAAAGTCTTTGCAAAAGAATAGAATGAATCCACCTATTTTTTCAACCCAAATGCTTAAGTATGGGCAAATCTTAAGCACTGGAAATGAAAGTGTGAAGATAAACCAATTATTTTGTAGAATTTACGATATGTCATTCTTAAATGAAACTAAACATATGTAAATGAGACATTTATTTTATATAGCATGATGTTTATGAATTGTAATAAACTAAAAATCGGCTTTTCAAGCTAATTCACATGCGCTTTATGAATCTTATTAATAAATGAATACTTTCACTTCTAACACAAGATAAAGTCTTTGCGAAAGAATAGATTGAATCCACCTATTCTTTCAACCCAAATGCTTAAATATGGGCAAATCTTAAGCACTGGAAATGAAAGCGTGAAGATAAACAAATCACTTTAAATTACTTTTTACAATGTCTGAATGAATGATGCCAGCAAAATTTTGTAGAATTTACTATACATCATTCTTAAATGAAACTTTATCTTGTGTTGGAAGTGAAAGTATTCATTTATCAATAAGATTCATAAGCGCATGTGAATTAGCTTGAAAAGCTGATCTTTAGTTTATTACAATTCATAAACATCGCGCTATATAAAAGAAAGGTCTCATTTACATATGTTTAGTTTCATTTAAGAATGACGTATTGTAAATTCTAGAAAATTTCGATGGCGTCATTCATTCAGACATAGTAAAAAGTAATTTAAAGTGATTGCTTTATCTTCACGCTTTCCAGTGCTTAAGATTTGCCCATACTTAAGTATTTGGGTTGAAAGAATAGGTGGATTCATTCTATTCTTTCGCAAAGACTTTATCTTGTGTTGGAAGTGAAAGTATTTATTTTTTAATAAGATTCCTAAAGCGCATGTGAATTAGCTTGAAAAGCTGATCTTTAGTTTATTACAATTCATAAACATCATGCTATATAAAATAAATATCTCAATTATATTTATTGTAATATTAGTATTGATGAAGTGCTGCTTCAGAGAAGAAAATAATTGGCATTTTAAAATTAATATATCATGGGTCAAAACAGCTTATTGAATAGTCTATAATATGAGTTATTTGTCCCCAGTACTAGAATATGAGTACCAATGTTGGGACGAGGGTTCTATCCAAGATGGGATGAACCCGGAAAGAATTTGTAATCCGTAGCCAGTGTAGATCTATTATAGATATATTTTGTAATTATTATTTCATTATTTTCTTTTCCTGTTTGGATCGCTATGATGTTTGTGTTTTATATTGTAGTATTTATCGTTAATATGTTAATAAATATTTTGTTTTGAATTTATACTTTGGTGTTGTGTCTTAATGCTTGGGTATTCATTGATTCCAGAAATCCGATATATAGAAAAGTTATAGAAAATATTCCATGTTTTCCAGTGCAGATGTGTCACAAAATATCTTTATTAAATATTGCTATTAAATTAATATATATATATTTTTTTTGTTTGTGGAGATTTGAGAATTAATTTGCTGAAATATTTACTCATATTTGAAATTATGATGATCATATGGCAAACATCTAATAGAATAATTTAATTTTAAATTTAATATTTAATTTGTTAAGTTTATTGCACTATACCTTCCTAGTCGCTAAGATTCTAGTCAAAATTTATTATAAACAAATATTTCATTTAAGTAACCGTTTAGTAGTCAAAATAAGTCGTGGATCACATGACTCTATCTCTTAAGCTTGTAAGTTATAAACAATGAGGATTGCCAATTCCTCTACAAGCTTTATGATAAATGCTTAGCCAGAGCCAGCACTTAAAATATCTCTGACAGGAACCCCTCCCCAAACCCCTGACCATGGTTTCGTGCTTTGGCTCTCCTCAGAGAGGTGTCAGGGTAGGTTCAGACACTAGATCTAAAAATACCAACCCAAAGCCAAGCAATTATCTAAAAGTTATCTATTGAGTGGAAAATCTGAAATTTTCAGACATCTACATGTCATCAAACCCAGCTATCCAACTCAAATAGCTATATGGGGCTGATAGATCTTCAGCGGGGTATGGCTGAAAATCTATCAGCCCCATATAGCTATTTGGGTTGGATAGCTGGGTTTGAAGACATGTAGATGTCTGAAAATTTCAGATTTTCCACTCAATAGATAACTTTTAGATAAGTGCTTGGCTTTGGGTTGGTATTTTTATATCTAATGTCTGAACCACCTTTCTGAGGAGTGCCAAAGCACGAAACCATGGGTTAGGGGTTTGGGGAGGAGTTCCTGACAGAGATATTTTAAGTGCTGGCTCTGGCTAAGCATTTATCATAAAGCTTGTAGAGGAATTGGCAATCCTCACTGTTTTTACTGTTTAGTAGTTTCTAATGTTTATTATTATTAGTATTATGATTAGGATTATTATCCTTAGTTGAGAGTAGATTTTAGCTTCTAAAATGAGTGTATGTCTATTCGAGTTAAATTCGTTGGGATAGTGTTCAATGGTCTGCAATAAATTTGGAAGTGATTAGTTCTAACTCCACACTATAAATCAGGACCCTGAGAACAAGAGGTTTTACAATCAGAAACTTTTAAATGATGACGTTATCATTGCGGTTATACTATCACAATGAAGAGTTATTGAGTTCAGAATATTGTACATTCCACTCCTGTATGCATGTGAGAGAGATGGCATTGTGGAGAGCAATATTTGTGGTAGAGATATGATGGGGAAAAACATAAACATTTAAAAGAAATTAATTGTAACTTTGGAAGGTGGTTTATGTGGAGACTAAAGAGATAATTAATATGTTGGGGGGGGGGGGTGAGTTAAGACTTCTCTTCTTTTATGTGGGTAGTAAAACTTTTAATATTTCTTGTGAGCCTGATTCTTGAGGTTCTACATGGATTACCAATCCATTCACACCAATCTAAACATAAGAAATAGAGAACTGGAATTGTTGTAGCTGCCATGAGGGATCATATAGCTGTGTTGAGTTTGTATGACTTGAGTCTGTGGTGGAGAGTTGTTTTCAGATTTCAATAATTTGTCAAATTAATTCATTTATTTAATAATTATGGGATTCAAAATGAGAACTAAACATACTATTTATAACTTAAATTATTATTATAATTTTTTTTTTGAAAAATTTTGAAAACTTGCTTTCCTCATGGACTTACAATTTGTCAAGTGATGATGATCTTGAGTTGGCACAGCAGCTGATGGATATAGTTACAATTTGGCGCCCTGGTGAATACATTATTACAAATGCATCTCTCTGGCACTTCCTATCCACATCTGTCTCTATCTAGCTAAGCGGAAGGTTACAATATATATAATTATAATGAAATATTATGAAAGGAACTATTCTTCATACATACTGGCTTATTAATTGGACATGCTTTCATGACAATAAATATTTTCAAAGCGTAGGGGTCTACCTATGCTGATAAAATATGAACGTGCTTAAAATTAATCATAATATATTAGCATGATTTAAATGTAACTTATTAATAAATATTTCTTAAAAAAATAAAAATTAAAATGAATAATGTAAATTTATTACTGTATTTACATGAATGTGAAAATATTTTACATTGCTATTGTGCCAGAAATTGGGAGTAATAAAAATTACATAATTTTTATATATTTCATAAATTGTTGCTACGTAAAATTTATCCGTGAAATGTTTAAAAAAGTTTGTCTATACTTATTGTTTAATTTATTAGTGAATATTCCTTTAAAAATTAAAAAAAAAAATCATTACTTAATTGCATTTGATTGATTATTATAAAAAAAAATTGAAATGTATATATGGCAGAAAATTCATAATAAAAGTTATGTTTTTGTTTTTTTTTGTATATTTTTTTTTCAGAAATTACAGTATAAATAACATAAGAATAACCACTTCATAATTGTTTTTCTGTTGACATTTTGGAGATAAACATTTAATGTTGAATTGCAATCTTTTTGTGTATATATTATAAGTTTTAACAAGTCCCTAAATAAATTACAATTATTTTAAATATGTAACACTGAGCATATACAAACTTATTTATGGAGCAAGTAACTCCGATTATATTCCTGCAACCATTTACAAGTCAGATTCTTAAAGAATCATTAGTAAAGTTACAAATTATTATTAATTTGTTGATCAGATGAAAAATGATAACTTTTATCTGATAACAGCCCAATGGCAATTTTTGTAATTTTTAATTAAGCTAACTAACTTAGAGTTTTAAATAACAAACCATATGAAATTATAATAATTTTAGTAAGTCTATAAATAAATCATATCCATTAAATATGTAATGTTGAGAATATAAAAACTTATTCATGGAGCAATTAACTCTCAACATATTATTTAACCAATGAATTAATATTAATACAAGATAATGGGTGTTGTTTACAAGTTTATTAATGTTAAGAAGTGACTTGTGATTTGTAGTTACATTTTTGGTATTTCTTGTTCCACGAATAAATTTATGTTCTTAATGTTACATATTTAATAGCTATGATTTATTTACAAACTTAGTAAAATTATTAAAATTTCTTCTAGTTTGTTATTTGAAACTGTGAACTGGTTTGATTAATACAATGTGAAATTATAAAAATGATTGATAATATAAAAATTTCACATTTTCAAAATATTGAATCTTATTTCATTTATCATTTAACAAACTGGGAATCAGATAAAAGTAGTTATTTTTTAAAATCTGACCAATGAATGGGCATTCACACTGAAGGTGGGAATGGTTTGCATTATTCCTTAAAAATATGATATGGAAGTTATTATAAAATGTGTTTGGAATTATTTGCTCCATGAATAAGCTTAAACTTTTATATTTTATACATACTTGAGAATCAATAATGAATTAATTAACTTAACTTATTACAAATCAACTTTTTCATAAAAGAACTACATTCTGAGCACGTTTTTATTTGTCCAATTAGAATGGCAATATTGTGCTTTAACATCAGTCTTCCACTATATTGTTTTCTTTTCTGATTTGATTTTAAAATGAACTTTTAGCATAGTCTGATAATTTTTGCTTTCAGACATTATTGAACTTATTCATAAATGAGTATATTAGAGATATATTATAGATGTAATAGTTTTTGACAATTGTGTAATATTAAAACTCTCATATTTTTTCTGCTTCAGTTGTTATAAAAATGATTTTTATTTTTCCATATGTCAAAGCATCGGTGGGAAGCGAACCCGTGACAACTGTCTGCAAGCAATTGCTTGCCTGCAAGGCTGCTGCGCTTGACATGAAAATGATTTTTTAGCATGAAAGTGCAAATTTATTGCTTTTGTATATCATACACAGGTGATCAATGCAATTATTCCTACATCTTATGGATAAATTAAACTTATTTATAAAAATGTGTTATTTATTATACTATTTGACCAATTTTTTGCATCTAAGCTGATGTAATAGTATTCTGATATTAAAAGCTGTAGTATTATTATTTGTTTGGGAATAAACTTTTATCAGAGAATTGAAATTTTTTTGATTTCCTATGTTTTGAAGAAAGGATAAATTTACTTTGATCTGATTTTTAATAGTTCAACTTTTTTTTATTTACATACATGCTATAGAAATTATAACTTTGTGTATATTTTTGGGACAACATGTTGACTGATCTAAAGATAGTTGCAAAGTAGATTTTTAATTTGCACAGTTTGTAATAATAGCAGTCTATCTATATGATTAGTTTTTAATCTTACCATCAGCATATGTTTGAGTTTTAATTTTTTTTGTACTAAGACTCCCAGTGTAATTTTTTGGTTTATTTTGATAAAGCTACTAAGAATTTTGAAGAAATTTATAATATTTCATCAGATTCAATTTTTTATTTGGTGTGAATTTTATTTTTTATTGCGTTATATATTTTTATCCGGCTTATTTATTTTTTCAGACATAAGATTCCTCTTAATAATACTATTTTCTTAAATATAAAAAAATTACATTTACGTGTTAAGTGTTGCTTTCTTGGAATTATATTAGAAAATAATTATTTAGATTATCATCATCATCAACCATTATCAATCCACTGCAGGATGAAGGTCACTCCAAGTTCAATCCATCTTCTCCGATCTTTAGCTTCTCTTCTCCACATCACCCTGCACAGTTTTATTTCATCCATCCATCTCACATGTGGTCTCATTCTGGATCTTTTACAATCTCTTGGAATCCCGTTTAAGATTTAATTGTCCATCTATTATCATCTCTTCTAGCAAAATATCCAGCCCAATTCCACTTCAATTTTTCAATTTTTTCAATGACATCAGTAACACCTGTTTGTTCTCTTACCCATACATTGCATTTTCGATCTCTTCTTGTTACTCCTAACATGTATATCTTCATACTTCTTTGAGTTGTCTAAAGTCTCTGTATTGCTCTTCTATTAAGTGTCCAAGTCTCAGATCCATAAGTAAGAACTGGTAAAACACATTAAAAACCTTCCTTTTCAAACACATAGGCATATTTCCTTTTAGTATCAAGTTATTTCTACCAAAAACACTCCAACCAAGTTTAATTCTATGATTAATTTCATCCATTACGTTTTCATCTGTATTAATAATCTGACAAAGGTATTTGTAGCTGTTAACTTTTTCTAACTCATCTTAGTCAATCTTTATTTCATATTTTGAGAAAATCCATTGAACATTACTTTAGTTTTATTGACATTTATCTTTAGTCCCACTTTCATCTGATAACTCCTGCAACATTTCCTGAAGCCCTAAAGCATTATTTGCAAAAACAACTACATCATCTGTAAAATATAAATGACTTAAATAATCCCCATTTACTTTCACTCCTTTAATTTCCTATTTTAATCCACAAAATACTTATTGCAGCACTGCTGTAAAAAGTTTTGGAGAAATGGAGTCAGCCTGTCTTATACCCTTTTCAATGTTGACTTTCCTAGTATCATTATGTAATCTAATTGTTGCTGTTGCATTTTTATAAATATTCTTTAAAATATGACATTATACACTGCAATATATGTATGGATGAACAGATGGATAGGCATTGAAATCAGTATTTTCTGTAAAAATGTAATATTACTCAAATATCCTTATTTATAAATACTGGTTTTTCTATCATCATGTAGATTTATATATGTAGCTTATTAACATAAATCTTATTTTTATATCAATTCTAATGATTATTGTAGGAATATCATTTTGCTATAACCATCTAGTAAACTTTTCAAGCAGTGAGAAGTACAACAAATGAGAGGAATTATTATTCTTTAAATTTATCAGTAATTTAATCATCTCAAAAAAGAAAAGAGAAAGAAAAGTGTTTAATACTATAAGCTTTACATAGTTTTATTATTAATTAGCATGTATAGAATATAAGAATTTTTATTTGCATGGAAAAATTTTAAATCTTGAAAACAAGTATATGTTGTAAATTGTAATATAATTCATTTTATCTATCTATATATTTATCTGTCAATATCCATCATCTCCATATATATATATATTTATTTTGTGTTTTTAAGGTGTGTACCGCATCAATGGTATAAATGTAGAATTGAAAACTGGTGATATATTTAAAGAAAATACAGACATACTAGTCAATAGTATTGGAAATAACTTGAATTTGTCTTCAGGTATATCATTATTATTACAATTGGTATATATATATAAAGATATCTGTATGTTTTAATAGAAAATTATTGATTGATAATTAACTAAAGAATGAAGTTAACATATGTATAAGTAAATAGCCACAAACATTAGTGCAATATTTTATATGTAACTGAAGAAATATTGAAGTGATTATAAGGCAATAGTATATATCTATTAACTGATAATAATACCAGTAGTAATGACAATTATCATCACAAGTGAAAACAACAAAAATACAAATAACAATATTGATTCCAATAATCAGAATGACAGGAAAGAGCAGGATGTCTTTGTTATATAATTATATTTCCATGAATAAATTTATGACATTCTTAGTCAAAAAATACTTTATATTAAAGAACCATGCCATCTCTTATGATTATTTAAAGATTATTCATCACTTTTTTATTAGCTAAAGAAGATATTTTGTCACAAAATCCCTTAAATATTATTATTTTTTAATATATATATACCATTGAAAATAGGTCTATTGAACATAAACTCATGCATGTTGATATGTTATGTAATTTAATAAATCTATAGAAATTAAAAGATATAATTAATAAATACACATTTCTTAATAGAGAGATTAATAATTATACATCAAAATAACTATTTCAATTAAGTTACAAATAATTATTTATGATTTTTAAATAAATAATCCTGAGAATTTTTAGGCGAGATCAATTTATTATGAGTTTTATATTTTCCCCCCCATTTCTTATCGTCATCATTGGGGGGGGGGGGGTTTAAGAACTGGAAGCAAAATTGGTTTTTTTTTCCAAAATGATTTTTTTTTTATTTGGAATATTTGCATACATTTATAAAACAGTTAATAAATTTAATTTAATTTCAAGCAAATTATCTTCATGAATATGACTGTAGATTGTTGTAAGGTGTATTACTGCTAGTAATGCATATAAATTAAGAGGGATTGTATAGTTCATTTTAATATACACCTAATTCTCTTTCTACACAATAGATTGGTTCCTGAAAATTATGTGTAAAATAAATTCGTGTAAAAAAACACATTGTATATATGGAAAATAAGAAGATTGGTTCCAGACTTAAGAAATCAACAAAAATAAATCATCTGAAAAGTTTCATTATAATGTTATATTTTTTGTGTGCTAATAAATTTTACTTCATACACATTGAACATAAATAAAAAATGAGTTACAGGAACATAAATTTTATTTGAAAAATAAAAAAACCTGAAAGTCATAACACTTATGATGAAACACTCATTGCTTTCTCTACATAAGCCATCGAAAACTTTACAATTAAAAGGATATCATCACTTCCACGTTATAAGTAAAAGCATATATATATATATGTATAAATAAAGATTATTAATGTAATTTATCGGAATTTATTACTTTTATTTCATTTAACTTGTGCTTTTTTTTTTAATTTAACAATTAACACATTCGAAAAGAGAAATTGTAGATCTCTGGAACTGTACATTTATCAAAAATGTGGGTGTTATCTTGCTTATTCATAAAACAGAAAAGTAACTGCTGAGTCCGCAAGTATGACTGGGTGGCCAGCAAATGAATATATACATAAAAAACTCACAATATTTTAGGGAATCAGAATAGCGAATAGTCTGCAACAACACTAACTCAACAGTTTACTAATGTTTAATTCCAACAATGTACTTTCAGGCTGGCTGCTACAAAAACGGTTCACAAATGGGCTAGGTTTATGCACACCTTGGCCCAGACCAGTTTAACTGCACACGAGCACATTGTACTGTAGCACTGTGACCGACTATAAGCTCCTTACAGCTTTCGTCTCTGCAACAGTCCACCAATAACTCGACTTGAAAACCGCTGGAAACTCAACTCTACATTTGGCTGCTATCCAGACAGTTTCCTCAGGTTATAGTCTCCCAATCTCTGTGGGCCTATTCAGCTATGCTCGTGAACTACATTTCCACTGAGTGCTGGACATTAACCAAAGCACTGATACTAATCTCTCCTACACCGGAATTGAACAGGAAAGTAAACTGGAGATGCACTCAAAAATGGCCTTACATACCCCTTTTATAGCTTTCTGATAACTGTTACAATTAATTACCTTCTCCAATAAGGTAAGATATCTTATCTAGAAATATTTGCAATCAGCAAATATTTCTTGGAATTTTATCGATCGCCATTACGTTAATTCTTTAATTAAATTTTTATCAGTTATCAGCTCGCGATTTAAAAAAAATCTCTCTCTAATAAATTCTAGTTTTTCTGGAGAGCACAAATTTGTATAAAACTTTTACAAGATACAACAGTATCCAAGATTTAATTCATTGTCACTGTCTGGCAATAGATGCATACATTTACGCATGATTGGAATACCATTGCTATCACTAAAACTTGCAATGTATAACTTACCATCTATTGATTTTTGGCAAAATTAATAAATATAAATTTAAATAAATTAATCAATTAATTTTAAACAAAATATCAACAAGGAATTTTTTTTAAAAACCAAATGTCATAATGTAAATAAGGCATTAATACCAAAAAGGTACTTCCCTTTCAAAACAAAACATTACAATGCAGAGAAACAAATTTCTCCATTTGTAGGAATATTGCCAAAAAAGAGATTTTTGTATTTAAAGTAATGAAAAATAAAGAAGTATGAAAGATAATAACAGACATAAATTTTTTTTTTATAGTTTTGTGATGTGATCATGACGAACTCAACCTTAGAAACAAATCTAAATAATGACTGAATTAAAAACCTTTACAATTTTGTAAAAAGGAAACAAAATTATTTTGTATTACTTACATGAAATTATTTAAAATTTTTAAAAAATGTTTAATAACAACTTAAGACAATCTGAGAATTATTTTGAGAAGGTAAGCTGATTTTTTTTTTTTTTTAAGCCTTCCAGAAGATAACATTCATTTCTTCATTTTAATCATGAATACATTACAGTAGCTGTTGTGTAAAAAGAGAAATATATATTTTTAAAACTCTTGTTATTTTAAAATTGTGCAAAAAAAATCATATAAGAAGAGAATTAGCCTGCATATATATTTTATAGATTTATGCTTATTGTGAATTTTATGTTTTTTTCTTATATAATTTTGGCAAGATTTTACACAATAATTTGTTATTAATTTTGAATAATTAGTTATTTATCACAATTGTAGTAATTCATGATAACATTTTTAATTTTTAGATTTTTTTTCTTTTGTAAATTAATTTACATATTATAATATTCACCAATTTATATATATACTGTAATTTCAAATGCATAAAATTTATAATATAATTTTTTTATTATTTTGATATTGCCATAAATTATTAAATAATTATGCCTTATACTTGTGTTATTTAGCTAACGGTGCTATTTCACAAGGAATAAGAAATTATGGTGGACCTTCAGTGATTCAGGAATGTCTAAATAAAGGTAATCTTTTAATAATAGTTTTTTTTTTTTTTACATATACACATATATTTGATATGATATAATATAGCCTCTTTTTGAATGATATCATTTGTAATAGGTGTTACTTATTCCCAATTTATATATATATATATAATGTATATTTCTCTAAAAATCTTAATTATTTCTATACATTTTATTCCATTTTTCAAGACTACTTTTTGGTTTCTTTTTTAATTTTATTCCTAATTTCTCTATCATTTTGTTCTGTCTTAAATCTTATCCATTTTTTTTTTACCTTAACGTTTCCATCTCAATAGTAGGAATTGCCAACTCTAATACTTGTCAATCAAACAAAAGAATAATAGGTCATTTTAACATTGGCCCAGATTTCTGCTTAACCACTTGTTCAGTTACACATCTTTCTCATGCACTAACCTTAACCTCTTTTCTCCATATCATTGAAATTTCTTTTTATACATATCCACGTGGTCTTCTAGATCTTTTATAATTTTTCTTATGTATATACATTGGTAATTACAATAATTGTATGGATTTAAGATTTTTTTAAATTTTTTTATGTGATTTTTGCTGAATTATTATTATTTATTTAATTTAATTCTGAATTTTGTATGCATTTATATAAAATTACCAAATTGTTTGTGTAAATTATTATATTGGGAAAGAAATTTTTTTATATAATCTTTTTGTATTATATAAAATAACATCTTTGTATAAAGGTAAATTGTATTTTATATAATCAACAAATTTGCTTTAAAATTAACAAGAAATTAATTGTCATTGAAATACTTATATATAGTTTGCCTGCTGGAAGCTTGCCATTGGTTTTTTTAAAATAATTCATTTTCAAAGGCTTACAATATGGCTGACTCTAAATTATCATATTCAATATTTATGTTTTTTTTTTAATTTTTTTAAAATGATAAAGAAACACGGAAGTCCAAAGGGTTGTAATTCAAAAATTTTTTAATGTAAATACAGTATAAAATTTAAAAAAAACCCCACAGCATTTAATAGATATAACAAAAGGGCAGTCAGGCATCATTTTTCGGGTGTGCATTATTCTGTAATTTTGAAAATATTCCTCTGAAACACATAAAAATCAAGAGTAGTAATTAACATTTTTTAAAATGGAAATTCACTACACCAGCTGTAAACTAATGTCAGTGCGGTCACAAATGATATTTTGGAGCCTTATAATTATGTTTCTTTCCAAACAGATAGGCACTTAGAACATGTGCAACATTGCATCTCCATTCACACATAAAGTGTAATTTCCTGCTCATTATTGCATACTTTTTAGGCAGGCTCTATCCTGTAATTTTGAAAATATTTCACTGCATTTTGTTCTCTCAATGAAATATTCCCCAAATTTTAATCATATTTCCAAAAATGATATAGTGAAGAAGGAATGTTAAAAAAAATCACCACATGTAAAACAATATTAAAAAAAAATTACGATAATTGTAATTATGTGTTATCTGTTAGCCCCATGCTAAGTGTTCATCGAGTGTTAACATTTTGACGTTATCTTGTGAATGAAATTTATGGTCAGGGCTAATTTCAATTTTTTAAATAAATTCCATTCACAATTCCAAATTGAATGTTAATTTTAAGAAAATTCAAAAATATTTTTCAATAAATTCCATTTAGAACACATGGCGCTAAAATTATCATTTTTTTTAAGCATTCGGTAACCCGTGTGTAAAATTGTAGTGATTTTTTTTAAATTCCTTTTTTTGCTCAGTCAGTTTTTTAAATATGATCACAATTTGGAATCTGCCGTCAATAGAACAAGATGCAGTGGAATATTTCCATAGTTTGCCCTGCTGTGACTAAAATTATCGTAATTTTTTTGTAACATTGTTTTACACATGGTGATTTTTGTAACATTCCTTCTTTACCGTATCATTTTTGGAAATATGATTAAAATTTGGAATATTTCATTGACAGAACAAGATGCAGTGGAATATTTTCAAAATTACAGGATATTGCCTGTCTAAAAAGTATGTCATAATGACCATGAAATTGCACTTAATGTGCAAATGGAGATGCAATGTCGCACGTTTTAAGTGCCTCTCTGTTTGGAAAGGAACGCAGTTATAAGACTGCAAAGCATCGTTTGTGACTGCACTGACATTACTTTACAGCTGGTGTAATGATTTTACATTTTAATAAAATGTTAATTACAACCCTTTGAATTTTTGTGTGTTTCAGTAGAATATTTTCAAAGTTACAGGATAGTGCACATCCGAAAAGTGATGTCTGTTTGCCCTTTTGTTATAGTCTACTAAATGCTGTTTTTTTTTTTAATTTTATTTACTGTATTTATATTAAAAATTGTTTGAACTCCAGTCCTTTGATTTCTGTGTTTTTTTATTATTTTAAGAAATAAAAAAAACATAATTATTGAATACAATAACTTAGAGTTCGACCATATTGTTTATACCATGTGTTGTAATCCGATTATTTTAAAAAAATGGATGGCAAGCTTCTGGCAGGCAAACTACTAAGTATCTTCATGGTTATCATTTTAGATGGGTTTTTTTACTTTGGAATTTTTCACAGAGAGTTATCAGTTTTTTCATTTTAGTATTTAATGAAAATTTTTCTTGACTTACTTTTGACAGAATGCTTTAGTTTGATTTTTATGCTAGTATTGCAATAGTCAGGCCATCAACACCTGACATTGTATTATATATTAACCAGTAAGCTATTTCTCACAGTTAAATGTAAAGTTTAAATAAAGTTTGAATTTTTCTAGACATTTAACATTTAATTTAAAATGATGGAAATATTCTAGCCTATAATTACAAGTAAATGCCATAATCACAAAGTTTCACATAAACACTATTATGCTTTTTAAATTGAGTTTAAATGTGCCATTGATTTAGTTAATTTAATTCTTACTGCATATATTAAAATGCAATAAAACTTGAGAACAAACATTTACCATTAAAATTAAAACTACTATTTTAAATTAAATGTAGATATCAGATTATTTTATTCTCATGAGAGGTATTTCATAGAATTCAGCACTAGTTTGCTTTTGTGTTTAGGTATATATAAATTCCCAATAACAAAAATGAAAATCAGTGCAAATGGAATACATGCCCCATAGTTGATATGTTTATGTAAGACTGATGATCTAGTTATGGCATTATTATTATATCTAAAGATCTTATAATTTTGAATCCAATGATACAGATATTATAGAATTTTCAAGAAAGAACAAGTTTAATAAAACATGACAAATAATTTTGGGGCATGTGCTTAATATTCAGTTTCTTTTAACAACGTTTTCTAGAGTGTTCTACTTTCCAAGGGAATATACAACACAAAGTACTGTCTGTATATATTATTCAGATCATATAATAAACTTTATTTACATAATCATAAATATGTGTACAGAAAGTCTAACATGTTTTGCCAGTTCATCAAGTTTCTTTAATCTTGATGACACACTCAACATTTCTCACAATGAGGCATTCATTTAATTAATTCCTCCTTTGTTATTGAATATAGAAGTTTACTTTCCTTATTTAGTTTAGGTGAGAATATTCTATAGCAATTAGACATAATATTGAAGGATCAGATGATTTGGTGTTTTGGAAGTATTCTATAACAATTAGGCATAATATTGAAGGATCAGATAACTTGGAATTTTGGAAGTATTAAAACTTTTCAAGGATGTCTACTACTTTTTTTTTTTATCAATACTAGAACTAGTCAACTAAATTCTCTATTGAAACAAAATTTTGCATTACAGTACTAGGTTTGATAACCAGCTTCATCCTTAACACAGGCAAAACTCTCCATACAGTAGTGCCACTCAGTGCCAACCAGAGTAATCAATGGATGCCAGAAGGCTTGTGCATAAAATCCCCATCTAGTGCCTACTCATCCAATATCCCCAGACTAGTTATGTGCTAGCATAAGAAATGGTGATCATGTGATCAGCTTCATCCTTCTTAATTTGTGCAGCCCTTTTTTTAATTATAATTATTCCTCTCCATATAATACATAGTTCTGTTACCATACTCTGAAATTAGTTGTTTTTATTCTTTTGTGGTAGACAAATAAGCTGATTTCTTTAACTTAAGATAGAAAGGTGATATGCTATGTATACATACCGTCTAAAGGAATATAATATATCTAAAACTTAAATTTAATATTGGTGAACCATTGGGTACCATTTAGCTTCTGTTATGCTTTGTTTTTAGGCACAGGTTAGTTTGTGAGAAGAGGTAATAACTACTTTCCCCTTCTAATTAATCATTTTGAATTTCTTCTGAAGCCTTGGAAAATAATGACCTTGGTCTACTGTAAGGATTCAGCCTCTTAACATTTTATGATATAAAATTTTTTAATTTTTTTTTTTTGTTACAAATGGAATGGTTACGATAGAATGACAGCCTGTTAAGCTAATTGCGCAGACGCTGTGAGAATGTTATTAATAAATGAATACCTTCGAACAACCACATGATATAGTATTTGTATAAGAGTAAAAAGGAATCCTCTTACCCTTACGACTCAAATGTTTATATATGAGCAAATCTAAAGTAGTTGTAACGAAGGCGTGACTACATAATAGTCACTTTAAATCACTATATATAATGTCTGTATGAATGACGCCGATGAAATTTTCTAGAATTTACTAAACGCCACTCTAAACGAAACTAAATCATATACATGAATAAACATTTATTTTATAACGTCTTGCGTGCGATTATAATTACGATAGAATGACAGCCTGTTAAGCTAATTGCGCAGACGCTGTGAGAATGTTATTAATAAATGAATACCTTCGAACAACCACATGATATAGTATTTGTATAAGAGTAAAAAGGAATCCTCTTACCCTTACGACTCAAATGTTTATATATGAGCAAATCTAAAGTAGTTGTAACGAAGGCGTGACTACATAATAGTCACTTTAAATCACTATATATAATGTCTGTATGAATGATGCCGATGAAATTTTCTAGAATTTACTAAACGCCACTCTAAACGAAACTAAATCATATACATGAATAAACATTTATTTTATAACGTCTTGCGTGCGATTATAATTACGATAGAATGATAGCCTGTTAAGCTAATAAACATTTGAGTCGTAAGGGTAAGAGGATTCCTTTTTACTCTTATACAAATACTATATCATGTGGTTGTTTGAAGGTATTCATTTATTAATAACATTCTCACAGCGTCTGCACAATTAGCTTAACAGGCTGTCATTCTATCGTAATTATAATCGCACGCAAGACGTTATAAAATAAATGTTTATTCATGTATATGATTTAGTTTCGTTTAGAGTGGCGTTTAGTAAATTCTAGAAAATTTCATCGGCGTCATTCATACAGACATTATATATAGTGATTTAAAGTGACTATTATGTAGTCACGCCTTCGTTACAACTACTTTAGATTTGCTCATATATAAACATTTGAGTCGTAAGGGTAAGAGGATTCTTTTTTACTCTTATACAAATACTATATCATGTGGTTGTTTGAAGGTATTCATTTATTAATAACATTCTCACAGCGTCTGCGCAATTAGCTTAACAGGCTGTCATTCTATCGTAATTATAATCGCACGCAAGACGTTATAAAATAAATGTTTATTCATGTAAATGGAATGGTTATAAAGGCAGCAGATGTGTTTAATTCAATTAGGTATGGAATAATATTCATTTCTGTCAAGGCTTCTATATTTTCCATAAAAGGTAAGATAATTCCCTATCTCCTAAGATAGCCAACAACTTGGACAGCTGATTAATTCTCAGTCATTCTTGTTAATCTAGTGTTTTTCATCATCATTCTTCATACTAACCTTCATATCCTTAACAATTGTGAAGATGTGTGTTCATTATTGATAATTACTTTTTTTGTTAGGATGGGAGTTCTACATGGGCAGACCTAATGATAGATTCCATTATTTCCAGTGCTGATTTTCCTTTTATAGATCATAGCATCTTACATGTATTTGATTTGCTTCAATTTTTAATCTAATTTGCTTTATGATTTTAAATCCCAGTATCAGATTATATTTAGCTCTTCTACCTACAAATACTTTTATATCTCATAATTATTGCTTTTATCTATTTTACATCAACCTAGCATATTTAATTTCTATTGTGATTCAATATAATTATTCTTAAATTAAATCTCTTTTTTTTTACTCTAATTCAAGCATGAGTTGTGTATTACAATATATGGATGGCTTAATTTGTGTTTTCAATTTTCTTTTTCATAATATAAAGTATAATTCAATATATTTCTTTATTAAAATATTAAATTTTTCAATATATTTTCAACCTCATTTTTCTGTTAAATTTTATATATACATTTTTTCACTCAGATTTAGATCTGAATCTCCATTCATGCGATATTTTTCAGTAGTTTCAATTTTCTTTGGTAATATTAAATTTTTCTTATGTAATCTTTTCTCTTTAATAATTTTTATTCATTTCTATATCTACTACTAACTTTTAAACATTAATACTTTATTTAAGTACATTTTTAAAAATAAATCACTTATAATATATTGTACGGGATTTGCGTTTTCATATATATTTTATATATGTTGTCTTGAAGGTGTATGTATAATAAGAAATATATGGAATGGTTTAAAGAAATTTATTCTTAAATATTCATTTTATTCCAATATTTAGAGAAATATGACCTCAAGCCAATCATATTTTATAAAAATTGGAGAGAAACATATGGAAATGCCCTGGACTAGTCTCAGGGCTGGTGGTAAGATTTACGGCAGTAGATCTAACTCTCTCTTTTTTTTATTTTAAAAAAAACTCATAAATAAAAAAAAAAAAAAAACCATTCATTTTATATACATTTATTAGCTATGATATTTACGTATGTATAAAAAAAATATATATTATTCACTTAAGTTAAATCAGTGTCTCTTTTCTCTTTTAAATCAAAATCATATCAGTTTTTCTTTTGTTTGCTCTTTTTCTTTTGCAAAACTCCCCACACACAAATATGCTATTATATGTATTTTGCAAAGATTTAATTGGACTAATTTATACACTAATGAATTCGTAGTAAATAGTTTGACCTCTCCGGGCAAAGAAAATAAATTTTAAGTTCACAATTGTGTCAAATGAAAGTTTTCTCAAATTTGTGGAGTAAGCTTACTAAAAGTGAAATATAGATGTAATTAGAAAGAAAATACCTGGTTTCCCCAGGGAATTGATCAAATCCTCTTGGTGAAAATGGAATCTCCGGTCCTTTGTTGGTGAACGAACTTTGTTTTTTTTCTTCTTTGAAGTTCGGGTTCCATGGCTAAAGTCTGTTTATTTATTTATTTTCTTTCTCTTCTGGCAATTCAATATTGTTGCTTATTGAGGCGAATTCTCCGGGATTGACGTCCTTCTCCGCTATCGGCAGCTGCTATACATTCGGGGGCAAAGGATTCGGACCCTCCGCACCTTGAAGCCTCTACCCCAGCCTGACCATATTTTATCAAAATGTACATCACGTTCTGTCCGCTTTCTTCTACCTCCAAACTTATACTAATCCTTAATTCTTTTTTTTTTTTAATTATCCAATTTATCTTTCTTTTCATTCATTTTCAATTATATTTCCATTCACATTCCGTATGCCTTTGTTAAAATGCACCACAAAAGCTTTTTACACCTATTTCTTTCCAATTAATATTTAATTAGTATTAGACATTCCACGATTTTTATAATAATTACTTCCATTGTTCTGCAAAATTAGTCTTCCATCTTGATATTTAAAGTTCTTTTGTTGACTTAATATGTATATATTTAAAAGTTTATCAAACAAAATATTATTTATTTTTATTTTGTGAATTTTTCATTTTTAATGATTCAAAAACGCACTCACACATATACATAGGAGTATAGCTGGGTTTGGCAAAAGAGAGAAAAAAATCAGAGCAAGTGTATAACCCCCCATACCTCTTCTATGAGTTCTTTTTTAATTAAAATAACTAAATCAATTCTGTACAACCACGCAAATGACCGTTGATTGTACATCAAGCTGTAAATATTAATTTTGTTAGTAAAGTAATATATATTTTTAATAATACGTTAGTAATAAGATCTATATATATTTTTAATAATGCGTTAAGTATACGAATACGTATTTGTCTAATTATCGCAACAGGGTTTGATTATACCTGCCCTGTTGCAATATATTTCTGGCAAATGATATTCTGCTTCATTAGACTGTAATGTATTATTCCATTTTGCAATCTCTGATATTATGACTTTTCACCTTAAATATAGAAATATAGTTGTTATCGTAATTCTTTTCCTTTTCTCTTCTGTCTCAATGTCCATTTTTATTTTTTATTTTTAATTATTTAGTTAATTTATTCATTTCATTATTTCTAAGGATTTTTTTTTGTTTTTCTCATTCATTTTTGCATTCATTATTAATCATTAATATATGTTTAATATATCAAAGCAGGTTTTTTTCCCCCATTTTTATGTTTCATGTTTTTTTTTTAATATATTTATTTGAAAAATTTTTTAATTTTAAATAAAAATGTTGGAACTAACAATTTATTTCTAGTTCTCTCATCTTCTGTGGTTATTCTGATATGTTTCTGAGTTCAATTTATTTTTTTTAAAACTGAACATTGATTTGCTAAATAATACTATCAATATTTAATTTTTAGGGATGCTTGTAGCATGTCATAGCAACTATCAAATTGTTTAACTTTTTTTTTTTTTCTCATATGGCATGGCATAGCCGGGACGCGAACCGACAATCGTCTGCAACCAACTACTCCCTTGCAAGGCGGATGCGATGACCTCTCGGCTAACTTTTCTTCATAATTATCTCAAAATTGTACTAAAACAGGCAAAACTCTCCATATAAAAGTGCCACTCAGTGCCAGCCAGAATAATCAATGGATGCCAGAAGGCTTGTGCATAAAATCCCCATCTAGGAGTGGGGATATTGGATGAGTAGGCACTAGATGGGGGTTTTATGCACAAGCCTTCTGGCATCCATTGATTACTCTGAGTGGCACTTCAGTATGGAGAGTTTTGCCTGTTTTAATAACAGTTATGTGCAAGCATAAGAAATGGTGATCATGTGATATTTAGTGGTTTAAATTGTATTACTGAGTTAGGAGTTTTGTCTAGATTTTTTTAATTTGTTAGACATTCTTCTTTGGTTGTTAAGAGTCTGGTTATACATTTAATTATTAAATTTAATTTTTAGTAATATTATTAATATTTTTATTCTGTTTTTCCCCCCTACTGTTGGATTATAATGTCTATTTGCTTTTCCTCATATTTACCATAATTGTAATTAATTTTATTTACTTTTATGTTTACTGTTTTATTTTTTTTATTTAAGGTCTGCTGCCAACTTTCTATGTTCTCCAACTCATTATTATTTGATTGCATTTTTCTTTATTTAATTTACTAATAAAAGCCTAATCTTTTTATCAGATGTTTTAGTAAAGAAGATGATAAATAATTTTTGATTATATAAAAAAAAATCAGCCATAAATTATGATTTTTAATCATATTGACAATTTTCAGAAATTAAGTGACATGTTAAACACAACAATATTCATTCAGCTGACCGCACATTTGGTTTTTTTTAGATATTTTAAAAAGAGTATGACAAAATTCTAAAGTAAGTGGATAAGAAACTGTAGTGTATTCACCCATGACTTGCATAAGGTAAACCACAATTAATTAATACCTAAAAGTAAATTTAGACTGAAAGAATTATTACAAGTTATACAACACAAAAGTAGAATATATACAAGCTCAATTATAAATAATATATACACAAAATAATAATAAACACTCTCTAAATATAATATGACAGTTACTGTCTCATTTAATGCATGAACTTTTTTACAACTAGGCTAAATAAATAACAGTTCCCAAATTAATACCTAAAAGCCCTAAGATCGGGACGATCTGATTTAAATTTAGTCGGATTTTTATCCCTTCAGATTCCAAAATATTTGGGTTTATTCCTTCACAGATGTTGACTGGTTACTGACGATACTTGTTGCGCACAAAACACTTCGCCAATACAAAGTACGAAAAGAGCAAAAAGAGGCTTAACTCTACTATCCCAAGTTTTTATAGTTTTCAGTTTGTTCTCTTATCTGCAATTTCCATTTCTTAAAATTCCTTTGTGAAGCATTTACTTAATTGCACTTTCTGGATCTACTATTTCCATTAAGATTTTATCTTTACTAATCCATTCAACATTTGTGTTTCCATTCTTTTCATTAAGTCTGATGAAATCTTTTAATTAGTTTTCATTATCATTGGAGTATTCTTATTGATCTTTTTTATCTATAATATTTTTTGCACTTAAAAATACTACAGAAACTATAAATAACTACCAATTAGGCCTTTTAATGTAAAGTCAATATTCACTATTACAAACTGGTGTTTTTTGTTTTTTTTAAATACAATATAAACAATTTATTAAATTAAATTATAAAAATTAATAAAGAATTAAAAACATATAAATTGAAGTTGTGCTATTTTTTTTTTTTTATACAAATCATGATTAAAGGATAAAGGTTCAGATGGTTATTAAAAAACTGAGAACACCAAAATATATATTTCCTAAAGTGACTTCAGTTCTACATAATTATGCAAGCAAGTTAGTTTGGATTCAAAATAGTAAGTTTTTTTTTTAATTTTTGACTGGTGGATTGTTAATACTAAAAATCTTAAAAGATGGTACTAGATGAAAGTTGTATTAGATTCAAAACGATATGGATCACAAAAAATTAATTTGGTAGTATGGATAAAATAATTCTGGATGGGAATTAATAATTGCTGTCATCTAACATCTATTGATTATAAAACTTACACTAAATGACTGAATAGGAGTTGCATAAATGGAATTTTTTCCCAAAAATCATTGTGTAAGCTGTTGACGGTGATGTTTTTTTTTTATGAATAAATATAATTGAGTTCTTATTTTTTTTTTTTTTTGATGAAAACTAAATAGAAAATATATATTTATTTTGCTACCCTACCCAATTATAGTTTAAAAAGCATATTTATTTAAAGAATATATTGATAATTGTAAAATGTATTGTATATTCTGCAATAATTTATTGTGTAATAGTTGTGAATGAAAATTAGTTTACAGTCTATCATTTGTTTATCAGGATTGATTTAAAATTAATCTTTAATTTAAAGAGTAAATATTATACAAGGGCTTTTAAAAGTCATAATGGCTAATAAAAGGTTTGGATATCTAAATAAGTATGATCACACTATCAAAAAATAACTATAATTTATTAAATATCATTGTTTGTTTTTTTAAAATAAATATTGTCATTTCTAGGATGATTAAAATCTTGTGGGCTAGGTTAGAAATTTAATTATTTTAAATTGATAAATTAATTTTGCATATATATAGCAAATTTGTAATGATTATATTTATAGGTGGCACTAATTCTGATGGTCTAGCTTACACTACTGCAGGTAATTTACAGTTTAACTATATTAT
This sequence comes from Epiperipatus broadwayi, assembly GCA_028023455.1. Classification (NCBI taxonomy): domain Eukaryota; kingdom Metazoa; phylum Onychophora; class Udeonychophora; order Euonychophora; family Peripatidae; genus Epiperipatus; species Epiperipatus broadwayi. The sequence continues at coordinate 15,750,230 of JAQFVV010000008.1, read as the reverse complement.
TCATTTTGCTTCTAATGATTCCCTAAAACTATGGATTCAAAGAATTACTAACTGTTTAAAGATGGCAGATTCTCTTTCTGCTACTAGTATTGCATTTCCCTGTCTTGGTACAGGTAAGACTTGTTTTAATATTCTAATTTAATTTATTTGGTTATTTATCTATGCCTTTTTTCTATATATATTTGATTAAAAAAGTAGGTACTAATTACATAGCCGGACTTGGCCGCTTGATAGCGTTCTCTCTAGCCAAGAACAGCTGCAAATGCCATTTACGCGGCCTGACTTATGGTTAAGAAAACAGTTCTGTTTATCTTAGCCATTGCAGGCTGCTTGATGGCATTGCACAGAAATATTACGGCTCGCTTGATGGCATTGTTGCCAGTCAAAAACAATACAATGCAAGGTTACCAGGATGCGATTTTTAAAATACGGCAATTTCTATTTTGAGATTTTTAAAAACAACTTTTACTATTAATTATTAATTATTTCTATTTTGCGATTTTTAAAAACAATTTTTAAGTACTCAAAATAACTTTTAACTATACGGCGACTTACAGTGCTTTTTTTTTTTGACTTTATTTGTATTACGAGATTTTTTAAAAAATCTCAAAATAGAAATCACGTAATACAAATAAAGCCAAAAAAATAATCGCCATATAGTTAAAAGTTGTTTTGAATAATTAAAAGTTGTTTTTAAAAATGCAAAATAGAAATAATTAATAATTAATAGTAAAAGTTGTTTTTAAAAATCTCAAAATAGAAATTGCCGTATTTTAAAAATCAGGGTCCGGTAATGTTGCATTGTATTGTTTTTGACTGGCAACAATGCTATCAAGCGGCCAAGCCTGGCTATGTAATTAGTACCAAAAATTATTTACTATATTTTAAAAGATTTCAATTTTCTGTATTAAAATAAGTTCATTTATAGTTATATGTATAAAGTAGATAATATATATAACAAATTTTTATCAATATTTTAATTAGTGTGCAAGATGTATATTATAAGGATTTATTATTTTACAAATCTGTATACTGATTACTTTCATTAATATAACTATATGATGCCCACTTTGTTTCAAGGTATTCAGTATTTTCACTATTTTTATATTGTCCATATTATTACAATAATTCATCTTCTCTTCTTTACACTTTTTAAACAATTTTCACTTTCAGTTAAAGCTACAATCTTTTCCAGAAATTTGTAAATATTTTATAATATTGCATTATAAGTTGTTATCAACTTCAATGCATTTCATTTTTATTACAATTGCACATAATCATAGTCTGATGAAATTAAAACCAATTTAAAAAACACATATATAAATCAAATCAATCACTAATATATATATTTATCTACTTATTTTTATGTATCTACATATTCATTAGCATTATATCAATATAACCTCACAAAACATATTCACTATCATATATAACTATAATTCTATGTACAATAAATTATAGACATACACTGGATTTTTTGTATCTGATATCTTTCTTTATTTATGAATTCAGAGCCATTCACATAGTGAGGTTATGGCCAATGTGACCCTGACCATAGACACTAATTTTACATAGATGCAAAAATTGAGATTTTTAACTGCAAAATATATTATTAAAAAAATTGAAAATGATAGAGACATAAAAAAAATTTTTGATACATTTTTATATTTTTGATAATTTGCAAAAATATAGTAGTAGTTAATTATTTAATATTCATTCACAAAATATTTTTGTAAAACATCTCTCATCTTTGTTTGTATTTTGTGACAAATTTTATTTCAGGTACTGGTGATAATGATACCCGCTTTTTTTCACTATGCTGATAGTCATACATATGATAAATTCAAAATAATGCTTCATTAGTTTTTTTTTGCAGTAATTTTTATGTAATGTTGAAATATGTACATTTTTTAATCAATTAAAATTGTTTTCATGAAAATAAAAACTATAATGAAAATAAAAATACTGCACATATAAAAAAATCTAGTAAAATTGAATTTCATAGAAGCCTTTGAAATACAAAATGCAATTCAACAGCAAATATCTGTCAAAAACAGTCTCAACATACCTTTTGTAATTGATAATTTGCTCAAAGAACTCTGAAAATAAAATTATTGCAAAAATGTGTTATTTTATTGAAATAAAAAGTATAAAAATATGTGATTTTTTTTTTTTTTTTAGAATGGTGCAATTTTTTTCCTGTCTTTAGGTGCCAAAATTTCTCACTATGTCTATTCAGAGCCAAATTCATACATGATATAGAAATACACATCCATCATTTTTCAAATTATCATTGTTTAGATTTTTTTAATGGTTTTACTGAATTACATATATTCCCTTTTTTTTTTTCTCATTGGTCTCATAAAGTTCATTTAAATAAGAGGAAATTTTTTTTATTTTAGGCTTTATTTAAAAATGCAAAATATTTTTTATAATAATTTTATTAATTTAAAAAGATTGACTAACATGTTTACAAAATAGATTTTCAAAGTCATTTTAAAAATATTGAAGGTAATCTTGAACTTTTATTAATAATTCTGACATGAGTAAGAAAAAAGTTTAAATAAATATGGTTCCAGTTGCTGGTGATTTCTCAATAATTTTGCTAAATTATATACAAAATTTATATTTTATTCTTAAAATACTTTGTGATTCTTCTATTGTTTATTGTATGACTGATTTCACTGATGATGATGATATTATAGTCATAAAGTAGCTTAAAATTTATTCTAGTTAAACCATGATAATATTCCATTTTTTATATACAAAGATTCAACAGAATTTATAGCTTTTCTTGCCTTCATTTTTAGTTTTTATTCTCCAGTAAGCCAAAATAATACTAATTTTTAAGAATAGTTCTCAAATTTGTGTTAAAACTGTCTGTTTTCAGTTTACACTTTAGACAAATTTTTGTGAAATATATTTGTAACAAAATTATTACTGATATAGTTAGAATAAATTAATAAAAGCTAATCTTTTTTCTATATATGATCTCGTGCAATTAAGAATCAGCAAGAATTTGATGTCATTTATTTTGATTTATCTAAGACTTTTACTAAAATTGATTGTGCCATTCTCTTTTACAAATTACACCAAGTAGGATTTTCCCTTAAATTTCTTGATGAGTTTGATTTTTTTTCTTAGTGGCCGCAAGGCAAAATAGTCCTTAAATATGATTATAATTTATGTGTCTCTTTAGAATATGTTTTTTAACATTTATATGAATGTTTTTAAAGATTATATGAATTTTTTAAATAAAATTTGTTTTATCAATTATTTTAAAGTCTTTAGAAGAATTACATCTATGATTGATTATAATTTTCTTCAGAATGTTATTTACAAGTTTGGCTCTTGATGTGATCTAAACAATTACATCCATTAGTCTAAATAAGTGTTTATTTATTTCATTTTCTAACAAACCTGAAGTTTTGTATTTTTTTTATGATATTAATTTGTATAAAATCATTTCTTTTACTTCTTGAAAAGATATGAGAATTTTATTTTCTAATAATGGATCCTTTTATCACTATATAGAAAATATTATTGATAATGTTTTTGAAATCACAGATTATAATAATCTGTCACAATTAGTTTTTTAATGATGATATATGTTATTTATCTCATTGGTTCTTTCCATTTTAGAATATAGTTCAATCATCGGGAATTCTAATTGTAAATGAGATTATAATTTAATTCAGAAAGTTTAAAACAAATTTTCTAAATATTTTACTTTTAAATAGTAAGCATGGTTTTATTTTAGTTTTAGATGTCAATTTATAGATGTTAATTTTATTTTTTGAGACTCTTACTGGGCTAGTTATAGTATTTAATATGATCTTAGTTTTTTATTTATTAAGTCTTATGTCCATAATATCTGAATTTTGCTACCTTGTCATTAAAACATGCAAAACTCTCCCAGTTTTTTTATTTATTAAGTCTTATGTCCATAATATCTTAATTTTGCTTCCTTGTCATTAAAACATGCAAAACTCTCCATATAGTAGTTGCCACTCAGTACAAGCCAGAGTAATCAATGGATGCTAGAAATTTTCTGCCTAAAATCCCTATCTAGTGCTGAATGGCACTACTGTATAGAGAGTTTTGCTTGTTTTATTAACAGTTATGAGCAAACATAAGAATTAATGATCATGTGGTGTTTTAATACCAATTCTGCCTAATAGGATAGTAGTGGCTATGATTATTTAAGAACCAAAGGCACCGAAATGTATGGGCACTGAACTGAGTTCAGACCTATATGACTATATAAGTTAATGAACTTAGATTGAAAATATTATTGTTTTCAATTTTATTCTCATAGTTTTGTAGTAAAGTAGAGATAAAAGGTGGCTACTAGAGGGTTGCATTAGATCCTAAGATCTAGATGCAGTGCTCTCAGATTCGAGGCTCCTCACTGATGAAAGTCACAAGCTAGAAACTAGTCTGAGGATATTGGATGAGTAGGCACTAGATAGAGATTTTATTCACAAGCTTTCTGGCATCCATTGATTACCCTGGCTTGCACTGAGTGGCACTACTGTATGGAGAGTTTTGCTTATTTTAATAACAGTTATGAGCAAGTATGAGAAATGGTGATCATGTAATGTTTAGCGGTTTAATATCTTTTACTAAGCGTTATTCCATTCATTTTGAATATGCATTTGCAGCTATTAAAAAAATATATTCATAGAAATTGCCCAACATGGTTTAAATACACTCTTTCCATCCTCTCACAGTCTTGGGCCAAGATTGGAATTTTTTAGTCAACAAACTTGCTGTTTCTTGGCAAGCTTGACATTTTTTAATATTTTGTTTGATATCATTGTTTAATTCTGGCCATTAAACGTGAACCTGCTAATTTGTTCATTCTTATTATCTTAAGGTATCCTTGGTGTAATAACTGTAAAACAGTTTTTCCTTTCTCAAGTGGAATCATTACTCATGCATTCATGGTATGACAAATCTTCCCGAGCATTCTATATTACCAGTCTTACGTAATTTGGTCATTTCATTGGCCATCCATTTTTTATCCAATTTATTATCTTGTTATAGTCTTATTATTTTTAGTCCTCTCCGCTATAATTTTACTATTATCTATTTTGGACTTCTACTTATATTGCGGTGGAAATTTATTTCGGACATTTATTTTTACTTTAGCAGTTTTAATGTCCAATATTTTATTCCAAGTGGCTTAAACCAATTTTATCTTATTATTGGGCTAATATGCCATGAAACTACATATAATAGTAAATTTCTGGTTTGGCGTATTACTATTGTGTGCGCTGACACAATTCTTTTAATATTTATTGCATTTCCATTTATGTCTGTTGCTGCCTAAGTAATTTCATCTCACTGTTAACTTTTGCTTTTTTTTTTTTTTTTTTACAAATAACTATCCAATTTTTTAATGATATGCTCACCACACTGTCTATTTCATCTTTAACATTTGTCTGCAGATAGGCATATCATCACTTTGTTTTATAAACTTCACATTTGTGGACTTTGATGCTCCTCCTTTCAATTTACTCTTTACCAATAAATTTTCGTTATTTGTTGCTTGTTTTTACAAAGTTATGATAAATGACTTGCCAGGACTGCAGCTAAAATATGTGTTTTAAATTTATGCCTTACATTTATATGATTTGTTTTTTTGCAACAGTAACAAGTAGAAGAAATACTTTAAATTTTTTTATGCTTCCCACATTTACCTGTACTTCTGAGGTGTCAAACTCTGTTACCTGTTTGAAGACTTGCATGTTGTCTAAAACAGCTTTGTATGCTATACCACATTCAATAGCGATGTCATAATTTTAACATCAATTTGCTTAGGAGTATCTGCCTAAGCTTCACATCTCTAATGTTCAATTAGTCTAATAGCATATCATCAATATAATCCTTGAATTCTTTCTTCAACTAAAGTCTACAGTATTAAATCATATTGACATATGCTTTTATCTTGTGATTGCATTCTAACATGGAAACGATTTACTGTTTGATGTTATTGTCTTGAGAAGTAAGCATTTAATTTCATTAATAATTCCTCATACAGGATTTTATCCGGTGGCTTCAGATTACACAAGCAATTTGATAATTGTAAGACATCCTGTGAAGGTGTCTTTTAACTTGTCATCAATAATCTCATTTATTACTGTGTATTTCTCTATATGGTTTACATATATTTGTTACTATCAGATTTTTAATATCAAACAATGTTGTTATGCTGTTCTGCATTTCTTTTCTTACATCCTAATTACTTGCCAAAAAAGTGATCAAATTTCAAATCAAAACTTGTTCATAATGTTGTCTTTGCAACATAATATATTAAAAATAATAATTCAATAAAAATTATTTAATCAGACAACTTTTATAATAATATTATATTTAATTTTACCAATCTGGATTTCACCCCCATACTGGAGCCTTATCAAGATGTAAATACACTTAAAGTTACATGACAATTCTTTCTTTTCTATAGCGACTCCACCTTTAGGTTTCATTTTACATTACAATATCAAAGATAAAACAAATCTATTTCCTATTCATTATATACATAAATAATTATACATAATATTTACACACAAACATGATCTAAATCATAATCATACATTTACATTATACAATCACACATTTATACTTAATATCATTCATAAATTTCCCAATCTTTCTCTCCTTACATACTTATATAATAACTGAAATACAGGCTTATTATATATCTGTATCAATATATGTAATATATAGGGTATATGGACACAGACTTTCACACTTCCCACCACTCTCCACAATATCTCATAACACTGATACACTTGAACACATATATTGTATATCGAAAAGATAAATAATATGTATTTCATGCTAAACCAGCAATCATCAGTTAACTATATTTAATATTTTAAACCGAACATAATTAGAATGATAATCATCTATATAAATATCTACATATAATTTACTCATAATTATACCCAACTTAAATTAAATCTTCCAGCTATCTAACAACACCCATTTTCCAGCCAACTTTACAGGACCTTTAATCATATTCATACATTTTTCAAAATTCTCCTGAATACACAAAGTTTCATAACATATTCTCTTACTATACTTTTTTGCATACTTAATCACCTGAATGTTTTTTTCACAACTTATTCTATGACCAGTATTCAAAAAATGAACATAAATTCTTGATCTCATATCCTTGCTCCTGAATTGTGAATTTTGTAGCATGATATATATATATGTCAGACAGAGAAGACTGCATTAGAAAGGAGTAAAGAACATGATAGGACAATTAGAAGGAAGGATATGAGATCAGGGATTTATATACATTTTTTGAATAATGGGTATAGAATGAGTTGTGAAAAAAACATTCAGGTGATTAAGTATGTAAAGAAGTATAGTGAGAGGATATGTTAAGAAACTTTGTATATACAGGAGAATTTTTTAAAATGTATGAATATAGTTAAAGGTCCTGTAAAGTTGTCTGGAAAATGGGTGTTGTTAGATAGCTGGAAGATTTAATTTAAGTTGGGTATAATTATGAGTAAATTATGTGTATATATTTATATAAATGATTATCATTTTAATTATGTTAGGTTTAAAATATTAAATATAGTTATATAAGTATGTAAGGAAAGATTGGAAAATTTATGAATGATATTATGGTATAAATGTGTTATTGTATAATGTAAATGTATGATTATGATTTAGATCACGTTTGTGTGTAAATATTATGTATAATTATTTAGGTATGTAATGAATAGGAAATAGATTTGTTTATCTTTGATAGTGTAATGTAAAATGGGTAAAGAGATGGGGATTAAATTTAATGAAAAAAAATCAAATATAATGATGATTAATACTGGGGAAAGAGAAGATGTAGAATTTTTATTGGGGGATATAAAGTTAAATATGGTGAATAGATATAGTTATTTGGGAATCAACTTAAGTAATCAAAAAAATTGCTTGGATGAATGGGAGAAAAAATTGATGAATGAAACAAAGAAAAGAAAGGGATTGATAAAGAAATTAACAGTGTTTTCATATAATAAATATGATGTCATTAGAATTGTATGGCAGGGAGTTGCAGTAGCAGGGTTAACATATGGTAATGATGTGTTATGTGTTAGTAAAGGGGTATTAGATTATTTAGAAAAAGTACAAAGGGAAGTTAGAAAGACGTGCATTAGATGCAGATATGTGGACAGCAAAGGAGGCAATTTCAAGGAGAAAATGGAATGATCAAGTTTTTATATAAGAGATGCAAAAAGTAAAATGAAAATGTTTGTTAAATTACAGTTTATGGATAATAAAAGAATAACCAAAATAGTATTTAATTGTGTTACAAGTAAAGGGCAGGCAACAAGATGGGTGAGAAAGGTAATGTGGTATGCAAAAGATTTGGATAAAGAATTTATATCAGTATACTTGTACAAAAGGTGGGATGATTGTATTAGGAGGATTGTTGAGTGTTATAGTGGTAAGGAATGGAATAAAAGAATAGATGCATTAATAAAGAATAGGGACTTGGAGAGATGGATAACTAGTATGGAGAGTAAAAAAAGTTTAAATATATTTAGAAGTAAATGGAACATTGGGTGGTTAATTTATGATGATAGCAAGGAAAGTAATTTATTGTTTAAGGCTCGAATGGGATCTTCAGCATCAAGCGAATATACACGTAATTGGAAAATATGGGTGATTTAGTCTGCAAATTGTGTAAGGAAGGCATAGAAAATATTAGGCATCTGTTATTTGAATGTAAATGCTTGAAAGCGGAAAGGGTACAAATAATGATGTTATGGAAGAATAAATATGAAGAAAGTGATTATACAGAAAGTGGGTTATTGGTTTTTATGCTGGGTTTGGGAAAAGATAAGGGGGATTTAGATATAAAGACCATAGAGTTGACAAAAATTATGTTGTGGATATGGTATGGAGCAGATTATGGGAAAATTTAGGGTGGGGAATGGAAGGTAAAGTGGCTAACAGGTTTCTCTGGGCATAGTTGCTGAGAGATTCCTGACTCCATTTAAGAAGTCACAGTGCATCACATCACCTTGTAATGTAACTTTAAGTGTATTTACATCTTGATAAGGCTCCAGTATGGGGGCAAAATCTGGGTTGGTGAAATTAAATATAATATTATTATAAAAATTGTCTGATTAAATAATTTTTTATTGAATTATTATTTTTAATATATCCTAACTACTTGATATGTATGGACAATTTTTACAGGTTCTGGTGACTGCACCACTTAATATTCACAGATTTAAAATTTTTGACTGAGACACTTAATATGCACGGAGCCATACTATAATCTAGCAGCTGTACAATTATAAAATAATTCAAAATGACACATACACACAATTTTCAATAAGTAACTTGATTAGATTATTTACTCTGAATAATATATATTAATAATTAGTAAGTTTTAATAAATAACTTAATGCTTTTATTTTCTGAATAATATAAATTAGTAATTAGGATTAGTAGTTCAACTGGCAATTGCCTAATTGAAAGTAATAAATAATATTGATTACGGAAGAGTTCTTGTCTCCATAGATAGATAAATAAAAAATAGCTAGCTAGTTAGAGCTCATCTCAGACTTCATGAATTACAAGTCTTTATTTCAATAATTATACATTTTCTTTAACTCCCGTAATTTCACATGGTTGTTCACAAGCAGTTTCTAGTAAGCACCTTACTGCTAACACACATCTCTGAGTCAGACTAATTAGACTTGATTGGAGTGCTTTCTACGTCTAATATAAGTCTGCAACTGCACTATCCGCTTTTCACTCTACACTTTGTTTTCACTAATCTGCTTATAATTTTTTTCCTTTCTCCATTCTCCTCTATTTTAAATTCGCTCTCATTAAGAAGTTCTGCAGGTATTTTAGTAACTTTACTAATTCGCATATTGTTAGACATTATTATGCAAATTAGAATGTTGTTACTTGCAATTAGTGGAATTGTTTTTTCTACATATAATTATTTCTAGAGTGACTTAATATTGTCTGTATTATACACATACGTATATGTATAACTTCATTAATAAATACATAACTAGTCAGTACACCACACAAGTAAAAAATATGCATTAGTTAAATTTATTATATTAATAAATCTAATGTAATAAATATTTCATCAGGTATTAATTTTCAAAAATATTTTTTTTTTTCCTGCTTAGTTGTCTTAACATTTGTTAGAAATTATTTATATATAATACTATGTAATTATTTTTGGAACTACTATAAATTATTTATGACTATATGGAGTATGAAAATGCTATTTTGAAATAATGTCGCCAGTAGTGATGACACAATAAATCAATGAAGTGTCATATAAATAATATTTTGTTTGTAAGATTAATTATTTATTAAAATTTTTACAATCTTTTTTTTTTTGCATTGCGATATGTCTGCCAGTGTAGGGAACTAACCTTACCCTGCCTATGTAGGTACACAATATTTAAAATCAATTAAGACTAGGGCTGATAGAATTAGTAAGTGCAAATTTTATTACAATACATGTGCAAAAAGAAATATTAGTTATACATTAAATATAATTACACAAATACATTAATAATATACATTTACGCCATAAAATCCGAAGACATACAAAACTAATAATAAAGGTAGGTATGATCTGCTTTACAGTCCCTGTGCTGATGCTTGGATGTTCGGAGGCCAGTGGTCTGCTCTGAAGATACCGTGCCAAATAAAACGAGATCCAGTGCCTTTTTAAAAGTCCATCTGCAGCAGCAGAACTTCATGTTGAAAGTGTCCCAAATTCTTTACAATGCACTTATTTCCCTTTGTCCTGATTCCCTGGATTTGAGTAGTCAAATATAGTCCGTCCTGGTCAGATCAATCACTCCCACTTCAAGTGCAGTAGAAGAATTAGACTTGTGTCTTAGTTTGATTAATTATCTTTGCAGCCCAAAATACTTTTTATTATATACCTTGTTTATCTGCAAAGTTCTTTCGTCAACTAAACTTTTCATCTAAAGGGATTTGCTTTCTTACTGTTTTAAAATAACACAACTATTAAAGTTTGTCTTTCCGTTTATTTAATATCTAATTAACAAAGAATTTTTTATCCTTCATGTATATATAACTCACGTATTTATGTGCAATAAATTATACACATACATACATTTAAATATTAAATTCACATTTACAATATTTAGTATTATTACTTTGCGTGTGTGTGTATTTTAATTATACACATACATAACAATATTTCTCCCAAGTTCGAAGATTATTTATTAGTCCTCGAACTTAGAATATAATAATTTAAATATTTGGGGGTCTTTATTTTCCTTTTTAGTTATTGCTGTGAATTATTTCCCATTTGTAGTAGTGAATTCTTTGTAGACAAAGTATTTAATTGAAGATCAGTTTCTTGGGTGGCACAAATTTCCGGTTTGTTATCATTATTTAGCATCTCATCAGTTTCTGTTGTGCCTATATTTGAAATCCAGTCGTCACTTTTATTTATCCATAGCTGTTTCACATGTTTTTTTATTATTTTCTCATTGTCTGTGTGAACTATCACGACTTGTTTTGCCAGATGGTGAATAACTTCTGATAGCTATCGATTTCTTAGTGTGTCCTTTACCACTCTTTCTGGCAGCTAGAATTTGTACGAATAACTCTGCAAGTTTTGTTCACAGTTTTCTGGCTAAATATATTTTCACCGGTGATTTTCCCGATTTAGCCGCCAGGGTAGAATGCCAGTGGAGAAGAGCAGTCAACATAACTTTGTTGTGAATTTTTCATTTCCCCCATTTTTTTAATAGCTGACTTGAAGCTTTGCACTGCTCTCTCAGCCAGTCCATTTGATTGGGGCTGGTATGGGAGGGGCGTGAGTACATGTTTAATTCCTCATTCTTGCATTGCCTCTATGAACTTTTCCGATATGAAACCTGTTCCATTATCTGAGACTAAAGTTTCTGGGAACCCGTGATGAGCAAAAATCTTTTACAGAGTGTCAACTGTTACTTCTGCACTGGTATTTTTCACTATTTTATACTCAGCCCACCCTGAATAAGAGTCAACTACAACTAGAAATAAATGGGCTTCAAATGGACCACAGTGATCTATATGGATTTGTTGCCATGGGTTGTCTGCTTTTGGCCATGTTTCAAAAGTTGACGGGGGTGTTTTAGCACATGGATGGCAGTTCTCGCATTTCTTTATATATATTTCTATGTTGCCATTGATGTTTGGACACCACATAACACCACAGGCTAGGGCTTTTGCCCTCCCAATGCCCGGATGCCCATTATGTAGCAGGTTTAGTATTTGTTATCTCCTCACCACAGAGGTCAGCACTTGGTCACCCCTCAAAATGCATCCTTTGCATACCATTAGCTGTTCGCGGGCGTTCCATAATTGTCTGTGGAGAAAACTTGGACATTTATTCGGTCATCCTTCTCTGATCTTATTTATTATTTACTGATAGCCGTCGTCTTCTTCTGTTCATCGAGCTATAATTTTGCTATTTAAGTTTTGCTTCTAAGTACATCTATATAATTTATTTCTCTTTCTAATACTGTTGCTTCACTAAGATCAGGCATGCATGATAACGCGTCTCCATGCCCAATTTGTTTTCCCTTTTTGTATTCCAAACTGTAATTATAGCCCATGAGAATGTTAAGCCAATGTAACACTCATGGGATTAAGTGATCAGGTGCATGCTTATTTCCGAATATTCCCAGCAGGGGTTTGTGGTCGGTTATAATAGTAAATTTCCTCCCATAGAAATATTGGTGGAATTTTTTCACTCCAAACAAAATTGTGAGACCTTCCTTATCCAACTGGCTATAATTTTTTTCTGCCTTGGACAAGGTGCGTGAAGCATATGCTATGGGTCACTCTTCCGACTGGGCTGGGTGACTTAGTTCTGTCCCGGCTCAAATTTAGATGCATCGGTGGTCAACATCTTTTCTAGGTCACTGTTATGAGGTACTAATAATTTCTCTGAAGTCAGCAGCACTTTAACCCGAATAAATACTGTTTCTTTGTGCTCATCCCATTTCCATTTCTGGTTTTTCCTCAGCAGATTGTATAAAGGAGTGGCCACATAGGCTTTTCCTTTTAAAAAGGTTTAAAAAAAAATTCAACAAACCCAGGAAAGCTTGTAATTGCTTCGCCTTTGTGGGTCTTGGTGCTTCTGCTACTGATTTAGCCTTTTCAGGGGAAATGGATGTGGTGCTTCTCATATAATGTGGCGTAGGAATTTAATTTCCTCAGTTTTCTAAATGCATTTTTGATTATTCAGCTTTGCGCCAAATTCATTTAGCCATTCGCATATCTTATCTACTCGACTTCTAAGTTCTTTGTCTGTGGTTGCTATTCCAAGGACGTCTTCAAAATATAGTATGACGCCATCCAATCTGTTGAGGATGGTTTCGATTTTCGACTGAAATATATTGGAGGCCAAAATTTTTTCCGAATGGTAGTCTTTTACATTTGTATAGCCCAACATGGTAGTAATTGTCAGTATCCTAGATGCTTCCCTGTTAACTGGTATTTGAGGGAATGCAGCGTTAAGGTCGAATTTTGCAAAGAAGCAATCACTTCTCTAGCGTTTGGTACAGCGTATGCGCTTTTATTTAATGCTTTAGTTACCATTACCCTGTAATCTCCACACAAGCATATCTGACCATTAGGTTTAGTTATGATGACTACAGGATTGGCCCAATCTGACTTTTGAATTGGTTCCAACACCTCTTTCATGACAAAGTAGTCGATTTCTTTTTCTACTTTTACCTTCTGTGCAAATGTTACCTTACTAGGTTTGCAAATTATGGGTAGGACTAATGTGCTCATTTGTAATTATATTGGCACAGTTTTAAGAATTCCCGGCTCCCCATTAAAAAATTTGGAAATTTATTTTCCATTTCGTTTTTTAACTCTACCTTTTGTACGAATGCCAATCTAATCCTTAAATTGTTAAACCATTCACAGTCGATTAATGCGTTTATCGGGGCATGTACTATGTATAGTGGTAAATTGACAGTTTTACCTTCGACTCTGTTCACTGGAGCTTTAACCATGCCCTTTATTTTAATAGCATAGCCATTTATGTCTAACACTTGCATGACAGTTTTTACTATTGCGAGTTTTTGCTTACAATTTGATGTAACAGTCTGTCAATTGAATAGTGAAATCAGGATTATACCGCTCCTTCTATTCACTTCCATCTCTATAGGGTAATCATATATTTTAACTTTTATAATTATTTTATCATTATGATTGGTCACTATATTATTGATCATTGTAAACTGTTTTTCTTTTCCCTGCAATTTATGATTAGGACTGTTTCTTGTGTATAGGGTTTAATTTTTCTTTCCAAAACATGTTTTGTCTATGCCCTTTCTTATTAATTAAATAATTTACATTGTTGACATATAAAATAGCAATTACTGGTTTTATGCCCTTTTTTTCCACAACAAAGACAGATAATAGAGGTTCTATTATTATTGCTATCTTTCTTGCTATTGCCATTACTTTCAGTATTTTTTGTGGATTTTTGTTCCACTGTTTTGAAAGTTTTGTAAACTTCGATCTGCTTATTTACCCCGTTATTGAATTCTGCGTATTTTTTTTGACTGTTCTGAAATGATCTTGTAGGCTTTGCTACGTTTGATTGCCTTCGTATAATCTAGATTCGTTACTGATAGTAGATATTGCTGTTTATACCTTCAGAAACTGTTCTAGGAGAGCCTCGTCTAGGTTAGTATCATACATGCAGTTTTTAGCTAACATTCGCAGTGTACAATCAAAATCCTTGATTGTTTCATTTCTAGCTTGTAAATAATGGTGGGACTACAGTCTAGCAATGGGACATGAAAGAGTGGTGATAAAATAATTACCCAGTTGCTCTTTGAAGTCATTGTATGAGCACTTCTCAGGGGTTAAAGGTGCTATTAACTGATTTGGGATTTCTATAACCGCTTTAACCGTGAAACATAATACAGGGGCTATTTTGTACTTATCATCTTCGACTTTATTAATGAATAGATATTTTTCTATGTGTTTGACATACATTGGCTAACTGCTCGTCTCATTTACATTAAATTCTTCAATGGCCATATTCAATTTATCCATTATACCCAGACTACTGTACTTAATAAATTTCTGCTTTGAGTAAATGGTGAATAACATGCGCGTCACTCTAGCTTTGACTATGTTCATACTCTTGACTGTGCCAAATGATATGTCCGCCAGTTATAATAACCACTGACAGACAATCTATTCAGGGAGCTAACCTTACCCTGCCTATATAGGTACACAATATTTATAACTAATTAAGACTAGCGCTGATATAATTTATTTTATTACAATATATGTGCAAAAAGAAGTATTAGTTATACATTAAATATAATTACACAAACACATATAATATTATACGTTTACACCATAAAACCCAAAGGCCTACAAAACTAATAATAAAGATTGGTATTACCTGCTTTATAGTCCCTGAACTGACACTTGGATGTTTGGAGGCCAGCGGTCCACTTTGAAGATACTGTGCTAATAAAGCGAGGTTCAGCACCTTTTTAAAAGTCCATCTGCAGCAGTAGAGCTTCAAGTTGAAAGTGTCCCAAATTCTTTACAGTGCACTTATTTCCCTTGTCCTGATTCCCTGGATTTGATTGGTCAAATATTGTCCGTCCTGGTCAGATCAATCACTCCCAGTTCGCATGCCGTAGAAGATTTATACTTAAGTCTTAGTTTGATTAATTATGTTTGCAGCCCAAAATACTTTTTAATTATATACCTTGTTCATCTGCAAAGTTTTTTTGTCAACTAAACTTTTCATCTAAAGGGATTTGCTTTCTTACTGTTTTAAAATAACACAACTATTAAAGTTTGCCTTTCCATTTATTTAATATCTAATTAACGAAGAATTTTTTATTCTTCACATATCTATAACTTAAGTATGTATGTGCGATAAATTATACACGTATAAACGTTTAAATATTAAATTCACATTTACAACATTTATTATTATTATTTTGCATATGTGTATTTTAATTACACACATACATAACACATTGTTTTATCAATATTTAAAAACTTTTAAAATATATATACAATGTTGATATTACTATATACTTAATAGAATAATCAATCTAAATAATATTGAAACAAACAACTAATTATATTTACAATTATTTAATTATCAACCTGGCTTTGATCTTTTATTGAGACCTTTTTAAGATATAATGTTTTACACATTACATGACTTTTAAAAACTTTGAAAATCCATTTTTATGCACTTGAATAGTTTTATATTTTTTAAAATTTTATTTCACTAACAATTTTGACTGATCTACAGTCTTCATCAGAGCTTTCCTAAATTTGTTTATAAAAAAATAAATTTAGAAAAACTAAAGAAAACTGTGGATTAATCAAAACTATTAGTGAAAAAAGATATATTCAAGTGCATAGAAGTGGATTTTTGAAATTTTTTAAGTTTGTTAAATGAGATTAATATTAAAGATATATAGATGCGATCAGGAATTTGAATGACAATCTTTGTTTTGCTAATCTAGTGAACAAAATAAACTTCTTTTTTTTTTTTTAATTATTAATGTACACATTAGAAATATTATGGTCACTTAAAATTTAATATATGTTTAAATAATCATAATTTATATGTAAACATTTATTTTCTATGACATTAAACAAATCCTTTAAAAATATTTTATACATTTTATATTTTTAGGTGCTGGGAAATTGAGTTTTTTAAACTCTGCTAAAATAATGTTGGGAGGCATTAAACAGTTTGTTTCAGCAACAGTTTTAAATACCATTAAAATAGTTACATTTCATAAAAATGAACTATCAGATGTTGCTTCTGTATTTGAAGCTGATCAAAAGTCTAAATTTACTTCTGAATCATTGATAACGCAGGAAAAGTGTGAATATAGTACGTACTCATCATTATTATCTTTAACCAAATATTAATACTAAGTTATGAGTAAAGATATTACACTATATTTTGATCTCTTGTTGCATAGAATTCGAAATATGTGCAAATGAAATTTTTTTTTTTTATCCTAATAGAATCCTAAGGAATATTTGACATGAAATCAACATTTGTTTGATAAGCATGTAAGAAGAAATATTGTAATGTTATTGTCTGAAAATCTAAAAGGGAAGGAGCATTAATTGCAGAACTTTAATATTTCAGATAAACATTCTCAGTTGCATTTATTAAAGATGATGGACTAAAATTTACAAGATCTAACTGTAGTTAGAAATCAGTGTTTATGAAAGAGTGATAAGCATTATGAAGGACGATAATAAAAAAATCATAGCAAAACAAATCATTTCAGAAGTCAATACATTTTACTATTTACCTGACTGTCACAATCTTCATTAGGAAAATATTTATAGCTGAATTGCTATTTTAGAATCATTAATTTTTGATATGAATGTCACGTTGCAGAAATTATGATGTCTCTAACATATAAATTGAGTAATATAATAACTTTTACAGTCTTTATTAATTACAACCTACTATTGACAATTTCAATTACCCCAGCAATCTTCTCCAAATATACATGAATATATAATTTTACATTTTATATATATACAAAAATTAAGCAATATTAACATGAAATATGTTGTATAATCGGTTAAACCAATGGTTATAATTATTCTCGCAACCTTTTTTGAAAAAGAAAAAAAATCATGATCAGACAGTCTTTAATATTCTTTTGATCCTATTTTTAATAGACATAAATCCATCACAATTGCAAAGTATTATATTATTTTAAGGGAATTGAGTTTATTCAGCAATACTAACATTGTTTTTAGACAAAACTATTATCTTTTTACAAGATAATATCTTCAAATCATACAGTTCATCCATCCAATATTGATGTGAGAAATTTAAAGTCTATGTTATTCATCTCTTGCTTGAGTCACTTGATTATTGAACAGTAATTGGTTATCAATATTTTCATAAAGTTTTTTCAGAGAAACCTAAAATTTTTCATTAGTCTTAATATTTCTCGACATTCTATTTAAAAATCATGTAATTGTATCATAGATATAATATAAAAAATTTGTAATTAATGAAATAATTAGAATTTTTGAACTTTTATGCAAAATTTTAAAAAAAAAATTTAATATTTGTAAAATATAGTTGAAGCAGCTCTGTGCAATCTCAGAAACAGTTAAGCTGTTCATCCTGATAGAATCTTTGGTAAAAAATTAAATTAATAGTAGTGATTAGCTTCATAACAAATGATTTTTTTTTTTTTTGGAATACAGACCTATGAAATTATCTATCTATGCTTCAATTTATAAAAATTAAAAAAAGGATAGAAAACATCCTGTATGTTATAATTATGACAACAAAAAGTACTTTAAATAATTTTATTGCAAAAGCTGCTTCCAGTAGAATTAAAAGGCAATATAGATATAATTTTTGTTATTAAGCTAATAAAAGAAAAGTTTAGTGAGCAAACATGATTTTTATTAATTTGTATGGCATTTGATTTTAGTTAATAGTGGAAATAGTTGATTTACCATAGAAATTTAGTTTCTGTATCTGACCATGTAATGCGTCTGCCTGACGACATTGTTGCTTGCAAAAATAATCAAATGTAACATTACCGGGCTAGTAGAGGCTGTAAGTTGGGCCGCATAAACAGCATATTTCTGTGCTTTTGCAAACAACAGCACCATCAGATGGATGCATTACATGGTCAGATAGAATAACGAAATTTATATATATAACCTACATTATAGATTGAGAGGAATTGTTGTTACTAATGTCAAAAAATCTGAGATATTTAAAATCAAAAAATGGTGCTAAACAGGTCTATGTATGGGATTCAAATTTTTTTTCATTTTTAAGAAGCGATCTTTGGAATTGTTTATGAAATGAAATTTCATGAAGCAAATAATATATGTTAAGTGGCAAGTTTTTAATGTGAATTGATTAAAATTATAAAACAAAACCTTACTCTTCTTGATTTCCAGATTTTCATTTCTATGAATAATCTATAGAATATTTTTATTGTTTAAAATGCAACCTATTAAAAATTTAGTTTAATAATTAATGGGTTTTTTTTTTTTTTTAAAAAAAAAAAACTGATCATTTGCTATACCATAATGAAAAAAAGAATCTTCATTAACTTTTGATTTGATTGATTATTATCTTAAGATGAGTTTAAATATCATAGCAACTTTTTAGATAAGAAACAGCCTTATTTGTCAAGATGAGCACTCAAGTGTGCTGCTATTATATTTATAGTAAAACACAAGATATTCATCGCAATGACATAACTAACACTTTGTTAAATTCATATTTTTATATATATAGCAGGAAATGAGATCTAGATTTTTTTTATCAAAATAATATAAAAAAATTAAAAGAATTTTATTTTAAAATATTCCATAATCTTCTGCAATTGATAATGGCAATATCATAAATTCATTTGATATATTTTTTAACTTTCTGGATGTGAAGATACTGAATCTCTAATTGTAAGAGCATACTCTCAATTGATTGGGTTCATGAATTATATGTGAGCAACAGATATTTAAAAAAAGTATACTCTATTCTGAGCTGTGTGATTTTCAAAATAATAGAGTTATATTGTTGTACATTCTCAAAACTATTTATTTTGCTATAGTAATAAAAATATGATTTTTCTCATCCATCTGCATTTTTCAATAAATCTGTTTGTGCTGAAACTTCTTTTCATTCTCAGAAATCCTCCAAGAAATATTTCTTATCAGCTTCCATTTTTAACATCTTTGCCATTTATTTTTATGTTTCTTACTATCTTGCTTTATTTTTTGGAATTTATCATTCACTTCTCTTAAAATATTTTGATCTTTTTTAATTTTGACTTTTTTTTTTTTGCAATTATTATTAGTTTTTCTGACACCCATTTTTCCTTAGTCTGTTTATTTCATCTTATTCAAATTTTTGCCAAAATTATTTTTTAATAATTTTTTTTCCACCTCCATCTATAATTAATCTGATTCACCATTACAACTAAAACATCATAGCGATTTTTGATGTTATTTCTAAAAATAATACATGCAAATTCAGTCAAAGTCTACACATAAATTATTTATAATCTATTTAATAATCTTCTATCTATGTTTTCACTATTAAAATGAAAGGAAATCTTTCTGAGTGCCAACAAAGTAGTGAATTGCATTGTGTGCTACATGTGTTAACTGTAAAAAGAATATTGAATTTACAAAAGTTTACTTCTCATTCTTAAGTTTTATTTTTGTTTGCAAGTCTGTATTGACTGATGTAATTTTTTTTTTTTTTATCTATTTCCAATTTTGACATTTCCATCAGCAATTACTTCTTTGCAAATTTTTTTAATTTTATTTTCACCTAATTATAAAATGTTTTTTATTATTATTGGAGCTTATATTTGTATTAATGTATGTTGAGCTGTTCATGAAATTTAATCGATATCAGGTCTTCATTCATTGGATTATATACATTTATATTTTTTACAGTGCTCTTCCTTTTTTCCTGAACAAATGTTTGTAGTAGCAGCATTAAATATCCATCAAAGAGAATTTTATGTTACTCATAATTTTTTGTTCATGTGAGAAAGCATGGTTACTTATCAAAACAGAATCACTGGAATCATTTGAATTTGAAACATGAGTACCGTATCTAGATTTAAAGTTAATTAAATTGAAAGTGGTAATGTATATAATAGGAACTGAGATAAACAAATGTAAGCATTTGTATTTTGTAATTATTTTAGGTGAATTTCAGTGGATGAGCTTTATCTTGCACAGAAACATCATTATTTCTGACATTACTCTGATTTATTTGGTAAGGATTACAATGAGAGCAGCATTCATTTATTTTGGAAAAATGAACCCCTTTAGTATAATTGTTGGCAACAATTAGTGGAATTTGATAAAATTTGCAGGCAAGAAAACAGTGACTGGAATGTCAAAATTGGAACTGAAGCAAAAGAAAATGTTGTTAATCAATATGGATTTGAAAGCAAAAATGAAGCAGGAAAGTGAATAATAAGCTTTTTCAAATTCAATGCTTTTTTTTTATTGTCAATTCCTGATAGAAATTTTTTAGGATTGTAATCATCACATTAGAATGCATCAGATTGCAGAAATAAACAGACATTTAAATACTTGTGTCTACCAGAACAATCTATTGTGAGCTATATCAGCAGAACATTTATTGATGAGTTACCATTCCAAAGCCAACATTGCAAAAGTGATTGTGTAACCATTTGCACTTTACCTGTTTTTTTGATAATCACTAAAATAAGCCTATCAATTAAACTTCATTGTAGAATTGTCATGCCTAATTGATATATATTTATAGACCATTTTACAAATATATATATTGTTACGTTTTTCTTTTTTCGGGCCTTTCCCTCAATTTTTTTTTGTGGGGGGTGTGTGTTGAGTTTTAAAAAAAGAAAGAGAAAGTTGTTTTTCTTCTCTAACTCCCATGATTCTTCTTCGGTTCTGCTTGGCCTTTGGGGGGTTTGGGTTTGTGATTGTGGTGGTCTTTTTTTTTTTTGTTTTGGTGCCTATTTTTTTACACTCAGCCGCTGTGTTCGTGCCAAAAAATAAAATTAAATTTAATTTTTTGGTTTTTGGGAAAAAAAAAAAAAAAAAAAGAAAAAAAATAAAAAAAAAAAAAGGGAAAAGGGGGGGCCCGCGGGAGGGGGGGGGGGGGGGGAAGCAAAAATAATTTTTTTTTTTTTTTATATTGAAAATATATATATATATTTGTAAAATGGTCTAAATAAAATTATTATGTTTGTGTAGTATACATTAGTTAGATAGGAAGTTAATAAAAACCTTAATAAAGTAACTCTCTAGAAAATTAATATATGCATTTATGTAAATCTAGACTAATTGTGCTGATCATATGAACTGCAAATAAAAACTACAAATTAGCATAATGAAAAAAAACCTTAAGAGTTATTAACTGAAACACAGGCTTGTTATATACCTGTGGCTATATATATGTAATATAGTAGAATGTGACTAGAGCAATGCAAAGATTATAAAAGAATTTGCCAACTTTTATATACAAAGAGGCTCTAATGGTAATCAGAAAGCAGCCAGTTGTGATTAGAGCTAATAAACTCTAGTTGTTAATTTGATTCTCTGAATTGAGCATTTATTTAAATATAATACAAATGCTTATTCAGCTGGTAGTAGAGAGTCACTCCTGGATATAACAATATTTTCTTTTCTTATTAATTATAATTCTGCATAGTGCATAACAATTGCAAAATATTTTTAGTCTTTTTATGCTGCATATATTGTTGTATAATATTACTATCTTTGTAATATGATATTGTTCCAATTTATATAGACATGCACAAATATTGGTTTGGAAAACTTGATCATCATTGCTTATGGGTCCTCACTCAGCTGATTCAAGTGTTTTTTTAAATGTTGTAGTCTATTCTTGAACAATAACTAAGAGCTCATTTTCCAGTGACATTTATTAAAGAAATTAAGGCTTTACATAGTGAGGCTTGATATTTCTCTAGATGTTAAATGTTTTATAATTTTATTCCATATGATTTCAAGCAGTTATTAATGGGAGCAGTAGCTCTAATATAACAATAAAATGTTATAGTTGTTACCATTACTTTTTTCCAACATTTATTTAGAATGAAGTTTTGTATGTTAGATATAATTAAAATTTATTATGCAACTTTTTAAATGTGCGTTGCTAAATTAAATTATGTTAGAATTTGGCAAAAAATCACAAACTATCTCTATGAAGAACATATTTATCAACGATGTAGTTGCAGTATTTATGACACAAATATTATCTTAACACAATTTAATTTTTTTAATTCAAGCAAAGATAACCCAAAATATTTTAATTTTTATCTTCATAATGAGCTAAATTAGTCTGTTAATGAATTGTTTGTCATTTTAATTTATTTTAAAAGTTAAATCTAAGGGAAGCTTTAAAATTAAATTTTATTAAGTTTGTTATTGAGTCATAGTTATAGAAAAATATTTTTGAATTCTTATAGCATTTTAAAAGTCTTGCTTAATCTGTTTAGTATTGATAGTTAGAACTATCATATTTAGTGCATGAGTTTGACAGAGAGACAAAATATTTTTTTTCTTGTGCACTAGTTAAATTAGAAGTCTATTATATTTTTTAACAGAAGTTAATAATCTGAACTTGACTGGAATATTTATTTATTCTCACTTAGGCAAATTGAGTTTAAGAAGAATTTTGACTACATATGTGTGTTTAGTTGTACCTTGAAAATAATTTATGAAATATTAATATCACCATGACATTTAATTTCTTGTTTGGTGAAGGTTTTTTTTTTTTTTGAGATTCTTATCAAAAAAAAAATTTCTGTAAAAAAGTTATTAATTTTCTAATCGAAGTTTAATTTTTTTATTTTTCAACTTAAGTTCATGTATGTAGAATTAATTATCTGAAGACATTTGCAAAACAATGTGTTACTGTTTGGGTTGATTAAATTTTTTACAGATGATAAAGCCATTGTTAACATGATATACTACAATAGTAATTTTTGTATGCCATGTAAGAATACCATCTTTCATTTTTGGATTCAGAAAACTTCCATTTTTGAGAAAAATATGTCCAGTATATCTTATATTAATTTTACTTCTGATGTTAATATTAGTTAGGAAGGCATATTGTAAACCAGTTTAATTTAAAGATCTATTTTGATTTTGCATTTCATTCAATTTTATATTTTAACAGAAGACATTATCAATTTGGTTTGAATTTTCAGTTTTTGTATTAGTCCACTGAAATGTGGATACTAAAATAAATGACATTTTAAATTTGTATTCTAGTTTCTGTTTTTTATTTCATTTATTATTGTTAAATTATATTTATTTATATTGACTGAAGAATGTGTGTGCTTTTTTCAAATATTTGAAATTGATTTAATATAGGATATATATTAAAATTTGAAAAATTATGTTTTTATTTATGCATTTTAGATTACATTTTCTTAGGTTTAATCAAGAACAAAATTTATTAATATTTTATTTATGCTTTGGCTATATATGTTTTACTATTGTAAAGGTAGATCATTTCAATTTGTGTAAATCTTTTATTTTCTACTTAGTTCAAGATTGAGTTAGATCTATCAATTTATTATATATTGAACATAATTGAAATCCGATGAAGTTTTAATCTTCACTAAACCTAATTTTGTTAAAACGTTTAATGTTTAAATTTTTATTATTATTTAAAAAGAATACGTGTATCAAAATACATTCAGTGTTATCGATTTATTTTAAAATAATTTTCTTATATCGCTTGTTTTTACTTTAAATCAATTAATTAAAAAAACAAGCAACCTAGCTAATTACATTCCTGTGACTTTTATTTTAATAGCAGAGATTTGATTTTTATGTAGTTGTTTTCATTTCAATAATCCCTGGGTAGAATTCCTAGATTAGATTGAGCGGGAGATTAATATTTGCCCTGCCTAAGGCATAGAAATTGGACAACAAGGAAAGTGTTTTGCGAGAAATGGAGCAACGTATAAATAGCCCCAAAAATTTGGAGTGTCAGTTAATTCCTTATTCATAACTAGACAAGCTGTTTCTCAAGTGAAAGTTTATATCAGCGCGGACATTTAAATTCTTAAAGGACATCAGCTGTTATTAAATACTTTTGCTTGCAACAAGATGAAAAATTCTATACGTGTTGTCACCACCCGAATGGCTTGCTAACTCAACTAAAGACGGATCCCTGACTTACCAACTTTGCTCCAGTAATGCCTTAAACACCTAGAAGAAGCCGGAACCTCTTTACATCTACCTTGCTGTCTAAAGACCTGAAAATGAACTAAAATAATAGTGCACACTCTATGTGAACATTGCTTTTACCGAAAGGTAACTATTTTCGTTTTTATTCTTCCCAGGGTAAATTAATTCTCATTAAATCTCCGCTCAGTCTAATCATAAATATATATTCATAAGCTTAAGTAATTTATATAGCCTCATATTTAATATTTGCTGTGTTTTGTAATATTTTGTAGTGTGTCTTGGAATCTTAGTTTTAAGGTTCCAAGTTACTTTCAATTTTTGTTTATTGGAGAGTGACGAGTGAGTTTTCTATTTTTATGTATTTTTATAAATGCTTTGGCAGTCGTGCCTTTTAAATGCTTACCTGTAATTATGTTAATATTCAATAATTAATTTTAAACTCTATGTTTGCCCTATTGCTAAACCTCCAAAATCTTTTGGCTGATGACTTTATTGTCTAATTTTCCGCAGGTTGGGATTTTGTTTTTTATATCTCTGAAGGCAGAAATTAGAATTGTTTTTCTTTGTAATTTTATAAGCTGTCAGCAGGAAGATAAAATATATCCCTCTTTAAATTACAGGTGAGCAATACTTTCGTTCTGCTGGAGTATTTAAACTTTTAATATTTCGTACTCATGTGCACTCTCCGATAGATTTCTTTTGTATTTATTATGTGTGCTTTAAATTTATCAGAGCGTGTACTCAGAATTTGTTTGTAAGTTTATTTTCTTTAAATGCTAGGGCAGACGTAACTGTTTTTCTAATTATTTATTTGTCCCTTATTGAGACCTTTAATTATTAATTTTAAAGTAATTTTCGCCAATCATTTGGCTGGGATTCACCAGTTTTTAATTGTTTTACTTCCTTTCAATTTTATTTTTCAGTTGTTCTTGAAGTGGATCAATCACCGTTATTTTAAACGTAGTAATAGGTGCAGTTCATACCGATATAAGGACATTTTAGGTCTGACCATGTTTAGATCTCTAAAAGCTCATCGGCACTGGTTTCTTTGATCTATTTCAAGGACGTATTGTTTGAATATCTGAAAGTGAGGACCAATGTTTGGATGAATCCTCTGCTGAATGAAATTTGTTTTCTCCCTTTTACATTTGTTTATTAGAGAATCAGTAGATCTGCCAGAGCATTGCATTTAGTCTTTCTGGTACACGCCTGAGCTAATCATATTTGTTAACTTATAAACTTTTCTTATAAGTTATTCTTCTCTGAATAAAATTTTATTAAATATATTTAAACTTAATTTGGCTGACGTTTGTCTTTGTGCTTTTTATCTCAATTGTCTAAACAATTTAAGATCTCTTGTTTCTCCCTGAGTCTAGTCGGCGTAAACCATCATCATCATCTATTCTGATCACAGTAAACAAATTTTCCAGACACGTAGTGGTCTGGTGGCA
Source organism: Epiperipatus broadwayi (assembly GCA_028023455.1). Taxonomy (NCBI): domain Eukaryota; kingdom Metazoa; phylum Onychophora; class Udeonychophora; order Euonychophora; family Peripatidae; genus Epiperipatus; species Epiperipatus broadwayi. The sequence goes on along the minus strand of JAQFVV010000008.1, from coordinate 15,723,996 downwards.
CCCTCTGTATCAGAATAGATTGATAGATGAAATTAAAAAGCTTTCGTCCGGCACATAATAGGAAGTTTGGCGCCCAACGTGGGGCCAATATTAAAACTATGTGAGATTTTGTTAGACAATTGAGAAAGATTTCAGGTATAAGAGGCAAGATTTAGTAGGTGGAGTTCGGTTTTGTTAATTATTGCATGTATTTTGGAGCAGTTTGGTAGAATGGAGTTCGTCTTCTTTTTAATGAAATAAGTTATAAACAGTAAAAAGAGTATTTTACAAAAAGTCTGTTGGAGTAATTTTATTTGAAGAGTTAAATATAGTTCGTCTTCCTTTTAATGAAATAATTTAGAAACTTAGAAAGCGTATTTTCAAAAAATCTGTCGGAGTAATTTTATTTGAAGAGTTAAATATAGTTCGTCTTTGTTATGAAATAATTTATAGAAAACAGTAAATAGCGTTTTATTTGCTTTTAGATTTTTAGATTTTTTTTAAGAAGTTAGTATTGCAAATTTAGTCTGGTGCAAAAATGGGAATAGTTAACAAAGAAGAGAGTGAGTCACAGATGATGATGATGAAGATGTTGATGAAGTTGGTAATAGAAATGAAGGAGTATTTGAGTGAATTCAAAAAAGTCAGCAAGCAATGATGGCAGAGTTTAAAGCGGAAATAAAGGAGGAAATTAAGCAGGGCCAACAGGCAATGAAGGAAGAAATTAGTGAAGTTAAGCAGGGCCAGCAGGCAATGAAGGAAGAAATGATTAGGGAAATGAAAGAAATGAGATGAGAAATGATGGGAGAAGTAGAAGAAAGTCAGGACGTAGAAAAAGTAGATGTCATAAAAGATATAGAAATTGAAGTAGCACAGGATAGTGTTAAAACAGAGAAGATGGAAATAAAGTTAGAAATAAGCACAGATGGTTTACAAGCAGAAAGTGTGGCGGAAAATTTAGTAAATGTAAATAAAGCAATAGAAGAAAGTTATAAGGTAAAAACAGAAAAGTAGGTAGAAGAGTCTCCGTGTGAAACTAAAAATAAATTGGTTTTAATAACTGTTTGTGTTGAATATGAGTTTGAAAAGAAGAAAAGAATTAATAAAAAGATTAAGAAATATGATTTTAAGGGTGAAATAGAAGCCATATATAGAAGGATCTTAGGTCAAACAGTCAAAAAGTTCATAGACGATAAATTCTTTCCGTATACTAATGCTGATAGTATGAGTAGTAAAAGGGGACACTTAGTAGAAAGGTGTTTTGCTCGGCAAAACAGTTTTCCATTATATGAGATAGAAAACAAAATAGAATGAGAAAGAGACGAGAAATTTATATAAGCTAAGAAAATATAAGAGAGGGAAAGGAACTTATTTCAGTAAGTTAGTAAGCAGAGTAAAAGAACCGCCGGACAAAAGTTAAGGGTTCAGCATTTAGCAATCGGATGGATTGTTTTTAATAAAAATAAAAACAGATTTTGTTAATGAATTACGAGAATGGAGAAAGGTTTTGATTAAAATGAAATATTGTCTTATTTTTCATGAGTGTGAGGCAAACGTTCAGCCGAATTTCTAAGAATATTTTTAAAGTGTTTATAGTTTAAAAAAAAAAAAAGTTACAGAAATGTTTTTTTTTGATCACGTTTTGAGGCAGTTGAATGATTGAAATCCGATGAAGTTTTAATCTTCACTAAACCTAATTTTGTTAAAACGTTTAATGTTTAAATTTTTATTATTATTTAAAAAGAATATGTGTATCAAAATACATTCAGTGTTATCGATTTATTTTAAAATAATTTTCTTATACCGCTTGTTTTTACTTTAAATCAATTAATTAAAAAAACAACGAACCTAGCTAATTACATTCCTGTGGCTTTTATTGTAATAGCAGAGATTTGATTTTTATGTAGTTGTTTTCATTTCAATAATCCCTGAGTAGAATTCCTAGATTAGATTGAGTGGGAGATTAATATTTGCTGTGCCTAAGGCGTAGAAATTGGACAACAAGGAAAGCGTTTCGCGGGAAATGGAGCAACGTATAAATAGCCCCGAAAATTTGGAGTGTCAGCTAATTCCTTATTCATAACTAGACAAGCTGTTTTTCAAGTGAAAGTTTATATCAGCGCGGACATTTAAATTCTTAAAGGACATTAGCTGTTATTAAATACTTTTGCTTGCAACAAGATGAAAAATTCTATACGTGTTGTCACCACCCGAATGGCTTGCTAACTCAACAAAAGACGGATCCCTGACTTCCAACTTTGCTCCAGTAATGCCTTAAACACCTAGAAGAAGCCGGAACCTCTTTACATCTACCTTGCTGTCTAAAGACCTGAAAATGAACTAAAATAATAGTGTGCACTCTACGTGAACTTTGCTTTTACCGAAAGGTAACTATTTTCGTTTTTATTCTTCCCAGGGTAAATTAATTCTTATTAAATCTCCGCTCAGTCTAATCATAAATATGTATTCATAAGCTTAAGTAATTTATATAGCGTCATATTTAATATTTGCTGTGTTTTGTAATATTTTGTAGTGTATCTTGGAATCTTAGTTTTAAGATTCCAAGTTGGTTTCAATTTTTGTTTATTGGAGAGTGACGAGTGAGTTTTCTATTTTTATGTATTTTTATAAATGCTTTGGCAGTCATGACTTTTAAATGCTTACCTGTAATTATGTTAATATTCAATAATTAATTTTAAACTCTATGTTTGCCCTATTGCTAAACCTCAAATCTTTTGGCTGACGACTTTATTGTCTAATTTTCCGCAGATGGGGATTTCGTTTCTTATATCGCTGAAGGCGGAAATTAGAATTGTTTTTCTTTGTAATTTTATAAGCTGTCAGCAGGAAGATAAAATATATCCCTCTTTAAATTACAGGTGAGCAATACTTTTGTTCTGCTGGAGTATTTAAACTTTTAATATTTCGTACTCATGTGCACTCTCCGATAGATTTCTTTTTGTATTTATTATGTGTGCTTTAAATTTATCAGAGCGTGTACTCAGAATTTGTTTGTAAGTTTATTTTCTTTAAATGCTGGGGCAGACGTAACTGTTTTTTTAATTATTTACTTGTCCCTTATTGAGACCTTTAATTATTAATTTTAAAGTAATTTTCGCCAATTGTTTGGCTGGGATTCACCAGTTTTTAATTGTTTTACTTCCTTTCAATCTTTTTTTTCGGTTGTTCTTGAGGTGGATCAGTCACCGTTATTTTAAACATAGTAATAGGTGCAGTTCATACCGATATAAGGACATTCGAGGTCTGACCATGTTTAGATCTCGAAAAGTTCATCGGCACTGGTTTCTTTGATCTATTTCAAGGATATATTGTTTGAATATCTGAAAGTGAGAACCAATGTTTGGATGAATCCTCTGCTGAATGAAATTTGTTTTCTCCCTTTTAAATTTGTTTATTAGAGAATCAGTAGATCTGCCAGAGCATTGCATTTAGTCTTTCTGGTACACGCCTGAGCTAATCATATTTGTTAACTTATAAACTTTTCTTATAAGTTATTCTTCTCTGAATAAAATTTTATTAAATATATTTAAACTTAATTTGGCTGACGTTTGTCTTTGTGCTTTTTGTCTCAATTGTCTAAACAATTTAAGATCTCTTGTTTCTCCCTGAGTCTAGTCGGCGTAAACCATCATCATCATCTATTCTGATCACAGTAAACAAATTTTCCAGACACATAGTGGTCTGGTGGCGCCCTCTGTATCAGAATAGATTGATAGACGAAATTAAAAAGCTTTCATCCGGCACAATATATATATATATTTGTTATAGATCTGTCCTTGTATATCTTTTTTATTAATATTAGCATTATATCAATCTTTTGTTTGCATCACAGCCCTGCAACATCATTCAGTGTTTTCTACTACCTGAATGTTGGCAAATGGGATCCAGACAAAATATTAATAAAATGCTAAAATTAATATAAAGCAAATATACAAAGGAATTCAAAATCTATGCTTATATTGTTATTGCATGAACATTTGATTTTAATATATATACATATTTACCAAATGATAAGTGATAATAATCAGTTTTTTATTATTTGCTGACAGTAAAGGTCAGGAAATACTTTAGAATCAGCAGATCTATTTTTGAATGGTCTCATATAACATATGTACACAGTTAATTTCTATATTTAGCATTAGGTCCTATTGGTAATCCAGAAGTCAATTTTATCATCCATGTGAAAAAACAGTCTGTGTTGGAAAATGTCAAAAAAGACATCATATCCTGGATTGAAAGTAAAATGATGCAACAGGTCATCAGTGAAAGAAGTGAAATTATTTCTAGTCAGGTAAATAACAAATTAATGTGTATATATATTTTGATATTTATATTTTAATTAATTCTTTTAATAATGTAATTTAAAGCCTGGATTAAAAGATTGTTATGCTAATAACTAGTTTGACCACTACAAATAATTTGTCAAGAATATATAAATTTATTATTATATTTTTATTCAGTAGTATTAATCTCTTAAACAAAGCTGCATAAAGTTCAAGTAAAAAACAACCTGATTGGTCAAGTGAATAAACAAATTATAAAATCCTTATGATAATAATCAAATAAAAGTAAACCATGAGTTTTGAACTTATAAGGTGTGTGATATTTTATTCACCAGTAGTAACATATATTATAACAATTTTTTTTTTTTAAATGGTTAATGCAACAACATTCTTCTGCTATTTTCAAATCAGTATTGGGTGGTTACATGACTTAATTACAGTCTACCTACCTGGAAAAAAAAATGTCATGACTTTACTTGGAATTTTTTCTGTTGAAAAACTATACTTTTATTCTGATTTTCATCCTTGGATCATAAGTTCTCATAACTGTTTTATTCAAATCTTTTCTAATTTGTAAGTCCTGTAAGTATTGTCTGCTTTGAGATCTCCTATACTTTGCTTTCTTCTTCAAATACTTATTACTATTCATTTTTAAAAATTGTCTTTAGTTTTTTTTTTCATTCCTTCAAAACTACATTCTAACATTTGTTCTATTGCATCATCAAACTTGCAAAAATAGTGTCATAGAAGTTTTTTGTTTCAGTCACTTACATATTTCTTTTTTATTTCTGTCCGGTTATAATTATGATGATAATTAGGATTAAGAATTGCTTTTTATGACCAACATTGTATACCATATACAGGAAATATTTATTTTAGGAATATCCTTTGTAGTAAATTCTTCTATCTAAAAAATTCATAACAGCATGCTAACATTGGATAAACTCTTCGAGTATGTTCCCCATTTGCATTATTACAATCAGCAACTGACTGAGCACATGCATGCATACCTTTCATCTAGACAGTCAACACATACAGAAAACAACTTTATTCTTGTTATAGCTGTTTTTCTTTCATTTATAATCTGCTTATCATCTTTCTTTAGTAAAGTAAAAAAAATATGATACTGGAAATAAGATATTAAAAAAAGGAAAAGAATCTGAAATTTAATGACAAAAATCTCATATAGCTTCAAGAAATGAGAGAGAGAAATATGTTGATACTAAAACTCTACAAAGAACTAATTCTCTGAACAAAATTGATTATTTTTAGTATTTATAATAATATATTTGCATAGTTAATTAAGAATTATTTTCACTAATCAAATTATTTATTAGTAGAAAGTATAAATAAGAGGAGAAAAGGAAATGATCATATATAGTTCATCATATTGCTATTTACCCCAAGAAGGCTCCAACTTTATCTTCAAATCTAATCCTTATCTTTAATTAAATGAATATTCTGGAATGATAGAAATACAGATATTAATTTCATTTTAATCTTTCCAGAACCTTGTTCAAAGTATGCAGATAAAAAAATGATTATGATGGCACATCTTCATGTCTAAGAGCCAATGATAATAACTATTTAGGTGTCTATGGCTTCACAAGCCTTCTTTTCTGTTCTGAAGATTAAAATGTATAGTTCTCACCAAATAACAATATCAGCACTATTACTAGAAATGAGTTCAATTTAATTTAGATAAAAGTCATAAAATATTCTCTGCTACTATCTTCAAGATACTGCTAGCAATTTTTACTAATGAGCTTAAGAAATTTATGCATAAAATATTTTATTGCCCTGACAATAAAAATATATGCTAACTGTAATGTTTTATAGATTTCTGCTATTATTTTAGTAGCATTTAGTCTTGAATAGTGATATGCCATCTATTTTTGTTCATGGCTCTCTTTTTTTTTGGACAGAATTCTAAGTAACTCCATTTCTTAGACAGAATTTCTATGTAACTAATAAATTGATTAATTTAGAAGAATAATGAAACATATAATTAGGAAATAATTACCTTAAAACATTTATATATAATTTACATGTACATAAGTTTATATAATTTTATTTATATTGTATAAACAATAAATAAATAAATGAGAATGTATAATTTATCTTTATATAAGTATATATTATTTTACTTAAGTTATAGAAACAAACAAAAAAAAAAAATTAAATAGAAAAAGAATTTTAACACATTTAATTAAAAAACATATTTAATTAAATAATTAATATAAAACTTAAATGCCCATAAAATTGATAATTATTTCTATGGTTGGTTCAGTATTAAAGGTTGAAAGCCATAAATTATTTTCTGGGTCTAATTATGATTAATATTTTGTTTTAATAGCAAGTTAATTTTATGAAGCCACCTTCACATAAAGGCAGTGATGCAAATTCAATTAAAACTTTTACTGCCTTTTTTTTTCATTTTGGAATAATCATTTTAAATCTACATGCAAAGTTTTTGTTAAGTTAATGACTTAAATTTAATGTGTAATATTTCATTGCACGAACGTCAGCTGATCTTCTTTTTCATTTAAAAAGGTCCTAGATTTAAAAATATTAACTATATATTTATTAGTATGCAGGGAGGATAATTGAAATAGATAATTAATAAAAGAAAAAAAATGCACTTAACATAATAAAGAATTTAAAAATATAAGCAGAACACATTTGTACTTTTTCAAATTTTGAATCACACTACACCTCTTGACCTTGTACATTCAGACTTCTTTATTTAACTTAAGGGTGATGGAAGTTTAGTAGTGGGAGAAACAAGATGCGCCCAGTATAACTTCTGTTCGGTTAATATAAAAATAAGATGCATTATATAAGTAGAGGGATTTGAACTTAGGATTTTTCAGTTTATATTCATCCACCATGCTCATACAACTTATACACATGATCATATACATGCAAAAAAATAGATGATCCTCAATATCCCACACATATATGCAATCAATGCTCGGCTTATATTAAGATAGCAATTTCTTAAACTCTAATGGATAGACTTCAATCTTCTGACCCTTCTAACTATTCAACTGTCCATTTCATTGAAAAACCAATGATGGAACACTCGAAGCCCTTATTGGATTTGATATTGTAGTCATACCCATGTAGACATTACGTCAAACTAACCCCTCATATTATTGGAGCTATCGGAGCATTACATATTATATATTAATAGAAGAGAGATGGGCTCATCTTATACTATGATATAATATAATAACCTTCAATTTTAGTAAATATAATGATGAATTGCTATAATAAATTCATTTCTTATATATATATAAATAGAGGTATTTGAACTTAAAATTTTTCAGTCTATATTAAATTTTATTATTGTTATGTATAAATTTTTTGAGAATTCCATGATCTCTCAAAATTCTCATTGTAATCCAAGAGTTGCATATCATATCATTGGTTAGGATATCAAAGAAGATTGAGAAGTGGATTAGGTGAAGTAAACAACAAACTAACTTAAAATATGAAGAAAATAAAAAATCATTTATAGCATCATTTTTTAAAATCTCTAGGAAAAATTATAAGAGTTTATGAAATTATAATATAAAAAATAATTATTTGGATCTTTTCTAGATATTATCTCTCTGTGAAAATATTTCTGATATGATGAAGTAGATGTGTTGCAGTTAAAAATCTGATAGATAAGTATTCAACATGTCATTGCCAAATCAGATTTTTCAGCATATAATGATACTTTGAAAAAAATTCAATAAAATTTCCCCATTTCAAAAATGTGATATTCAAAATAATTAGAAATTGGCTCAACATTTTGAAAAGCTTAAAAGACAAAAAATTTAAAGTAGAGAAGGAATTTTTATGTCACATCAATTGTAAAAACTAAGCACTCAATGGGCTAGATCTAAAGGCCATAATTATTTACCAAAATGACATTATTAATTAGCATAATTGATTATCAGTTTGGGAATTAAAAACTTAAAAATAAACATATATAATGTCAGCTGGTAATTTAGTAATCTTGATTATTAGTTAATTTCCAGAATTATTTTTTGTAATGATATAAATGCTAATGACTAAATAGTTACATTTTGACTTTTCAACTTGGAAATGATTGGAATTTAATTCAGTTTAGAGAAAAATCAACTTATAAAGTATGAATAGCAAACTTTGACAAGCTTCTTTCAATATGATACTTATAGACTGTATTGCTGAGAAGCTTTATATGAAAAGCAGATATTGATAAAATAGTAAGCTGAACTAAAAATCCAAAAACGTTTTACTTTATTAATTATAATGTTAGCACTTTAAGCAGCATTATTTATTTAAAATTTAATAATTGTCAATTGATATTTGAAGCTAGGGACTTAATAATACCTGATATTTTATATCATTATTTATATAAACACTGACATTCATTTGATTTTAATAAGATGTATAAGAAAAAATGCTAAAAAAGGTAATTTGATTATTGAAATTTTTAATAGAGAATTCACTACAGAAGAAATAGATGGTCATTATGAGTTAATTCTTTGTTTTATATGTTAGATTTCAGCCAATTTGTGATTTTCTTTTTGATCAGTAATATTAAGTTTTAATTTTCTTATTTATTTTTTTATAGAGCTTAAGCTTGTTAGTACTGGCATTTGTCAATATTAATTAAAAATTCAAATGTAAGCAAATAATATTGCTTTGTTAATGTCAACACATAGAATAAACATAAATGACATTTATCTAATTAAACATTTTTTATAAAGAATTGTTTTCCAATCTTTTTTTTTTTTAAAAAAAAAAAAAAATCCATTGACATAATATTATTAATAATAAACTATCCATATAATAGCAATTCTAATAATATAATGTTCAAGCTAATGATATAACTTATTGTACCTCATGCTTATCATTTTTTTGTATGTTTGCCATTTTTAAAAATGAATTCTTTATTATAGCTTGTATTATAACTTAATTATAGATTTTAAATTACAACTCATCACAATGGCTTTCAAAGTTAATTAAGCAAATATAGAAATGAAAAAAAGAAAAGTTGATGGTTTTAAAATAATTCTTATCAAATAATGTGAATCATTTTTAAGTTTTTTTTTTTTTTAAGTGTCATAGCATCGGCCGGGACGCGAACCCGCAACCCGGGCAACTGCCTGCAAGTGCAAAGCAGTCGCGCTGACCTCTCGACCACCAATGTAAGACAATCATTTTTAAGTTGTAATGAAATAATTTAAAAAAATGTAGTGACTATCCACATCCAGTACATTAAAGTTATATAAATTATGAAAATGCTATACATTCCATTTTTTTACACACACATGTACTAGCAGTGATTAGCAACTTTAAAAAAGAGGAAGTTTTGAAATTATTAAAAAAGTTTGACTGAAGGTTTGTGATGATGGCATTTTAATACTAATTATATATGATTTTTATTATTATAATTTGCTGGGCATGTTTTCAACCTTAACTGTCAGAATTATAGTGTTTGTCTTTTGCCGCAGAAAGCAGTACAACATTTAAATGAAATGCCATTATGTAAAATACCCTATTTACATATTTTATTTCTTTGAGAAGGTAACACAGGATTCTTTCTTGTTTCTAGAATGGGTGTTGTTAGCAATGAATATGCTTCCTTGAATTTACACTTACTATTATTCTGCTCAGAGTAAATCACTTTTCTTCTCACTGGTCTAGTGTGACCCATATTCTCTCTCATGTTCTAGAAATACTAATCTATATTCAGAGTTCTTTTTCATGTGGCTGTACATATATTTATGCTGCCCACCCTTGTAACAATATTTGCCTTTGATTTCCTATAATACACCATGCAATAGAAGGAATTGCTGCTTGTGATTTTATATATGACTTATGGGGTTTGCTCTGAAGAGAGTTTATCTTTTGCATTATTTATTAATTTGTTAAAAGTAGGAGGAGGTCTAAGGTTAACACATTTTTTAATCTTTGTGAAACCCTGGGAATGTAGGGGAGACTTATCCATGGTGTTAGCTCTGTCTGCTAGTAGGATGGTTTGTTTATTTTTGCTTAAAACTTCTTCACAATGTTAATTAGTTTGTTATAGTTATATCTTAGTGTCAGTAGGTCCTTAATATAAGCATCAATATTATTTTTACGATCGGTTTTGTACTTGCACAATTTTAAGTTTCTGTATACGAAGGCTACCTGCTATTTTATGATTTGAAGGGGTATGAGTCATGCGATGAATAACTCCTCGAACTTCTAAGGGCTTTAAAATCATCTTATAATCAAGATTATGACTGGTTTTTTGTATCTACAGAGCTAGGAAATTGATACCTTTAAATTCATCTTCCTTTTCAATTGTCCTCACAGCATCCAAACGTAAAAATTTGGATAAATCCCTCCTACCTTCTCTGGGTTTTGTAAAGATTGAAAAAGATCTGTGTTAACACATATAATGTTAGCCTTAGAAACCACCCCCCCCCCACACTCTAAACAGATTAATAAATAATGCAAAAGATAGAATACTTTCAGAGCAAATCCCACATGTCATATATGAAATCATGTGCGACAATTCCTCCTACTTTGTGATGTATTATGGAGAATCATGGACAAATATTGCTATAAAGGTGGCACAGCATAAATAACTGTATACCACGTGAAATAGAATCTGAATATAGATCAGTATTTCTAAAACCTGAGAGCAAATATGATCACACTTTTGATCTGTCAAGAGTAAAAGTGATTTGCTTGAGTTGATGATAGCAAGTGTAAATTCAAGGAAGCTTGGTTCATTGCTAACAACACCCACACTATAAACAGTAACGAATTCTGTGTTACCTTGTCAAAGAAATGGACTATGTAAATAGAGCATTTACATAATGCTCACTTTATTTAAATGTATTGTTTTCTGCAATAAAAGACAAGCACTATGATTCTGACAATTAATGTTGAAAACATATTCAGCAAATTATAACAATAATAAAAACAGTACTATCTTTTTTTTTTGGTAAAATGTTCAAATAAATTGCAGTGAGAACTAGAAAAGAGAAATAATATTTGTTCAAATGATTTAATATTAAATATTTGAGTGTTTGTAGAAAAAATTTGAACTTTATTTAAACTTTCTAAATACATTCCACTGTTAATAATAGCACACAAATTAGTATATAACATAATGTTTCGAATGGTATTATTCTCCTTACTTCTTCAGGTATTGCTGGCCTTACCAGTGACAGTACTAACATGGGAATCAAACCTTGAATATTGAATTTAAGGTAATGCTTTAACCAAGAACTATTCTGCCAAAGTTCACAGTTAGTAGAAATTTCATACAATTATCTATGAGGGTCCTTCTAATTTTTTTACTTTTTTTCTAAGAACAAAATTAAGTAGTGATTTCCAGATTTATGTATTATCACACTATTGTAGACTTATGGCATTGTTTGCATTGTTACGTGAGCAGCTTTTTTGGATTTTTATTTGTACTTTTTCCCTCTATCCAATATTTTTGTATTTTCTCAATCAAACACACATTCAATGGTAAATACATGGTTTGCTACTTTAGGTACAAATTATTTTCTTTTTTTAATCATCAGTTTGTACTCTTTAAGTTATTTTTTAATGGGTGACTAATCACACCATTATATTATTCTTCCACATTCACATGGTATTTCATAGATGCAGTTTTTGTTTTTCAGCATTTCAAATTAGGTTTTATAGGTCTTAGAATTCCTTAAAGTGTGATATGGATTTGGAAAGTTGTTCTGATATTTTACTCATTATACTTTTTTTTTTTAATGTATCCACACATTCCAGGAAGAAAATCTGCAACCAATATGACATCAGAACAGCTTTCTAAAGCTACATTGCACTATAAAAAATTCTAACATTTACAAAACCTAAACTTGGAATGCTGAAAAATAAAAATTGCATTTATGAAATACCATGTGAATGTGGAAGAATGTATATTAGTGAAATCAGCCATCCCATTGAAAAGTGGTTGAAAGAGCCCTAACTGATAATTAGAAAAGCAAAAACAAATGTATCTAAAATAATAGACCATGCAAGTATCAATGAACATATGCTCTATTGAGAAAATACATAAATATTGGATAGAGAAGAAAAAATAGAAAGCAGAAAATTAGAATGATTTTCTCACATGGCAATGATAAATAATCCCATAACTCAACCTAGTGTGTTGATACATAATGATTTGGAAACCTTCATAGATAAATATATGAAATTTTTATTGACTGTTGCATTTGACAGAACAGCTCAATTAGTGTTATCTTAAATTCAATACTCATAAACTTAAAGGTCCATGTTCAATTCTCATGCTAGTACTGTCACTGATTAGGTTAGCAACACCTGAAAAAGAGAGGAAAGATGATTATACCTTTCAAAACATTGTGTTATATATATCAGCTTGTGTATTATGACTAACAATTGAATGTTTTAGAAAGATTAAATAAAGTTTTAATTTTTCTCAAGACATTCAATATTTTATTTTATTAGATGATGGAAATAGTCAGACATATAATTAATGGAAAGAAAGTATTCATAAGTATTATTCTATCAATAAAGTTATATAAAATTATTCAAAGCAGAAAATGGGTATACCAAGGCAATTCAGTTTCAGTAAGAATTTAAAATAAGAAGTGTTCAGCTTCATGATAAATAAATAATGTTTTTCTGAAACATCTTAGATTTTATAATAATGTTATTTTTGCAATAATAACTGATGACTAACAATGAAAAATTTGTAAATTATTTTTAACCAGATTATAAAAGCTTTAGAAATAAATTTTAATAAAACTAAAGCAGTTTTTTAGGAAATTTATGGTTTGTAAAAATATTATCATCAGTGAAAAGAAAATTTAAGAAATAGTTAATTATGTTTACATACATCAGTTGGTAATAATTAAAGCAAATAAAACAGAAGATAATAGAAAGATTAAAATAGCTTGGAACAGATTTGATAGAATTATTTATAGAAAATGTACATGATTAAAATCAAAATCTTTTCATAATGTCTTTATTTATTAATAGTAAATAAAGTGGGTTTTTATTTATAATAGTAAATTCTGAATTTTAAAATGAAACACAAAGGAATATTTGAAGCAGATAGAAAAATAAATGAATGGATTAAAGTGCACATAGTAAAGTAAAAATTTAAGAACTAAACTAGAGATAACTGTTCTCATAACTAGAAGAATTGTCCATCAGTGGATTAGAATAATTCTTAACTAGCCACTGTAAGATAATGCCCATTCTCACACAAAACACATTTTGAACTAGGAATTGAAATAGAGAAGTATTCTGGATCATTATGTAAAAGGAAGATTTGAAACATAACTTTATGAAGAAATATTATAGAAGCAAAACCGAAAGTTATTTACAGCTTGAAGTCAAGATAATTTAAGAAAAATTGTATTAGTAAAGTATTGAAATGATTTTTTTTTTATTGTCAACTTGAATTTAAATACATTAATCATCAAAAGTTATTTGATATTATTAATTCAATATATCCTCAACTAAATGGTCACATGTCCTGTGAGAATTTACAATTCTTAGTTCAATTTTAATAATTAATTAAATTGCTATCCTTTATCTCAATCAGAAAACAAATAACATTCTTTGCCTGAAAAACTTGCTAAGGATTATTTCATATTACTTTTTAATAATCCTGAGCATTTAACCCAGGCTGAGAATAATAGCTTAAAAATTCATATTTTCTGGATTAATTTTTTAGCTAAAGAAAATGTGTGTGTGTGTGGAATCTTTGGCTAACCAATTAAATGGAATTATTTTTGTTCTTGTGGTCCTTGTGGTATTCACTCAGAAATCCCATGATATTTCACTCAATTGCCTATTTTTTAAAAATATATATATATTTTAAAGTAGAAATTTAAGATAGTTATATTTTGCATTCATATTATTAATTTTTTTTTTTTTCAGATTAATAAAATACGTACTATTGCTAAAGAAGAAGAAATTATAATAACTGTCAATTCACTTAACAATGAAATCATTGTTAAAGGCCTTGTAACGAATGTTTTAAAAGCTGTTGAGAAATTATATCAACTATTTACATTAGTTAAAGAAGCTTATTTAATGTCCAAGACTGTCCAATGGTATTTTAGGAAATCAGAGTGTACAAATTTTAATCCTGTCAATGAAGAATTAAATATACAATTAGAAAAAGCTTATCACTGTAAACAGAAACAGTCTTTTAATATTCATGGGTTTGACTATGACATTGGTTCAGAAAATCTGAAGAGACGGGATCTTATTACTGGTAATGTATTGACTCTTTTTTTTTTTTTTTAACTATTTGACTAAAATACTATAGCTGTTTAAACAATTTTCTTTTTTAAAAAGAATATATTTGATTTTCATTCACAAATTTTTATAAAATCTTTGTTTTGTTGTAGTATATATATATATAAAATCTTAAAGATTGACACTTAAAAAATAATCTCAGTAAAAAAGAACTGTATGAAGAGCAATGAAAGGTTATCCATTAAATCTTCATATGCCTACATGGATTGTGATTAGTACAATCTTTAGCCATAATCATAAACCTGAGTTCAAATCAATTGAGCCAGAATTTTTCCAAGATATTCTAAATAATTTTAGAATTTTTACAGTTAAACTTATGGCCAATCTTATAAGACATAAAAAAAAAAAACTTGTTTAGTAAATGGTTAGTTATTGTTAGTTAGGGTAAAGTAATAAAAGAAATATATAAAACCTCTTTATTGTTTATGAATTGAATAGTATGGTAATACATACTCTTTAAATATTTTTCAATACTTGTGGAAAGATTTTAGTATAGTTTTCATCATTTTCTAGACTATTATATATATATCAGTTATAATATTCTTTTCAAGTACAAGTAGCAGTTGAAGAAAAAAAAAAGCAAGAAATCTAATTTGAAAATAGTAATAATATAATTTTTATAAACTTAAATTAAAAATTTTTAAATTTAATTTTCTTTCCAAATATAATCCAGTTTTTATAAAAAAAATTCTTAAATCTCAATTTATCATTTATCTTTTCAAATCATGTTTTATTTTGACTGAATTCCCATATATAAATAATAAAATCTTTAATAATGAAATATTTATTTATTTAGAAGAATTCAGATTTAAGCAGAAAATAAATGGATTAAATTTTATGGATTATAGCTGTGAAAGGAATTTTATAGCTGACAATAATAAACATTTAAATATGTATATCAATTACATATGAACAAAACAAGCACATATTTACTGAATAGATAAGCTATAGCCTCTTGTTTATTTAAACAAACAGTAAAGGAATTACTTTTTAATCTTTAAAAAAAAAATCTAGATATATATTTTACAAAGTTTTGTAAAGACCCTGTGTCAATAAATAAATTTATTTTAGTAATATTTTTTTTTTTGGTCTATGTATTCTTTATTTATCTCCATAAATAAATTAAAAATGCTAAATTGAAATAATTTTTAAGATTTGAAATAATGTAATTATCTTATGAAATATATATATACAGGTTCAGCATTGATATGTAAGCACTTTAATGTAAACAGTTTTTTTTTTTAGCTCTCCTTCAATGATTTAACTGTAAATTTATTAGTTATTATTTATAAATGACAAAAAGAAAAGACGTTGATATTGACATATAATAAAATTTAACCTTTAGTAAATATAATAATGAATGGGTACAATAAACGTAATGTCATTTTTTATCATTATAAAAATATTTCTAACATTTTTATTATGATACTGTAACTTTTGTGGCATTTAACTAACAAACCTTTTAATTATATTACTGCTGTATTCACGAGGAGTCTATACATAGCCATGATAGCATAACATTAGTAATAAAATAAACAAACACTGTTAATATTTCAATGTATTTATTTTTAAGATAACAATGATAATATATATATATCAAAAATTATAGTATAATAACAATAAACTATTTTCTTCGTACAAATTTGGGGAATAGCAACAAATAAAATGAGAACATATTTCATCATTTACAACTACTATTCAAAGTTCATTAATTCTATTTAAACTATAATTAGCTTAATAATAATGTTATTTTTAGGTGTGCATTTTTCTCCCCTCTTGAGAGAAGCCATCAACTATAAGCAGCTCTTTGTTTTCTTAACTACAACTGCTCTCATAAAAAAAACCTTTTACAAGTCATTTGCACAACAAATATTCATTCTTTCCAATGCCCTTTTCTAGAATAAATTTTTTCCAGGAGGAACTGTCTCTACTGCCGCACTAATTACACAAAATAAAATATAAATAAACATTTATTTTTATAGCGTCTGTATACAATTTGTAATTACATTCATATCGGCCATTCAAGCCAATTGTGCAAATGCTTTGCGAGTGTTAAATAATAAATGAATACCCTCTGACCAATACAAGATATAGTAATTTAAAGTGACCGTTATATTGTCACACCTTCTGTGCCAGTACTTCAGATTTGCTCATATATAAATATTTGAGTCGTAGGAATAGGAGGGATTCTTTTTATTCCTGCATAAATTCTATATCTTGTATTGGTCAGAGGGTATTCATTTATTATTTAACACTCGCAAAGCGTTTGCACAATTGGCTTGAATGGCCAATATGAATGTAAAATAAAATAGTTTATTATTTACAATGTTTACAATATTATCAATGTCAATCATTGCACTTACTTAAGTATAATTCTTGGAGTAATTCATTTTCTATTATTGATAAATTAAATAATCTTTTTAGAGACATTGAACATTTTAAGTTAGACTTCTATATTTGTATAAAGAAAATAAGTACGCTCATATTTCATGGTTATTCTTATTAAGGAATAAATTTATCAAATTGTATCACACATAAAATAAATAATTCAAAAATAGAAATATAGAATAGAATTATAAATCCAACATACAGCACTAAAATATTTTATTTATGTGTAGAATGAACAATTTTTACATTTTATATTTTGTGTGAGTGGAGGCATACATGTTTAAGTTTTAGATTTAATGATATTTATAAAAAAGATTAATTTTAATTTAATTGAAATAAATATCTGAAAACTTTAAAGTTTATGATTTATCTATTTTGAATAAATCTTTGTTAAATTATTTCAAATTCAGAAAATGAAGCAATTGAAAATCACAGAAATTATTATTTTATTTTTGAACAGTGTTTGTAAAATTTTGCCACCTTGTAAAAGCCATGATGACCTCTTCCAGTATTTTGGTACAAATGAAGGAACCCAAAGGATGATAGAAAATATTCTGTAATCCAGACTCCCCATGTGATGACTGGTATAAAAGCTGAAGTTTGGAAAATCCCAACAGTTATTGCATTCTGGACCTAAACAGGTTCATATTTTTTAAATAGACATTTTGTTGGCCATCTACACAATAACTAGCTAGATCAACAGCTAGCCAGTTGTCTTTGCTAGATAAATGACTTCTTCTCATCATTCTAGGAGAAAGAAGGACAATAACAAATAAACCAGAAACCATCAGTGTTTAATTTGTTAATTTTTTTTTCAAGAAATCCCATTTATTATAGTCAAAATGCTGTTTCACTATTTCAACAATAAATCACTGGATTTCTTTAATTGAAAGTAATGATAAATAGCTGATATAATTTACAATATTATGTAATTAGTAAGGGGTAAGATACATGTTAATGTAAAACTAGAGAGACAAAAATTATTAAGAAAAACTATATTTACAGTTGATATTCTTAATCTTCAGAAACATTCTAATGAATTTAAATTAGTACTTACAAATCGGTTTCAAGTATTAGTAGATTTTGAACATGATTCAGATTTGAATGAAATTAATATGAAAATAACTGATACACTTTTAAAAACTGCAACAAAGATAGCTGGTAGAAAAAAGCAGCAATTGACTAATAAAATTTCTACTGAGACTAGAGAACTTATGAAGAAAAGAAGGAATATGAAGATATGCAAGAATGATGCATTAAAAAGAATTGAATATCTCGAATTTTGTAAAATGGTGCGGAAAAGAGTTGAAAATGATATAAGAAAGTATAACTGTGAACTAGCAAGAAAAGCTATAGAAGAAAATAAAAGTCTTAGGAATGTAAAACAACATTTTGGTATTGGTAGGAAATTTATATCTGCAATAAGGAAAAAAGATGGAATTATTACTAAAAAGAGGGATGACATTATGAAATTGGTAGAAGATTTTTATCAAGAATTATATAGTAATAAAGAACAAGTACCTCCTATATCTATTACATCTTTCGAATTGCCCAGAATTTTAAATGAAGAAGTGAGAAATGCAATTAAATGTATGAAAAAAGGAAAGGCTCCAGGTAATGATGGAATTATAATTGATATATTAAAAGAAGCAGGTGAAGAAACAGAAAAAATATTAGCAAAGTTATATACCAAATGTCTAAATGATAAAGATGTACCGGATGATTGGAAGAATGCAGTAATAATATTAATATTTAAAAAAGGTGATAAAGAAGATATTAGAAATTACAGACCTATCAGCCTTTTATCAGTTTTATATAAAATTTTTACCAAGATAATTACAACTCGTCTACAGAGAACCTTGGATTTTCACCAACCAAGAGAACAAGCTGGATTTAAAAGTGGTTTTAGTACAGTAGATCATATTCAAGTATTGAGAGAAGTTATAGAAAGGACAAATGAATATGAGTTGTCATTATGTTTTGGATTTGTAGATTATGAAAAGGCATTTGATTCTATAAACATTTCTTCAGTGATTAAAGCATTGGATCATCAAGGTGTAGATCCAGGATATTGTCATATTTTAAAGAATATTTATAAAAATGCAACAGCAACAATTAGATTACATAATGATACTGGGAAAGTCAACATTGAGAAAGGTGTAAGACAAGGTGACTCCATATCTCCAAACTTTTTACAGCAGTGCTGCAAGAAATATTTTGTGGATTAAAATGGGAAACTAAAGGAGTGAAAGTAAATGGAGATTATTTAAGTCATTTAGATTTCGCAGATGATGTAGTTGTTTTTGCAAATAATGCTTCCGAGCTGCAGGAAATGTTGCAGGAGTTATCAGATGAAAGTAGGAAAGTAGGACTAAAGATAAATGTTAAAAAGACTAAAGTAATGTTTAATCGATTTGCTCAAAATATGAAAATAAAGATTGATTATGATGAATTAGAAGAAGTTAAGAGTTACAAATACCTTGGTCAGATTATTAATACAGATGGAAACATAATAGAGGAAATTAATCATAGAATTAAACTTGGTTGGAGTGCTTTTGGTAGAAATAACTTGATATTAAAAGGAAATATGCCTATGTGTTTGAAAAGAAAGGTTTTTAACAAATGTGTTTTACCAGTTCTTACTTATGGATCTGAGTCTTGGACACTTAATAGAAGATCAATACAGAGACTTCAGACCACTCAAAGAAGTATGGAGAGATGTATGTTGGGAGTAACAAGAAGAGATCGAAAACGCAATGTATGGGTAAGAGAACAAACAGGTGTTACTGACCTCATTGAAAAAATTAAAAGATTGAAGTGGAGTTGGGCTGGACATATTGCTAGAAGAGATGATAATAGATGGACAATTGAAATTTTAAACTGGATTCCAAGAGATTGTAAAAGACCCAGAAGGAGACCACATGTAAGATGGATGGATGAAATAAGAAAATGTGTAGGGGTGATGTGGAGAAGAGAAGCTAAAGATTGAAGAAGATGGATTAAACTTGGAGAGACCTTCATCCTGCAGTGGATTGATAATGGTTGATAATGATGATGATGATGATTATGTTTATAAGTTGCTGCTGCTTATTTTTTCAAATTATTATTAAAAAAATTTTTTTTTCATTACAAGAAACAGATTCATATTCATCTCAATGTTGCGAATTGTCTTGTCTTTAGTTAAGTCAGGAAAAACTTTAAACAATAATTTTTCAACTCAAATATTCCTCTATAAACTTATCGCTCAAAAAGTAATGAAAATCGTTTTTATGAATAATAAACTATTTGCTTTATCAAATATATGATCAGAATTACTGGCATCATAGATTAAAGATTTATAAATGAATAGTCTAATTTTATAACTCAAATTAAAAAAGTAATGAACCCTAATTTTTTGGATAAATTATAGCATTTGTTCAAATGGATTAAATCGCTATATGGAATAAACTGGAATAAAACTACAAATTTGTATCCTGTGATTAAGTAATTACATTAAGGATTATCACTGCTAAATACATATAAATAACATTCAAACAATAATGGATTATGAAGCTAAATATTTAAATGCCATTCCTGAATTGTTGATTCTCAAAGCAAATATGAAAAATGGATTAATATATTAAATACAGATTATCTTGGATTAACAAGTACATTAAATGGAATTTATTACTCGTTATGCTGTTTCAGAAAGGATGATATTATAAAAATGAACCCTGATGGATTATTTAATGCATTTTCTCATAATTGCTTCTTTCTTATTTAGTTAATATTATAGTTGTTATCAATGTAATAAAGTTTTCTCAGTTATTACTATGCTCAAGTACAGGTAATATTTTTATTTAGTATTATTATTGTTGGGATTAAATGTGGTTTACCTTAGGTATAGATTGTGCAAACGTAAGTAATTATCAAATTTATATAAAACTGCTATATTGCAAATATTTTATGAGTTCTTCAATTAGTATGAGTTAATCATCTTTATGTAGATGAGTAAATGTGTAAGGAATATTTTATGCATCACACTTCCATATTAGTTTCAATTTTTCACTATTATATAGTATGTAACAAGGCAGCCTAATGATCTAGTTATATTTTGTTAGTTGAGTAGCATTCTAATATTTAAGCCTGCGATTGAATCCAGTAAAGGATTGAGACAAAATAAACAAGCCCAATGTGGTAAAAATCATTTAGGTCTGCTAAGCAATGATTTATAATTGTGTCTCTTAAAAGAGTGAAAACTTCTCCAACATTATTAAATGAGATTGATTAATAATTGATTAGTTAGTGAAACAAACTTATTAAGAATGGCTATAAAACATCTTTTATAATGTTGATAATTATTACCCTCTAGTATTTAATTTGAGGATTATTTTGAAATAATCTATTTCTGTTTAATGATGAGTAGGCATTAGATAGGGATTTTATGCACAAGCCTTCTGGCATCCATTGAATACTCTGTTTAGCACAGGTGGCAATACTGTATGAAGAGTTTTGCTCTGTTTATCAACAATTAATGTGCTAGTATAGGAAATGTGATCATGTGATGCTTAATGGTTTAACACCAATCCTGCCTAATAGGATAGTGGTGGCTATGGTTGTAAAAGAGCCAAAGACACCAAAATGTATGGGTGCTGAACTGAGTTCAGACCCATATGACTATTTGAGCTATTGAGCTTAGATTGAAAATATTTTTTGTGTTTTCAATTTTATTCTCATAGTTTAGTAGTTAAGCTGAGATAAAAGGTGGTTGCTAGAGGGTTGCATTGGATCCTAAGATCTAGATGCAGTGCTCTCAGATCCAAAGCTCCTCACTGATGAAGGCCACAAGCCAGAAACTAGTCTGGGGATATTGGATGAGTAGGCATTAGATAGGGATTTTATGCACAAGCCTCTGGCATCCATTGATTGCTCTGTTTAGCTGATATGTTTTATAAAAAGTGCATACAAACTCAGAAAATTCTGAGAGAGCAAGTTATTTTTAAAAAATCCCAGAAAATTTGAAACTATTTTCTGAAGGGGAATTTTTAGAAGACTGCATCTTAGGTGCTATGAAATTGACTTATTCAGAACATAAAGAGAAATGTAAGAATATATGTCATGAAGATAAGTTCGAGGCAAATCAGAAAAATTGTAATTAAATGTGGAATAATAATTAATAATAATGTAATTACATTTTTAATTCACAAAAAAATTATGGTCCTTGTTTAAAAGGGGGAAGTTGAAATTGGCTTATCAGTTGAAAAAGTTACCCAGCCTTACTGGTTAGAGATATATTAATTAAATTTTTGATCAAATATAATAGATTAATTTTTAAGTCAATAATTTTGTGATTAGCAAATGAAATTAGAAATATCTAAATGTCCATTGGCAGAAAAAGGTTCCCCATCCCTGTAATGGAATATTCTTATCTTTTTTTACTTGTTAAAAGAAGCAGTAGAACAGTGAAGTCTTGTTGTACCTCTAAATCTACGTCTATCTTTGTACTTTTAAAATTATCAAGTTATTTAAATTGGTTTACATTTTTAAGTTGATAACTGTCCAAGCTAAAAGTAACTGAAGATTTTGCTTTTGAACATTTATTAATAAAAATCTTTATATGTTGTATTGAAAACATTAAGTATCTTCAGTAAATCGGTTTTTGATCTGGAAAAAACAGCACAATCACCAACATTTGTAAATCCACAATCCAAGAAGTTCTTGTTTTCACGTTTAGTCAATTCAAATTAAAAATTTCACCATCAGATCTATATTATATCTTGATCTCTGTTTGATTAAGCTACCTATAAACAATTTTAAACACATTGACATAAAAATCGAAAACAATGAAAAGAATATTAGAGCAAGTACACAACCTAGTTTAAGAGTTTTCATTTCAAATACCTCAGATTTTCCATCTGTACTAATAACACTTCATCTCATTTCATCAGGCAGAAATTGTATAATATGAAGAAAATTTTTATGTATAAACAACTAATTTCAAATAATGCCATAGATTTGTCCTATTAACTGAATCAAATGCTTAGACCAAATCTATAAAAACAGTATATAAATTAATCCTTTGTTCTCGATACTTTTCTTGCATTTACTTGGCAACAAAACTGTAACTATAATGCTTCTTGATTCTTTAAAATTACATTGAATCTCTGCCATTTTATCTATTGTTTTTGTTTTTAAAAATTGGAATAATAAAAACATTCTTAAGATTGGGAACACAACTTAATGGGTCTCATATATTTCTAAAATATTTCAATATTTTTGAAGTTAATATATCATCATTATATTTTCAAAGCTCTCCAGGTATTCATTCTATCAGGATCTGCACTCTTTCAATTTTTAAGATTACAAAAAGCTGTTTTAAGCTTCAATAAGCTGGATATTTTTGTTCAAATATAAATGAATAGATAAAATGAATATATTATTAAAAGTCATCATCTCAATTCTTATATCACTATTCAAAAGATAATCAAAATATTTCTTTATCTATTTAAAATATCATTGTCATCATATAAGAAAGTGGCATTGCTGGATATAATAGGATTGTGTTTCTAAGATCCATATTTCTTTCTATTTATCAAAAAAAGATCTAGAATAACTATGATTAGTGAATGTCTGTATCTTCTTTGCTGTTTTATTCTATCAATCACTTTTAAATCTTTTTGTTAGTCATTAAACTTCTGCTTTTCTCTATATTTATTATAAAGTTTCATATTTGTTATTCTGTCAAATAGAAACTACCATTTTTTCTTTTAATCAAATTATTACTAATAAAGTTATTGTTAGAAAATTAGTCATGATTCTTCTTTTAGAGAACCCAAGAATAGATTTACTTGTATCTATAACACACTCCTTAAGAGAATTCCATGCTTTAATAATTTGTCAATCGTGAAGACCCAAATTAGCAATTTTAATGTGTAACAACTGTTGACATTTAGTGTATACAATAATTCTTCAAAAGAAAGAATATCAATTTTTTTGTGAATGGGATTGAGATAGTATTTATTTTTTAATGTGACTTTTATTTTAATCTTATAGCATACTGATCTATGATTGTACAACAATCTGCATTTATAAGTACTTGTGTAATATGAAATTTTCATGTAGGCTTTCTTCTGACTATAATGTAATCTATTAAATGCCATTGTTTTGAGTCTGGATGCATTTATATTTCTCTTAATACTTTTTCTATCTAAATAAAGGGTTTATGATAGTCAATTGGTGTGTTAGCTGAGGTCTGCTATTTATATCAATGTGCATAATAGCTTCCAAGAAGAAAAATTCATTCATTTATTGGTATTACCGAAATAATATATCCAACAAGGAATAAGAGCTTTCCTTATCTGAATTCTCAAATCTAAGATTAGAGCATAGATTATTGTGCAAGGTAATTTTTAACATCATTAGCCTCATTCATAGAACAAGGAATTGCAACAATAGAAGATACTAAATTAGATCATTTAAAACAAATCTACTATCATGCATCTTTCTTGCCACTGATTGATATGTTTGACAAAACAATTTGTAATCAGCTTTTTTTTTTTTTATCAAACTTGATTTTTATAGAAAGCAACTTTTACTAAGAGCAGCTATATCAACTTTAAATCTTAACAGATTTTTAGCTACCAGTGCAGTTTTCAATTCTGTTCTTGAAGTATTTGTGTCAAATAAAGTTCACACATTCCATATATCTATATTTAGAAAAAAAAAAAAGGTATATTACATTTATTCCTTATGAAATGTGTATGTATATTAAAGTTATGTGAAGAGATAAAAATAATATTAAAAAGAAATAAAGTAATAGAGAAATTTAAACGTTTAATCAAAATATTGTAAGAGGAACTATGGGAAGAAAAAAGTAAAATCTGATAATGGAGAAATTTCAATTTATATCAGTTAACTACTAATTAAAATTACAGTAAAAATTGAGCTGATAAAACTCTCCACCTGAATCCTCATGAACTATATTATTATTCCAGAAAATAAAAGAGCAAAAAAGTATAAAAAGACTGGAACAGAAAAAGGAGTGCTATTTTCTTCCATCATCATTGTTCGGGCAACTGGGATTCCCACTGGGGAGAAGCAATGGAAGAAACCAGTGAGGAATGTCTTATTACCCAAGATCTTGATTCCTGAAGGTACCCAAGTCAACTAGCATTAAAACAGATCACTCTGATCTTGTTATGATTTTAAAATGTCTTAAGGACTTGCAGAATTAAAAGACTTTAATTATGACAAAGGTAATGTATTGCCTTCCAAAGCAGTGAAGCAGGGACTTATGTAATTGAGAAGAGTGTGAACTCTTATGAATATTATATCTTTGTATATTTATATATCCTATTATTTTTATATATTGTAACTTGTATTAAAGTGTATGAAGAAATTGAGCTACTGTGAGTTTTTATTTCCTTTGTGTTCTAAAGAAAATTAATTTCTAAAATAATTTGTTATTCATACTCTGGATTATAGAGCTAAGACATAGCAAATTTGGTGCAGTCTTTAGTTCGAATAGATGTAGAGAGAAAACTAGTAAGATGGTTTGACTGAATTCCAGAAGTGTAATTGTTCCAGAAAGCATACACATATATAACAAAAACAATCATATGTGTAAAACACTTACATATAATGTTCCTTATAATATTATCATATGGCTGTGAGAAGTGAAACATACAACTAAAGGATTAGTAATAGACTATATTTATATTTTATGGAATTCCAAATTATTTTGTTACTAAACATATTAATTTATTTAAAGTTTTTGATGCTCTTGTGACTGTTATCGAATTAGTAGTCTTGGATCATAGCAGAATGGATGCCTTTAGCAGTTCTAAAAGAATCTGTGCAGACAATAGTAGTGTAGTGGTCATGAGAATAATAGCGATTGCATATAATACTATTATCTCCAAAACAAGAATA
The DNA here is from genome assembly GCA_028023455.1 of Epiperipatus broadwayi. Classification (NCBI taxonomy): domain Eukaryota; kingdom Metazoa; phylum Onychophora; class Udeonychophora; order Euonychophora; family Peripatidae; genus Epiperipatus; species Epiperipatus broadwayi. Next base: position 15,698,104 of record JAQFVV010000008.1, on the reverse strand, counting down.
ATGATGTCATTATGTAATAATATAAAAGAATTTGACATGGAGAATGCAGCTTCATGAAAAAATCACGTAGAACATACAAAACACTACATGCTCATAAAAAAAATAGATGAGGAACAATTGAAAGTGACTAAGCTTTTATGGTTTGCAGGATAAGATGTCATATAACTGGCAAATAAATTGTGTAACCCTAAAACACCTGAGGAACTTCTGTATCATGAATTGACTGAAAAATTAAACAGATATTTCACTTTGAAAATAACAAAATAGGTAACAACATTAAAGCTCAGAAATATAAAACAAATACCTCCCAAAAATATGTAGTTTATGATATTGCATTGAGAAAATTGGCAAAGGATTGTGATTTCGGTTTGGAAATTAATATATTGTTAGGCCAACTTCTTTATGTCATATTGGATTCAAATTTCAAAAAAATAATTTTGAATGAACCTGACCTCAACTATGAACATGTTGTAGAGAAATATTTCATGTAAGAAATCATGCTTGACAATGCTGCAGAATTTTCATTATCATAACAGCTGGATAAAATCTCCCTCATTACAGAAACAAATACTCATAAGACCCTAATAGAATAAAATATTCAGACAAGGTGAAGGTTACAAAAAAGCTATGAGACCAAGAAATGTAAAGGAGTTACAAGCATTTTTAGAACTATTAAACTTTTACAAGAGCTTCCTTAAAGAAAAGTCTCATTTGTTAGCAATGTTTTATTAGTTGTTAAAAAAGGAACAGTGTTGGAAAATAAGGAACAAGGTTTTACTTACTGAAAACTAAGGATATCTTGACTTCAAATCAACTCCCAAGACATTACCATAGTGGTTTGGATATTATTATTACTATGAATGCATTAGAATATGGAGTAGGAGCTTTTATATTGCATTGTGCTATGGAGGCAAATGTCCTATAGCCTACACTTTGAGAACATTATCAGCAGCTGGAAAAACTACAGTCAGATCAATAAAGAAGCTTTAGTGGTTATTTTCACCATATAGAAATGTCATCAGTATATGTATAGAGGAAATTTTAAAATCCGAATAGATCATCTATCCCTTCTAGAAATATTTGGTATTGGAAAAAAAAACTATCTGAACACATGAATAAATATATTATCAGGATATTTTTATGAAATAGTATATAAGACACCAAATCAGATTGGAAACAGAAAGGCTTTATTATGTCTACTTGATGTTAAAGAAAGACAATATTTGAACTCTGCTTCACATAATAATTCGGTAATCCCTAAGTAAACTAAACAAGACCAAGGTTATGTTAAGATACAGAAATTAATAAAATATGGCTGGCAGAAAGGTGACCCTTTGAAGTTGTAAAGCTCATTTGGAACATACAACATAGCTTATCACCTTGCGACAGTTGTACATTAATGACCGACTGCATACTTGTATCCACAAGACCTGGACTATGTACTTAATTTATTTCATCAAGGTTATTCCAGATTCATGCATATGAAAGTTTTAACTAGATCATATATCTGGTGTTCAAATCTGAGTGATAAAAGAACAAATAGTAAAGAACTGCTCGTTAATAAACATCACATGATCACATTTCTTATGCTTGCTTATAACTGTTGTTAAAACAGCTAAAACTCCCTATATGTATTGCCACCCATAGCAAGCAAGAGTAATCAATGGATGCCAGAAGGCTTGTGCATAAAATCCCCATCTAGTGCCTATTCATCCAATATCTCCAGACTAGTTTCTGGCTTATGGCCTTCGTCATTAGATTCTAAGATCTAGATGCAGTGCTCTCAGATCCAAGGCTCCTCACTGACAAAGGCCATAAGTCAGAAATTAGTCTGGGGATATTGGATGAGTAGGCACTAGATAGGGATTTTATGCACAAGCCTTCTGGCATCCATTGATTACTCTAGCTTGCTGTGTGTGGCAATACATATAATGAGTTTTGCTTGTTTTAACTGTACAAGTTGTTAGTCAACAGCTAAATTGTTATCTAAAAAACTTCAAGCATGGCCATCAGGCAGGATCCCTGCATGGATATATATTTTTGATAGTTGTTGATACATTTTCTCTTGGACTGAATATAAGATAGTATAAAATACGACTGCAGAATGTACAATTAAAGTGCTTAGAGAAATTTTTGCTATACATGGTTATCCAGAGATTATTGTAACTGATTGTGGAACTGGTTTTGCCTCAACAATTTTTGGATTATTTAGATGATAAAAGATATGATACATTCTTACTCCATTTTATCATTCTGAGTATAATGGCATAGCTGAGAAAACAGTTCATCATTTGAAGCTTATGTTGAACAAAACTTGTTATAAGGATGGTTGACATTGTATTTTAATACTTTACTCTGTTTACAGCAATTAATAAGATATGGGAATTAAGTTATTAATGCACCAACATTTTCAGACTCGCCTTACTATGTTGTTGCGAACTACAACTGAAAAATTTAAAAACAGTTTCGATTGTGAAAAATTTTTAATTGGAAAGAGTGTGTGGATAAGCGATATTATAAAAAAGAAATGGATGTCAGGAATGATATTGTGAACTTTATCAAGGCAACTATGACCGGTAAAATTAGAAAATGGAAAAGAAATAAGAAAACATGTAAATCATTTATGTCCTCTTCAAATGAGTTATCTAATGTTGATATTTTTGAAACTAAAATCCTGTTTTTATATACATATCTGCTATATAAATTTCACAACTTTATCTGCCCTAGAAAAGTTAAATTTTTAATCTCTGCATATTTATCTTGTAGCTATCTTGGAATCTTTTTACTTCATTCCATATGAATTGATATTTTAAGGATTTGTTGTTTACTTTTATTTTTTTTATCTTCATTTTTTATTCTGCTATAACAATTTCATGGGCACTGAGTGAGTCTGGTTCAGTCTAATTTACTTAAGTAGTTATTTTTTCCTTTATTATGATGTTAATTCTTACCTTTTTATGAGAATTAGGTGAATTTATAGGTATTCTGAATTTTCATTTGCAAACACCAAGGTTTGCTCTGGTAGTTGTGCATTTAGAATTTCCTTAATCCACTTTTGTTCAAGCATCTCTAAACCAAGCATCACCCATCTTGAATGTATTCAGATCTTTATATTTTTCTGAGGACCTTTTATTAAGAAATGGTAGGAACAATTTGGACCTTAACTTCATACTTATTAACAATTCCATAAAACATTTTTTCATGCCATTGTTGGAATGAATATTGATACAGATACCCTGTGATGACTTCTTGACTAATAACTTTTAGTGATTTTTTTAAAACATTTGTTTTAATTTGTTACAATGTCTGTACATTAATTTTAATACAATCTCAATACTTTTCAAAACTACTGAATGTGGATCCAATTTTGTACCAGAAACCAAGATTTCTGGTAGACTTAGATAACAAAAATTTTCTTTGTTTTGCTACCTTTTTTCTCAGAAATCATAGTTTTTTTATAGTTTGATATTTCTATTGAATAAATCAATATAAACTACATGCAATTTTTTCCTTATCTAATCATCTTTGGCCTTGGCATAATTTTTTTTCCTAGTAATTAGAAGTATTTCAGCATAGCTCACACTGCTTTATATATCTTTGTATTTTTGCATTCAAATATGGAGCATTAGCTCTAACTACTTAATGGTGTCTTTATTGTATCAATTCCAGAATATATTTTTTCTTTGAAGTGTCTTCTCCCGTAATTGTCAAGTTTTTAGAAACCAAAAATTGCTCACCAATATTCCAAAATGTAAAAAGGAATTAATTAGAATGACACAATGTCCATCTTTTGCTAATTCAGTTTATTCACACCTGGTATCTTTATTATTTTTGATCCATTCTGCAATTAGATATGTCTCTGTTTTATCTGATATTTTGGACAATATGTCTACATGTTTAAGACAATTCCTGAAATAATATGTCTTTTAAAATATTTCTTTGACATTTCATGTATAATTTTCTGGGATCAGTATCATTCCAAACTTTTATTATCTTTACTTTCAAACTAATTTCAGAGTTTTCAAGAAGTAAAAAATCATACAAATAGAGAATTGCTCCCTCTCTACTTATACCAGCGCAATAACATGTTAGGAGTTATAGTTAGTCCAAATAGTAAATGATTGCTTTGCAATGTGTCATTAGTTGAAATATGGGAGTAGTAACCATTGACAATTTCTTATCAACTGGAATCTGATGAAATGCTGCTTTTAAATTTTACTCTATAAAATGTGAATATGTTTGGAATAATACCAAAACTACTCTTACAATTAGGATGCGTATATTTCTCTTTAGCTTAACAGTCATTATAGTGGGCATAGTTTATTCAGATTTTTGTCAGTTGTAATTTCATTTTTGTCCATTACTAGTAGGATTTCCTCTACTTTCACCATTTATGTGACTGGAATCTTCCTAGATTTGTATGGGACTGCTTTAGTTCTGCTGTTATCATAATTTTTATGGAATCATATTAATTCCACCTAGTTCAGATTTAAATAGTTTGGCAAACCTAGTTTCCAAATTGATATTTTTAATTACACGAAATTTTATTTTTCATGCCTTAGACCACTCTTTGTCTGATATAGATATAGTATTATTCTTACAATATATAACTAGATCTTTGCTTCTTTGTTGTTAAACTTAACTGGCAGTAAATGTTATATTAAGAAGTACTGAAAAATCTCAGTGGGCTATATGCAAACCAGTCATCAACTAACGTAAGTTTGTATTAATCATAACTTTTCACATACAAAAAAATTCTGACTTATATTTCAACCATATTTTATGATCTTAATCAAGGGTTTCATTTTATTAGATCTCACCTTTACTTACTTAGTGCTACATTAAAGCAATAGTAACCCTTTCCATACATTAATTTGGGATTGTGATATTTTAATGCTATAATAAGAATATTTTTCTTATTTGTCTATCCCTTTTCATATTTTTTATTTTGGAGTAAAAGGGCTAAAAATAAGAAAAATATATTTTAGTTGGTCAAATATATATATATCAGCTGGAAAAATAAAGAAAATATATTCTTAATGTAACATTAAAAAAGTTAAGATATTTAATGATGATATGTAACCCTTGATAAAAACTGTAGATATAATTGAAATGTTGAGTAGAATTTTTTTTAATAATTAATTCTATGATTTATAATAATATTTTAAAAGAAGATGTGAAAGAAGAATTTTTGGTATCATTTTGAAAAGAAGCATGTTATTGGTAAATTTTTATTTTTTAATAGAAATTTCAGTAACACTTAATAGGAATTTGAATTTCATTCTAATTTGTGTCTTCTGTTTTTAATTTTGTTGTCTTATAAATATGGCATATGAATATATTTAGCAATCAGGTTTATTCCCATTCATTTTTTTGTCATAATTGATACATTAGAACCACTATTTACTTCCGTCAATGTCTTATTAATCAGGCATTCACTTATTTCACTATGTATAATGTTTATCTGATTTTTTTTTCTCTGCATGTTTATTTTTTTTAAACTTTTATCTTTCTTAGCTGATTTTCCTGCATACATTCAACATGTAATCTTTTTGTTACACCATCTATTGATTTATTTACATGTGATCTATAAGACTTAATTTTTTGCAGCTGTACTGACGGTACAAATATTTTAAATTTGTGTGTAAATAAAGCCCCCTCTCCCAAGAATAATTACTCTAGGGAAAAAAGTGTTATAAAAAGAACTTTTAAAATAAATTATGTAAATTAGCATAACTAATAAAAAGAGTCTGAGACTCTTAGCATGTAGCAGTCGAGAGTAGTCAGTCACTGTCAAGAGGAGACAACAGCTATCAAAAGTAAAACAATGCATTCTTGAAAGGGAGGAAAGATAATGCTCAATGAATTTAATTTTAGTAAATTACTATTAAAGTTCAAATGGAAAGAAGTTCAGATGGACTTTAATTAGATAAGTAAACAAATCATTTGGAGATTAATGAACTGTATAATTATCGGCAGTGTATGAAATAAAATATTTTCACACATTAAATATATTTCATAGCAATTTCCAAAAGTAAACTGGATCAATTATTGTCAGTAATATAATTTTATTGTACTTGTTATGTTGTTAAATTAATGCCTCAGTAAACAGAAATAAACTTACTAATATATGTATTCAAGTTTTTGACCACATAGCAGAGATTGTCTCCCTGTGGACACAGCAGATGGTGCAGGTGGTAGTTTTTAAGAACTTGCATAGAGTATTAGGTTAAAGAAGAAGAATTGTATGTTGGTGTGGAAAAAGTGAAGAAGAAAAATAGCAGTTTCCATCCATAACTTTTTTGAATTTGATTTTAGCAATTTCTCAGTGTAGAATATATATATTGAGCACATAGATTTTTATATGAGGATCAGTAAAATTGAAGATAAGCTTAAAGTTTCAACACTATTGTTTTTTGATGATAGCAATGTTCTATAAATTGCTAAGCAACTATGTGATCTCAAGACTCCAAAAGATGTACCATACAGTGAATGAATAGAAAATCATACTACATAGTTTCAGCCAACGGTAATGAAGAGGATAGTTCGTTTGCATTTTCAAATGAGATAACAGTTATCTTGAGAGAGTTATCAAGATTCCAATCTGGCATTGCATACATTGGTCAGACATTGTAAATTTACGACGGATTTAGAAGCCATACTCCTGGATCAACTACTATATAGGATATTGGGCCACAATTTTAGGAAAACTATTAAGTGAAGTGGATATAACATACAGAATGGCCATCGCAAAATTTATAGTGCATGAGCTAACAACAGATAATGCATCCAAATATCAAATGGTAGCAAATGAATTAAAAATACCACAAGTGTATACAGAACTAAGATGGGTAAATCACCTAAAAAATTCATAAGAAATGAATTAACATGTTGTTGCATAATTGTAGGGCACACAAAAAGGGTGTGCAAATTCAAATTAGAAAAATGCCAAATTTGTGAGGTTAAATGAAACTTAGCTTGTGTTTGCAGAAAAAATGAAAAAAACAGGCCATACTTAGATCTGAAATCAGGGGAGGTGGAGCTTGTACTTTGGATGTAACTGTTTGTGAGATTAAAATCAATATTGAGGTTGACAGTGGTGCCGGATTATCAATTCTATCTCTGAAGGAATGTAATAAAATTAATGTTAAATGCAAGTAGAGAATGAAATTGGATAAGACAAATGTGGTTGCCCTAGTTGCAAATGAAAACAGAATACAAATATGTGGAAAAGTTTCTGTTCCAGTGAAAATAAATCAAAAATTAAAACTTTTATCACTGTTTATTACAAAGAGAGACATTAGTGTGCTGCTAGGTCAAAATTTGTTTTACCCATTAGAAATCTATCTTAAATAATTAAGAATGTTAAACTAAGACCAGAATTAGAGCAAAGTTTTCTTAGCTATTTAAACAAGAAATAGCTTAACTAATGACCAATAGAAGTAGAATGAGCTAAAGGGTTGCAATCTACAGTGTGTAAAGCATGGAAAGTTCTCTACACTCTGAAGTCAAAGGTTAAGGAGACAATAGGAGATATAGTAAAAAATGTGTGCTATCATTTATAGAAGACTCGTCATGGGCTACTCCTGTGGTCATGATTGTTAAACTGGATGGGACTATTCGTTTCTGCGGAAGTTATCGAGTTATTGTAATTAAATATATAAATAAGAGTGCTTATCCCGTGCAAAGTGTATACAAAATGTTATATTCTTTACAGAAAGTTTCATTTTTTATAGATGGATTTAAAGTTCGTGTTGCACCAGTCACAGAAAAAAATGCAGAATTGTTATGGTTATTTAAATACAATAAATTGCCTTATGGGATAACAGTAACCCCAAACATTTTTCAAGTGAAGATGAGTTATTCCTTACTTAGATGATGCACTTATTACTGCTCAGTTGGAGGAAGAGCTGGAAAAAGGAGTAATGGAAGTGTGCTCAAGGCTAAATAAAGTGAGAACTAGATTAAATGTTGCCAAGTGCATTTGGGCAACTACGGAAATCAAATTTTTGGGACATGTGATAAATAAAAATGGAAAATACCCCAAATCTGAGAATGTGGTGCTGTAAAAGAAGCTGTAACCCCTAAGAATGTAAAAGATTTATAAGCTTTTCTGGAACTGTTAAATTTCTATTAAAGTTTTTTTCAAGGTAAATCATATGTATTAATACTGTTATATGAGTTATTAAGTTATTATGTAAGGAAAAATACTGGGAGATAAAGAGTAAAAAATTGCATTCCAGAAAGCCAAGAAAAAAACTCTTGGTGCATTACAGGAGTGATCTGGAAGTTGTGATTATTACAGATGATTTGGATTTTGGAGTTGTCATCTCATATTGGTATGGTGAAGATGAAGTCCTTCAGAATGTTATCATTGACTGAAAAAAATTTATAGTCAATTAGATAAGGAAGCCCTGGCTATAGTATTTGCAATAAAGAAATTCCATCAATACATATGTGGACATAATTTTACAATATAAACAGATCATCATCCTTTACTTAGAATTTTGGAAAGGATAAAAAAAACACCTAAATATGCAAGCCAGAGATTTTTTTAGCCGGATTAACTATGAATTAGTTTACCATCTGGGAAAAGAGATTACACATGCCAATGCATTATCATGACTACTTGTGAGAGACAGAATTCAGTGAAAATTTTACCGAAGTTAACATATTGGATGCAGTAAATATTATACAGAATCTAAAGTTTTAAAATCACTGAATGAACAAATAGAGATCCTGGATACAGTAAGCTAAAGAATTGGATCCAAGAAGGATGATCAAAAAGTCAACTAAGTTTCATTGCTATAGCGATTTGGAATGCTCATCAGAGTTTGTCAATCTATAATGATTGTATCCTGTTGATTGATCGAGTACTCATACTAGCAGAAGGATGAAAACAAGTGCTAAAGTTGTCACATAAAGGACATTCAGGAGTTGTGCAGATGAAGATGCTCACACATTCATATGTGCGGCGTCTTAAAATAAATAGCGAAATTGAACAAATGGTAAAAATCTGCCACAATTGCCAATCTGTGACTGATTTGTCAAAAAAAATTTATAAACCATAGATAGAGGCCAAAAAACCACGGGAGCATGTCCATATAGATTATGCAGAGTTTTTGAATGGACATTTAATATTATTAATCATAGATTTGTACAACAGATGGGCTGATTATAAGCTTGTGAAAACTACAAGGACTAAATGAACCATAAAAGCCCTGCAGGAAGTGTTTGTCATTCATGGATATCCTGAGATTCTGGTAGCCGATAATGGAACAGGGTTTACTTCAGCAGATTTTGAAAACTACTTAACAGATAAAAGCATTTGCCATGTTCTTATTCCTGCTTATTACTCTGTCTCTAACGGACTTGTGGAAAAGGCAGTTCAAGGTTTGAAATCTGCCTTGAGAAAAGTAATACAAATATGGAAGAAACACTGATAGAAACCATGTTCTTCCAGCTTTTTAACCCTAGTGTGATAAACCATAAAACAACTACAGAGTTGCTGTTTGGTAGAAAATGTTATACTTATTTATTTAAACTTTTACTTGCAAAAAAGAAATCAGAAAAAAGTACTTTGAGTGAAGATATGTATAATGCAAACTTCATGAAATTTAGAGTTGGCGAAGCTGTATGGGTTTGAGTCATATTAAAAAAGAAATAGATACCTGGCACTATAGTTGACAAAGTATCTGAAGTCTAATGAGTAATTAAACTCTAAAGTGGATTGCTTGTCAGAAGACATATAACTTATTTACTTAGTGATTCTCTGACATATCAATTGCTTGTCAGAAGACATATAAGTTATTTACTTAGTGATTCTCTGACATATCAATTGCGATAAATAAAAGACCTGTAGCAGCCAATCCTCAATCAGAATTTTTGACAAATAATGAATTTGAAAATTTTCTCTCTTTTGAGCAGGATAATGTATCACCTATTGAATGAAATATGAGCAATGAAATTAATGTGGATCAAGATTTTGTTGACCTGAGTAAATTTGAACAGTTATCTACATCTGAAGGATTAACTAATGTAAACACTGATCTTTATAGGAATAGAAATACTTTTACTTCTCGAAGTCAGAGAAATTGGAAATAGCCTGCCAGATATAGAGATTATTTTCTAGAGTGAGGGGCAGATGTACTGACGTTACAAATATTTAAAATTTGTATGTAAATAAAGTTTTAATTAAATCATGTATATTGTACTGACAGCACTTTTATTCTCCCCCCTCTCCAAAATGATTACTCTAGAAAAAAATGTATTATATAAAAAAACTTATAAAGTAAATTATATAAATTAGTTTAGTTAATAAAAAGACGAGATTCTTAGCATGCAGCAATTGGTCACTGTTATGACTGCCAAAAGTAAAACAATGCATTCTCAAAAGGGAGCAAAGATAATGCTCAATAAAGTTAGTTTTAGTCATTTACTTATTATTAAAGTTCAAATGGAAAGAAGTTTGCATGGGCTTTAATTAGGTGAGTAACCAAACCATTTGTAGATTAATGAACTATGTAACTATTGGCAGTATGTGAAATAAGATATTTTCATACACTAAATATATTCCATAGCAATTTCCAAAAGTAAACAAGATAAATTATTATCAGTAATATAATTTTATTGTACTTGTTATATTGTTAAGTTAACACCTTAGCAAACAGAAATAAACTTGCTGATATATATATTCAAATTATGATGTATTAATCATTTTCACTTACACAGCTGAAATTGTCTCCCCATGAACATGGCAGCAACAAAGACATTTTAACTTCCAGTTATTATTTCTTCTTCTGTTGCAGTAGATAAGATTTATTTCAACATTTTATGTATGACTGCATGAGGATTTTTTTGTGAATTTCCACTTTGAAATTTTCTCAACTGGCTAACACCGGTACATATTTAAACTATTTTTAAAATTAATTGCCACTTTGTGTGACAAGTCATCATTCTCTTTCAGAAATTGCTGATATAATCTATCTCTATGTATTTTCACAGTTGCTGACTGAATAGAAATTTCCAAGCATTTATTTATGACTCTGTGTACTATATCATAATAAATTATACATGCTTTTCTGACGTTTTGCAGAAAAAGAATCCAGCTATATCTTTTGATAGAACAAATGAGTTAGTTTAGTCACTGTCTCATTATATAATATAAGCTCTTCTGGCACTACTAGTTAACTTAACTGTTTATAACCTCAATAAACTTTTCTCCCACAAAATATACTAATTCTGTATTTGTAGTTTTATCACTATTAGTTTTTCTGTTTATATCTTTCTATAAAATTTCATTTGTATTTCTTGTATTAAATTTTTTTAACCAAGCTTAACTGATCATAACTATCCTAAAAAATTTCTTTATCATTATCAGAATACTTTATTTATATAATTAAATCATCTGAGGGTATGGAACAATCATTCAGTTTACTTTTCTGATTATTACTATTTCTCTCAATAGACTCAGTTATACAACAATAGATCCTATGCACTGTTACTCCTACTCAGATTTTTCTCAGTTTTCACCAGTAATTCATTGCATCAGCCCAGTCATTCAAGGATTATGACTATTGATAATTAGTCATGATTCATTTAAGAAAACAATATGCATTGCAAATAAATAATCTTTAGCACACAACAAATTTTACATATATATGAACAAATTCTATTTAATGTATTTTATTAATATAGACAATTTGATTATGGTTTCCAACAAATGTTAATATAAATCAGATATAAACCCTAATGCTCGTAGATTTATAATAATCAAAATATGCATGTCCTGTATAATTTATTCCTAAGCAAGCTTTGTGACTTAAAGAGAAAATTTTTGGGTTGATAACAAATAGAACTAAGGACTGACAATTTGATTAGTCTATAATCTTCAATTCTATCATACTCTGATTTTGGAAGAGTTTTTTTTTTTTTTGTGGCTTTTTTAGTTCAATTTTGGAGGTATGCATAATTTATTCTTTATCTCTATTTTAGAACATAACAGCTTAATAATACATAAAATATTATAAAATCATACACACATATAAAGATAATCATTACACATCACCCTAAGATATCATCATCTTTAAAATAAGAAATTAGGTATTCTTAATAAATTTCTAATTTGCTTTCTGATATACTGACTTGATACATTGCAATTTTTTTTTGCATCAAAAATTATTGTTCTGTCACATATGGCTTATTGTATAATAGGGGTATGTGTATAAAACAATGAAGGGTTTTTGGAGGAGGAAAGAATGCTTCCATAGAGGAGAAAAAATAAAAGGTTATCACATTCACAAAGAAGGAAAATTATAGTTAAACTTGATACTGCTATTTAGCTTTTAAATAATTGAATTCTATAAATAGTCCTCTTAGTTTTAATAAAGGATGTACATATGTGTGTGTATGTCTATGTTTATACCTAGATTTACTATTTTTTTATTCTCATGGATTTTTATATTTGACTGTATAAATTGGGTTTTTACAAAATATTATTGCTCTTATGGAATTTATTCTATTAAATTTTTCTCCATGATGTAGTGCTATATATAAGGATTTAGCTATTGTTTATTCTGGAATGTCATTTAGTTCAAGATCTTTATCAATATAAATTCAGCTTTGCATTATATCATCAGGTTAATAAGTGACCACTTACATATTCAGAAAGTTGATGAATGGCCAGCCATTTGGGAAAGTATCTTCAGATATTGAGATCATATTAACATTAGAAATTTTATAATGTTAAGCCAACTTCTAGATTCTTTTTAATATGTTTCCCATACCTAATTGATTCTTGGTTATTGCTTGTATTTCTTTATTTTTTTACTGATGTTTTTACTGTGCAGTTGATTCTTTAATCTAATTAGCATAGATTGTTGTAGCATTGATCAGAAAAAAATCTAAAATGGTAATCATATATTTCTAGAGAACCTTATTTAAATACCCATCTATTCAATTGATGCCACTTCTCTAACACAAAGGCAAACTTTTCATTCATTATTGTTTATTATAAATGTAATATATGCATTTTAAATTAAACGTACATACGAAAGTATCTTATTCTAAAATATTATTTTATTGTTAAATCTTTAAATTTTGCTACTAATATTTTAATCATAGATGTTAGCTTGAAATGCAATCAATTGTAACAAACTAATTAAACAGATAACGAAGGAATTTAATTAGCAGAACCCAATTTAATTAAATCCCACCTTAATTTATAATAGTTACTCCAGAAAACAAAAGAAAGCAAACAGATAAAAAGGGTGCCATTTTTGAAAAGATCAACAGAGTGAGTACAGAGCGTTTTAAGTGAATTCGTGAGAATTGTGTATTACCCTTGTGGAGAAAGAAGAGAAGTTAGACGTAGAAACTATACGTTCAGAATTATCGTGCGAGTATTTGTTATCGTATGTACATAGTGTATTTTTCTAACATAGCTCGGCGGGAATCAGAACTTTGTATAAACTGTAAATTAGTAAGCATCGATCTGTATTGAGAATTAAACCAACTAGTTCGCTAATTAACTTTTGTGTGCAGTAATTGAAGAGCCAATATACTGCAATAAATATGTTAAATTACTATTCTTTTTTGTCTCTAAAGTTAAGTTCTTATTTTTTCAATTAGTTTGTTTTATTTTACTTTGAAATTTATTTAAAAAAATTTTGTATTTCAAATTATTAGATATTTAATTGTATTAAGTAAAGTTTTATATACTTGCAAATAATTTATATATTTTTGCTTATTTACTTTTGATCCAAATTAGTAATTCTTTCATTTCCAGTACATCTTTATTCTCTTTCTTGAATTTATTATAAAAATATTATTTAATATTATTTTAACCTATGATATATTAATATATTTCTCCAAAGTTGCAGAATAACTTTATTTATTTAACTGTCCCCACCCTCACCTTTTTTTTTTTACTATATTTGAATTAATTGGGAGACTTTGAAAATGAAAGACACTTCATTTTCTTAGAAGAAATTAAACACACACACTTTACCAATGGACAATATATGTATAGTTTTATAATTTTTTTCTATCATATTGCTAATTTATGTCTTAATTACAGTGCATATGTAATTTAGTTGCAGAATTACTACTTTAAAAATATAATATATCAGTGAGACTTACATATTTCAATAAATATATATATATATTTTGTTAAAGATAAACTGCCTATAGAATGGGATAATATGTCTTCCAATGAAAAAGTAGTTGTCCTGGATACCAATTCTGAAGAATATCAGACTGTTTTTCAGCATTTTTTAAACAGTTTACAGTATAAAGCATCAATAATTTCTGTAATTATACTTTTTTTTATTTTTAATAATAATAGTATTTATATGAACAGAATGAATTTTGAATTTATTTATTTTAATTTTTAAGATTTCAAAATGTTTATTTACTACATTTAAAATATATTCTATGAAATAGTAATCATATCTATATGTTTGAACACATTTTTTATTACATATGTACAATATATTACTGAGTCCAAAATTTAAGTAAAATGGCTATTATGATAATGAATTATCAATGTTTCTATTACAACTTCTAATTTAAAAAAAATGCATTTCTTTATTTGGATTTTCCTGAGTTAAGTTTTTGAATACATATATATATATATACATATGATTATTATGTTACAATGTATATCTGATCATTATATATAATGTTTATTTACAGAATATGTATATTATTAATGGAATATTCATTTTTTAATATATTTATACATATAATTTATTGAATTTATATTATGTTTAGGAGTTGAACAATTTTTAATGATATTATATATGTCAAGCATATTTAAAAGAATAATGTCTGAATTTAATGCATAATTAATTTCAATATAAAGCGTTGAACTAAACCTTATTATAGAAATCATGTTTTCATGTAAAGAAAATGTTAAATTTACTGTTTTACAGTCTATTTAAAAATGACTTCTGATTAAGTAAAATCAGTGTTAAATTATGGTATTTATATAAAACAGTAAATGCATAGTGAAGCATTTCTTATTAAGAACAATGGCTAAAGCAATATCCTTAAATTAAATTAAGGTTATAGTTTAGTGATAGTGGTAAAATAATTTTACTGAAATTGATGGGTGGAATAACATTGTTGCAAAGTCAAACATTTTGCACTATTTCAAAAAAGTTAATTAAGCACTGAAAACATTCCAAGACTTAACGTGTAGCATTATTTCTTACAGAATTTTCAATGAAGGCTCGTATATTAAAAATACCATATATTTAAAAAAAGAACAACACACTTTCCATTAAGAAGGCATTTGTAGTTTTTTTCTTCCAACATTGTAATTCAATAACTATAAACAGAAGTGAATTGTTGATGAATATCTTCTATCTATAATAATGGTGAATAAATTTTCAACCATATTTCAAAATTTATGAATTATTATGGAAATGTCAGATTCCTATTTTGAGGTAAAAAAGTAAATCTCAATTTTGTCAATTAAATGGAGTTGTGATTGACACATTGATGTTTAAACATCATTTAGCATGTACAATTTATAAATATTAATGTTGACATTGCGCTTAATAAGAATTAATATTTATAACTTTAAATTGATTCAAAATATTTCTAAATTTAATATCTGAATATTGACTTGTTGTAAATCGAAAGATTTTGCGAATGTTAATGTTTAATAGAAATAGTGGACTTAATCAGTGAAGAATTTATTAGCTTCATGCTCCCAAATCAAAATGCTTTAGATTTGCCTATATAATTAAGAAAAATAGGTTAGAGCTAAGAGGGGGTCCCTATTATCTTTATAAAGTCGAATCTCGTGTTATGATTTGTAGAGGTCTCTCTTGCTAAAATTAAGCACTCAAGGCGTATGTACTAAAGTTTTAGCTTTATGTAAGTATCATGTACAATTTAGTACAAATTACAAGTAGGAAATTCTATTTCATTAAAATAATTAAAAAAGTTAATGCACACAATGATAATCAACTTTATGTAATTACTAACCAGCCAGATGTATTGGCATTAAATTAAAGTCTTACTTAACCTATAATAAACATGATAATATTTTAATATGGTAAGAACATAAAATCAGATATTATAAATATAGTAAACTAGTTATAAAGCAAATCAATGTCATTATTATTTTCAAGCATTATTAATCCATATCAAGATGAAGGTTATAGCAGCATATTTTTTTTATTTCAATCATATTTAAAAATTTATGAATTATTATGGAAAAGTCGGGTTTCTATTTTGAGATAAAAAAGTAAATCTCAATTTTGTCAATTAAATGGAATTGCGACTGACACATTGATGTTTAAATATCATTTGGCTTGTACAATTTAGTACTAGTTATAAGTAGGAAATACTATTTCATTAGAATAATTAAAGAAGTTAATGCATACAATGATAATCAACTTTATGTAATTGCTAACCAGCCAGATGTATTGCAATTAAATTAAGTCTTTCGCACCCTGTAATAGACATGATAATATTTTTATATGGTAAGAACATAAAATCAGAGGTTATAAATATGGTAAACTAGTTATAAAGCAAATCAATGTCATTATTATTTTCAAGTATTATCAATCCATGGCAAGATGAAGGTTATAGCAGCAAATTTTCCTTATTTCATCCCTTTATTTAACATAAAGCTTCTTCTAAATCTTTTATAATCTATTGGGATCCAGTTTAAGACTTAAAATTCCATCTATTATTATTTCTTCTATCAATATATCTGATCTAGCTGCATTTTAGCCTCTTAATTTTTTCAGTAATATGTGTTCTTTCTCTCATCATATATTTCATTTTCAATCTCTTCTTTCTTCTACTAACATACATTTTTCCATACTTCATTGAATGGTTTAAAGTATTTGTATTATTTTTCTGTTAAGTATTCAAGTCTCAGACCATAATAAGAACTAAAACACATCTATTAAAAATCTTTCTTTTTAAATGCATAGACATATTTTTACCAAAAGCATTCTATCCAATATTAATTTTATGATTAATTTCATCCATTATGTTTCCATCTATATCAATAATCTGAACAAGGTATTGGTATTCTTCTAATTCATGATTCTTAATCATTGCTATCCACTGAGATAAATCATGAAACATTTCTTAAGTCTTCTTACTATTTATCTTTAGTCCTACTTTTTTGTTTTGGTCTGATAAATCTTACAACATTTCAAGAAGAACAGCTGCATTATATACAAAATCTAAATAACTTAAATAATCTCCATTTACTTTTATTATCATTAGCCTCCCATTTTAATTCACAAAATCCTTTTTGTAAAACTGATGTAAAAAGATTTGGAGATATGGAATTATGCTGCTGCATAATGTTCTTAGTATCACTATGAAATCTAATCACTACTGTTCATCAGAAAATGATAATATTCTGAGTCTTTATCTTGATGATCCAGTACTTTAATCATCATAGAAATACTCATACAATCAAATGTATTTTCATAATCTACAAATCCAAATAATAATGACAACTTAAATTTATTGGTGCTTTTTATAACTTGTTTCAATATTTGAATGTGATCCACTGTGTTAAAACCACTTTTAAATCCAGTTTATTTTTTTAGTTGGTTAAAATCCAAAGTTCATTGTAAACCATTTGTAATTATCTTGGTAGATTTTGTATAGGATTGATAGAAGACAGGTAGATAACCACTAAACATCACATGATCACCATTTCTTATGCTGGCATCCATTGATTACTCTGGCTGGCACTGAGTGGCACTACTGTATGGAGAGTTTTGCCTGTTTTAAAGACTGGTAGATCTGTAATTTCTAATATCTTCTTTATCACCTTTCTTAAATATCAATATTATCATTGCATTCTGCCAATCAGTTGATGCATTTGCTATATAGTTTTGCCATCAATATCCCTATTTCTTTATCTGTTTTTAAGATATCTATTATAATTTTAGCATTTAGTGGAGCTTTTCTCTTCTTTATAAATTTATGTTTCAAAGAATTTTATTAAACAAATGTTACATAGATTTACAACAAAAGATTGCATTCTGTTACATAGGCAATCATATTAACTTTGGAACAAGTTCTACATTTAAATTTAATTGCATATCTTGCTTTATTTAAAATTCTGGACTATTCAGATGATATGATAACTATAGATATACTCTGTTTTCTTGTTCTTTATTATTATATAATTCTTTATAGAGATCTTTCACATATGTCATGATATGATCTCTTCTTTTAGTCTCAATTTTTTTTTTTTTTATTGTTGAAATAACTTTTTACTAATTCACAATTATTTTTTTATATAATTTTTTTTTTCATACGATTTTACAATACTCTAGATATTAAATTCTTCTTAATAGATTATTTTTATATAAATTCATATTCCTTTTTTTCTTCATATATTGTTTTGTCTCAGTAGAAAATTTATTGGTCAATTGCTGCATTTTTGTACCAGATACCTTTTTTTACAGTCTTAATAGTATATCATTTATCTCTTCTTATATCTCTTCTTATTGATTAATTAAAATCTGAACCATCTTAAAATCTGTTAATATTTTTAAAATGATTTGCAAATTTTAAATAGACTCATTGAAATGATTGTGAAGATTAGGAATATCAACTGTTAATTTTGACTTTCTTAATCTTTTTTTAGCTCTAGTTTTGCATTAATAAATAATATACCATTCACTAATCAATGACTACTTCTTGTATTGAATCTATTAAAAACATAACAATTTTGAAATACATATTTTGTTTAATTAATATAAAATCCATTTCTGCTATATCTTCATTTGGATGCTTTAACATCCATTTCCATTTAACATTTTTCTCAAAGAAAAAATACACAGTTGTTGTTTTTTTCTGTGAATTACACTAGTCTGTGTCTTCTTTCATTTTTCTCGCCATAATCCAGTTTACCCACAGCACTTTCATTTTTTAATCATTTAGCAATTCTACCATGAAAGACTCCCATAGCAATTTTAAAATGGCACCTGATATGATCAAAGACAATTTATTACATGACCTTATGTTTTTAGTTTACTCATTGTTGTTTCAGCAGCATACTTTTTACTTCATATCTTTATGCCATCTATTGTGAGTTTTAGTAACTATGCCAGATAATAGTGCTTAATATATCCCTATTCAATACTCCTAAACTTGTTTCAACTTTATGGCTTACATTAATAAGGAATACATTAATAAGGAACATTGAATCTTAGAATGGTGCACTTGGGTCTTTAGGATCTAATGCACCTTCCTTATAGAAGCCATCATTTAGTTCCCTTTTCAACTATCAACATTTATATTTTTTCAATTTGGGCAGATAACTTGATAATTAAAAAGAAAGACTAGTGATAGCTTCTAAAAGAAAGGTGTGTTAGATCCTAAATATCCAAATGCACTGTTCCAAGATCCCATGATGAAAGCCATAAGCTTGAAATTACTCTGCGGATATCGAATAGGGTAGTATTTGATGGGGATTTATTAAGCACTATCATCTGGCATTTATTAGTTATTAAAGCTTGTAGTAGGTGTCAAAGAAGTGTGAAGGAAAAATTATGCTGTTCAACAGCATTTTGTACATCTGTATAAAAATCTTCATCACTATGAAAAGTTGGGATATAAATGTGAATTGCATGCATTTGACAATTTATATTTATCAGATAATTAATTTTGCTATATTGTATGATACACCATCAATATCCACAATGTTATTTTTCCACTTTTTTATATACAATTCATCCTACTCCACTTAAGCTTTCAATATTTGTGCTTTTATAGTAAAATACAAGCCCACTTTTAAATCATCTCTCAACCGTTTTTCTAATTATACAGTCCAACCATGCCCCATTTAATATTAGACAGTTCTTATAATTTGTGCATTTTTCCTTCACTTGTATATATTCTGCAGTATTAGCATCCTTTTTCTTTGATACCAATCATTGCATTGCCTTGTGTCTTTACAGCCTCCTGGGAATAAAGGCATAATTTAGTTTTGTCTGTCGTGATTGTAAGTATCTAAATATCTACATAAAAAATGATCATTCACATATTCATCCTGTATTCAATTAAACATGAATTATCAAGCAATTGAAAAGAGAGATCATCTTAAACTCACAAATGAAAAACCAATAAACTCACCATGCTGGCCGATATATGTTGGTAAGCAGCCTAATTATGTTTATTTGCTGTAAGAATAATTATATACTATCAACAGCTACCATGACCATGTATGGAGTGGAAATTAGAAATTTGTTGTGTTTAGTTCCTTTAAGGCCTCAAAGAGGAATCATCTCCTTTCAATTAACAGCAAATTATTTTCTACAGTAAGAGCATATAAAGGAATCACAAACTTTTTAAATATTTGCTCATCAGGATTTATATGTATAGTAAATATTACTGATAATTAAATTCAGTAAATATGGCATGAAGACTTTTAATATTTTTAAAAATATTTTAATTTGATGACTATTTGTTCTTTTTTCTTAGTGCCATATATTTATCCTCTCTAGACTAGAATGTAATAGTTCTCTTTTTTGTGTGTCTTTTTTGATACTTCAAATAAATTTAATATTAAGTACAGTACCATAAGATATCATTTTCTTAGCAGCTTCTTAATGTCTTATAACAGATTAAACACTAATATAGAAATAAAACAAACAAACTCCTTTTTTAAAAAACTTGCTTTTTATATAACTATAATCATAAAAAAGAAATCCAATGTTCCGACTATTTTATACAGTCTTTTTCAAGGCACACTAAAATAAAATAATAAATATCACATATTCCAAAAAAAATATTAAGTTAAAAATTACAAAATATATTCATAACCAAAAATGTACCTTATCTCATTCCCCTTTCCTATTACAAACAATCATAACTTAAGCACAAACAATTTCCTTTTTTTTTTAAGTTGTGATTGTTTGTAATAGGAAAGGGGAGTGAGATAAGGTAAATTTTTGGTTATGAATAAATTTTGTAATTTTTAATTTAATATTTTTTTTGGGAATATGTGATATTTATTATTTTATTTTATTTTAGTGTGCCTTGAAAAAGTCTATATAAAATAGTCGAAACGTTGGATTTCTTTTTCATGATTATAGTCATATAAAAAGCAAGTTTTAAAAAGGAGTTTGTTTTATTTCTATATTGGATATTTATGAATTATTTTGGAAAGAAGAACTGTGTGATTGATCCTGTCGACTGTGCCAATTTTTTATACGCCAGTCTGACTGTGCCAATGTTATATCCGCAAGTATGACTGCGATCAGCAAATAACTATGTTCAATTCCCACGATGTTCTCTTGCAATGAATGCTCTGCTGCGGATGCTCTCCAACGAATAGTCTGCAACGAATGCTCTCCAAACGAATGGTCTGCAACGAATGCTCTGCCACGGATGCTCTCCAACGAATGGTCTGCAAACAGATGCTCTCCAACAAATGGTCTGAAACTAATGCTCTACAACGGTTGCTCTCAATATCTCCGCTGCGGTCTCCCCATCTCTGTGGGCTCTTTCAGCTACACCCGTGGACTACATTTCCACTGGGCACTGGTCATTGACTGCAAGCACTGACGCGAGATATCTTTACTGTAGTTGTACTCAAATCACTGCCTACTCAAATACTGCATGACTGCTCTACTGGAGTTGTCCTCTAATTACTGCCCTGCGTAGTTATTACCCAGTCTTCTTATCGCTTCCTGATAACTGCAACAATTAATACACCATCCAATAAGGTATTGTCTCTTATCCAGAAATATTTGCAATCAGCAAATATCTCTTGGAATAGTCGATCACCATTACGTCAATGCCTTAATTAAATTCCACAGTTATCAGCGCACGATCTAAAACAACCTCTCGAATAAATTCTAGTTTTTTCTGGAGTGCACAAAATGTCTGCCATTTTTACAAAACACTACAATATTAAATTATTAAGCACTAACTTAATAAATTCTTTGCTGAATTAGTTAAAATCCAATAAGCCACTTACAATTGGTATTTTCACAGATAAGAAGGAAGCGTTGAAATTAAATATTGATAATATGTTATATTTGAGTTGATTGATAATGTGCTTATTTTGTTTGATATGAGACAATAAAAAAAGATAATTACAAACATGTTTATAGATTGTATGAATGCTAATTTTTTTGCTGTCTTCCCAAAGTGAAACTTTATAATTTGTTTAGAATTATCAAAGATTATTAAAATATTGAAAAAAATATCAGAATTAAAGATGTTTTCTATTCTATATGACAATAATTATCTTAAAATTAGCTTTCAGCCTTTATTTTTTTTTTTGCAATTAGGAAAAAAAAATGTTAGAATTGTTTTATATTTGCATATAAGTTATAAATAACCTTAAATATCTCACTGTAGGGCAAAGGTTACTCCAGATTTTATATTGAAAAATAGCACATTCAAAACTTTTTTAGGCTAGTCAATTGCTGGATGAAGACATTTAATGGTTTTTCTAACTGTGAAATAACTAAAGTATTGATTTACCAACCATTGATTAGCTAAGCTTTTTTAGAAACCCTCAGTCATCTGAAAAAAATTTAAGTTTTGTCTAGATTCAGACCATAGGTCATGGACAAGGCATGTGTTCGAATTACTATATCATGTGATCACTTTTGTTGTCTGTAAATACTCTATAGAAAATATAAAAATTATTCTGTGATGTAAGTCATGTTTTGAAATTGAATTCCCCCCCCCATGTTTTTTTTTATATGTAACTTTATTCATTAATGCAGAAAATATGATTTGTTTCATTATAAAAACTTCTTTTCAAAAAACAGGTATAGATATTATTTGCAATAATTCAAAGAGCAGGTTTGCTAATGAAAAGATATATATATTACTAAATTATTTCAAAATCATTTAATAATATTCTATCTAATGATATATGTTTTGGCATAAAGCGAATATGTTTAGAACCAGTGCTTAAAGTACTCGGGCAACAAATTAATTTGAAAATACTAATTGAGGAAATATATCAAAACATTGATTATTTTTTGAAAATATATTTTACTTCTATCCAGTTGTGGTCAATCACACTCTTTTAGAATGAATATGTTGAGTTCCTCAAAAGTTATCCAAATTATTCACTCTATTGTAATTATATTTGAATTTTCAATATTTAAACTTATTAGTGAATATTTTATTAATATTTTAATATATAGAATTCTCATTTTATAGATATCTAGAATTCAAAATAAATCTTTATATGAGCAGTATTGTGCTCAAAAAGAACGATTAGATAAAAAGAATTCTGGTAGCAATAATGAATCAGTTTTGTATCATGGTACAAGTGAATCCTGCATTCAAAACATCAATTCAACAGGATTTAATCGGAGTTTAGCTGGACAAAATGGTGAGTTTTATACAGTTATTGTTTGTTTTATTGATATTCTCTATTTTTCTTTATAAATTGATTCAAATGTAATAATGTATTGGTGATAATATAACAATGCTGATAACTTAACAAATGCTTTAATTAAACAGATTTGGCATGGTCTTTATAATAGCTAAATAATCACATTCATTCTTAATTATCCAGCTTCTTTTCTACTAGATCTGCAACATATATCTTTAATTAAAATTTTTTTTTTATATTCATTCATTGTATATTATAATATGTTTATTTAAAGATTTTTGACGGAGCTTTAAAGAAGATAACCATTGTTTCTATTAAGATTTAATGACTAATAATTTATTGCATAAACTTTGCTTATTTATAAGGAAATTAACTTTATTTGCTAGAAATAACTTATTCCAAATTGCATTTGCTCACTCACTTCATTTTATTTAAGTACTTGAAGAGCTTTTGGTAATATTCATCTTTTATTCAAAAATTCTGCGATGGAAAAATAAAATAATATCAGCATTAAACTTTGGGCATTATTCAAACACAAAGAAATAGTGTTGTAATTTTAGTTAGAATGCTTTTTTTAAGAATTATGTTTATAATATCAAGATACCCACTTATTAAATGGTTTTCTGGTTGTAAAAGCATCTTCAGCAATTTATTGGAACCTCATATTTACTCAAACACATCCTATTTGATATTATTAGTATGAACATTATTTATTCATATTTGAGACAAAGTTATTTCTATAATCTTTATACACATTCAAGAACTAATATTTAAATCTAGAAACTAACTAAAACAACTTTTTTTATTTTTTTAATCATCAAAATAATCTTCATAAATATTCTTGGGGATTTCTAACTATAATTTAGAAAGACTTTGAAGTGTATTTTTTAAAAAAAGAAAAAAGAAACATCTCAGCTATTAAAAAAAGTCTTTTAATTTGGTTGCTTGTCACATTAATGTGCACAATATCAATTCAAAAGTCCCTCATGAATTGAATTATTTTTATATAATTCCTGATTTGACCCTGTTTTCCACTGAAATATACCTAATACTAATATGCTTTATATGTCTAATTATAAATACATTTTGCATTGAAATAGTATTTAAATTTTTTTATATGCATTATAGATAAATAATTTTTTTAAAATCCAGAATGTAAAGTTCTGTAGTTATCAAAATTTAATAAAATATTTAAAAGTAAATGAACATAAAGATTATATTTAAATTGGAAAAAAAATAACTTTAGTTTGAGTGCCATAAGGCACTTTCATTTTGTAATTTTTGATTAATTTTACAGTTTATCATATTAATACAATAAATTTTATCTAACTTATACATATTTAAATATTATAGATGAGTTAAAAGATATGATCTTATTGTGTCTTATGACCCGCAAGTAAATAAATGGACAAAGGCAGAATTGAGATGGCAAGATTATAGTTTAATACGGATAATTTTAACTATATACATCGCCTATTATAAGGTGTAATAAAATAATAAAAGGTCGTGGTGACCTGCATAAAATACCCTAGTCCTGCTTTCGACTTACAGAGGCAGGAGTCTCTGACTCATAATTAAACCTCAGAACGTATTCAGAACATAAGAACAATTAGTTTAGTTTATGGGGGTTTATATACCCCTCAAGACTTCTGGAGTCTTTTACATTCCTAACCATATATGGTGTTTTCACATACACACAGTATTTTTACGTTTCTCACCATATATGGTATTTTACATAGTTTTCTGACCCTATAAGGTCAGCTGGGCTTTCTATTATTATACAACTTTCTATGATTTAATAACATTGTAATTTTACACAATCGTTATTCTTAATTACTATACAGTTATTTTACATATTTATTATATATTACAGTTATTACTTTTATTCTACATTTATACAATTATTATTACTTTTACATATTCGTTATATTTATACAATTATTATTATTTACATATTCATTATACATTATATATGTTTATACCTTGACCTTGAATACTGCACTCCTCCCCCTCTCCAGAAGTATGGTTTTTCACCTAACATAGTCCTTGAGATTTCTAGTTCTTGCCGGTTGCTGGCGGTCTTTGTTGTACTTCGCCAATTTACGGTTTGTTGATGGTGGTTTCGATCCGCGGTTTTGTTACAAAAGGTTTTTCTCTGTCTCTTAACTTTATTTCTACAGGCGAGGTTTTTTGTTTTCCTGGTTCTTTTTTGAACAAGCTGGGGTAATTATTTTTGACTTGCGATTCTATGTCAATTTTTTTTTTTTTTATCATAATTTGATCAGATTCGTCTATAGTAGCACTTTTTATGTAGCTATTTTCCATCGCTTCGCACGTAAATTCTCTGTTCGGTTTTGTATGGTGGTGCCATCTTTTGGGATACTTGGTTATTTTCCGATAACTTTCAGTTTCTGGTAAACTGCAATCACGGGCTTTGTGATCGATTTTTCTACATCGAAAACATTTAATTTGTTTATCGGTTTGGGGTCTAACTCCAAACATTTTAAATATTGTGGTTTGAAGTGGTTCTGTTTTCGTGAAACTTCTGAACTCTCTCGCTTGGTCAAGCTGCAATTCATAAGCTGTTGCACGTCTGATAGCTTCTTCGTAGGTTACATCTTTTATTGCCAGTAAGATCTGTCTAAACTGGTCATCAATTATTCCGAATAATAATTGTTCTAGAAGGGCTTCTTCTAAATATTTACCATAAAGGCATGGCCTTGCCATCTCTCTTAAACCAATGTCATATTCTTTTATTTTCTCATTCTTTCTTTGCCTTCTGCTTTTAAAGTGCAATCGAGCAATAAACTTGGATGGCTGGGGATTAAAATATTCATTTAGCTGTGTTACGAGCTCATCATATTTCTGTGTCTCCGGCAAATTTCCACATAGATTGTTCGCGATTTCGATTACCCTCAGGCCTGCAAAGCAAAGTAATGAGGCTACTTTTACAGTATTCTCTGTAATACTATTTAGTATAAAGTAGTTTTTTATCCTCTGAACATATAGTGGCCAGTCACTCGGATTTTGTACATTAAATTCGCAAATAGAAACTTGCGATATGCTCGCCATTTCTCTATTGATTCGAATCCACTTACGCTTTGTCTCAGCTTGCTGTTTAGGCAATTATTTGCAGATTCGATCCTTTGATGACCGAGCCAATTTTTAAGGCAGTTCCGTTCCTGTATTAACTGCCACTTTCTTTGATTCGATTCCTGTGCCGACTGCACCAATTGCAGTGATTCTATTCCTGTCGTTACTGCGCCGATATGCTGTCAGGTTTTATTCCTGTCATTACTGCACCAATTGCAGTGTCTTATGCTCGCAGGTAAATAAATGGACAAAGGCAGAATTGAGATGGCAAGATTATAGTTTAATACGGATAATTTTAACTATATACATCGCCTATTATAAGGCGTAATAAAATAATAAAAGGTCGTGGTTGACCTGCATAAAATACCCTAGTCCTGCTTTCGACTTACAGAGGCAGGAGTCTCTGACTCATAATTAAAACTCAGAACATACTCAGAACATCAGAACAATTAGTTTAGTTTATGGGGGTTTATATACCCCTCAAGACTTCTGGAGTCTTTTACATTCCTAACCATATATGGTGTTTTCACTTACGTTTTCACATACACACAGTATTTTTACGTTTCTCACCATATATTGTATTTTACATAGTTTTCTGACCCTATAAGGTCAGCTGGGCTTTCTATTATTATACAACTTTCTACGATTTAATAACATTGTAATTTTACACAATCGTTATTCTTAATTACTATACAGTTATTTTACATATTTATTATACATTACAGTTATTACTTTTATTCTACATTTATACATTTATTATTACTTTTACATATTCGTTATATTTATACAATTATTATTATTTACATACTCATTATACATTATATATGTTTATACCTTGACCTTGAATACTGCAGATCTTTTATTGAAATTTCACCTTAAAGCAAAAATAGTCTCTGCTAGGCACTTATCATCTTGTGGCTAATCAGCTTATAGACATGCTTTGACAGTGGCTTCCATTTGGTGTCTTTATTCTTCTTTTTTAGTTGTCTTTTTTATTAGAAGGGTAAGGATTAGAAAATATCATTGGTCTCAATCTTTTGAATTATGTATTATTTTCTGAGTTATTGAATCCTTAACTGAGACTATGCAAGAGGCCCACAGTTGGCATACAGTGAAATGATTTATAGTAAGTGTCTAACCAATATTTCCTCCTGATATCTTATATAGTAAGTGTTTAATCAAGAGTACTTGCTGAAGTCTCATAGAACATAATGATGACTTGTCAAAGGGCAGGTAGTATCAAAATACAAGCCATCTTATTGGAATTTGATTATAGTACAATGAGATTTCTATAGATGCTTTAGCATTCTGATTTTCAAAAATTTGGATTGAGATGTGGATATCGGAGTGATAATACAGAACCTTTATTTTTTTAATATAAGATCTTAAAACAAAAAAAAAAAAAAACAGGAAAAATTATGTCAATAGTATTGGAGATAATGATTATTATTAATGAAGTAGGAGAAGAAAAGGGACTATATCATTTTTGATAGAATAATTTATTAATAATAAAATGGAAGTAGTAAGATGAGTTTACAGAATTGTCAAGGATTTTAGAGAGAAAGAATGTTTAATTTGATTAACAAGGTTTATAGACACATAGTTTCCGCATACAGAAACTTCTGATTTCATCTAAGAAGTTTTAATAGTGAAACTATTAGATGTTAATTTTTGACTTATTTTTGGATAGTATTGTTATAATTTTAAATGGGTGTATTTTGTCTTATGAAGTTGATTAGTTTAGTTTGTGGCACAATTAAAAATAAGATCACAATGTCCATGTATAAAAAAAAAAAGTAAAATAGCATAAGGTTGGCAAATCAGCAAGGTTAGTAAAATAAAAAAAATTATCAATATTAATATTGTATGTTTTTAAAAAGAGTTAAAATTTAAAGAAACAATCTATAGTATGGGTCCCATTTATGTTTAAGAGGTAGTATACAATATGAACTGTTTCAATAACCTGTATATTAAATCATTATTTTTATTAAAACTATGACCTGAAATGGGCATGTGTTGGCTACTAAAATTATTCATTATTGTAAAATGTTGGTTTTTTTAATGTTGTGCATTCAAATGCAAGTACTCAGAATACTAACAAATGAATCAATAAATAATATGACAAATAAAACAGTAAGTGGTAAAATGTAATTAATAGGAAAAAGTTATTGATACACACAACACAATATATATATATAGTTCACTTCCCACGATGTACTTAACTTTCTAACTATTTTCTTGGCAGTTTTCTCTGACCTCAGTTTCTAAAATACTTTGGTTCGGTCAGCTGCTATTCATGATCATGTTGGCTTAGCACTAGAATGCTGCACTTTCCCTTAAGCCTCTTTCAGCTACTGTCCATTAAAATCTCCCACCAACAGTTCACTTGGTAAATCCATTGGAATGAAAACAACGCACTTTGCTGCACAAACTATTTATACCCCAACTTGGCCTCCAGCAATCCAGGATTCATACATGATTGTTATCAGTTTTGTTTTCATCTTTGCGTTTTTAATTAGTAGGTTTAACATCTATTGTATCAAGAGATATTTGTAATTAGTAAATATTTTCTGGCATTTACCAAACACAATTTTCTTATCACAAATTACATAAATATTTTCCATTGTTAGTCTATGCAAATTTAATCTATTAATTAAACTCTCATCAGTTAGTGATCTAAAAATATATTTCTCTAATATATTTTCATTAAGTCCAAAAGCTTATTGAATTTCAATGTACATATTTTTACAAACACAATACCTCCCCCACTCCAGAAAAAAACCCTTGTTCAGATTAATAAATGTAACCTTGAAAATTATTTAGACTCTTATTTTCCTTTACCAGCTTGGGTGCTTTTTTCTCCCAATTGGAGAAACTCTGGGTTTTTCCTTGTTCTTCAGTTTGTGTGTCTGGCAATTCACTGTCTAAAGTTTGCTCTTCTTCTAAAAGGTCTTTAAAAGTATCCATTTAATTTTCACTTTCAGACATCTTTTCTTGTAGTTCCATTTCATACTGCTGCCAAAACGCTACCTGTTCTGATAATTCTTTTACTTTTTCATTCTACTATTCTGCTTCTTTAAGCAGCTGATTATTATTCTGCTGTAAATCCTGATTTTCTAGCAATTTCTGCTCCAATTCATTACATAATTCACCATTTTTGGATTCTAAGTCCTCTAACTTCTTTTCTAGTAACTTCACCATTGATTCCGACCCTGCAATGATGCACTCATTTCATTATCTTCCATGTTACCGGTCACTTCATTGTCATTGTAACTGGAACTGAAAACTATTCACTCTTTCTTTTAAATCCTTATTTTCAGTTTGCAATTTATTCATATTTATTTGTCGCGGTTTTCTGATCTTGTGTTTGAAGTGTCATCCTTGCAAATTGGTCCTATTCCTAACACTAATGCTTATACCTATGTGCTTGAACTAGTTGTGTCCTATTAACTGACTGATATTTTTTTTTACTATGTATATTGGTAAACTCATCGTTTTATTGTAGTATTTTATCAGTACTATGTCGGAGCCTACTAATTTTACTATGTTGCTGCTTACATTTACCACCCTGATTGATGTTTTATGCATTTCAACATCCTCTAATATATTTCCACAGTTTCTCCGAGATTATTGATATTCCTGACCCACTGTGAATTTCCATGTCTTTTTTTTTGTTATCAGGTTGTAGCTGCAATGTAAATTTTCTCTGCCCCTTGGTTGATGCATAGTTAGTGTTGTAAATGCTATCATTTGTGCCTCTGTTAGATTGTCTTGCTTGATTCACTTTCTGTGATTTTCTACACATTCGTGCTAGGTGATGTTTCTGCTTACAGATTTTGCATCATTCGTCTTTAAATGTATAGTCTTTTTTGATGTGTCCTGGTTTTCCACAGCAAAAACTCTTAATTTTTTTTTTAACCTTTGTGTGCAAAGAAACTATTTTTAATTTGTTTCACACTCAGTCTTATAAACTGTTTTTGTTTTACTGTAATTTTCGTTACTAAACAGCACCACCTGTTACATGATGAGTTCGTGGGCCACTCCCTTTTTAATGACTTCTTTGAAATTTAATTCTGCATTGGCAAGAAGGTTTTGTCAGAGTCTGTCCTCCGACATGCCCCAGATTAATTAGTCTAACAGAATTTCGTCTACATAATCGCCATATCCACAATCTTTAGCCAGTTCTCTTAATGTGATTCCATACTGTTCTATCAATTCACCTTTCCATTGCCTCCTGTTTCTTAATGATAATCAGGCACTGTGTCTTGATAGTCTGGGTTTAAAATGTTCGTTCAGCTTGTTGATTATTTCTTCATACGCTATTCGTTCTTTCTGCTATGGCTATGTCAAAATACTTATTTATAATGTCAATGACTTTTAATCCCAACATACACATTAAAGTGGCTATCTTTCTCTTGTTATCTTTAATTCCATTTAATAAAAAAAAAAAAATTCCAACTGCATGGCATACCACAGCCAATGACTTACATTACTCAAGTTGAATTCCGTTATTACTGACTGACCTAGCGACATTTTCTCTATCCCTGTGGTTAACTTTTTAAAACTTATTCACTATTCACTTGTTATGTATTCAAATACAAGCACTTAGAATACCAACAAATGAATCAATAAATAATATGATAAATAAAACAATAAATGGTAAAATGTAGTTAATAGTGAAAAGTTATTGATACGCACAACATAGTATATATATATATAGTTCACTTAAGATTCACATCCTATGATGCCCTTAACACTGTGGTTGTTTTCTGGACAGTTTCCTCCAGTCTCAGTTTTCAAAATACTTTGACTCTGTTCAGCTACTGCTCATGATCACGTTGGCTTCGTATTAGAGCACTGCACCATCACTTAAGCTTTGTCCATTAAAATCTCCCTTCAACAATTCATTATGAGAACAATGCACTTTGCTGCACAAACTATTTATATCCCCAGTTTGACCTCCGGCAATCCAGGATTCATCCTTGATTGTTAACAGTCTTGTTTTCATCTTTGCATTTTTAATTAGTAGGTTCAATTTCTATTGTATCAAGAAATATTTGTAATTAGCAAATATTACTTGGCATTTACCAGGTGCAATTTTCTTATCACAAATTATATAAATATTTTCCATTGTTACATTCTATGCAAATGTAATCATTAATTAAACCCTTATTAGTTAGCGATTTAAAAATATATTTCTCTAATATATTTTCTTTGCTTTTTCTGGAGTCCAAGAGACTTATTGAATTTCAATGTAGGTATTTTTACAAACACAAGATTTTAAAAGAGACAAAAACAAGGAATTAGATATCTACTTTTTGTTTTTTTTTGAGTAATGCCAAATACTGCTGGACCAAAACATAACAATTTGATTACAGAGTGGATGATGTATTATTTGGGTGTAATAAGAAGTTTATTATATAAAATAAAATTTAAACCACTAAACATCACATGATCACTATTTCTTATAATAGCACATAACTGTTATTAAAACAGGCAAAACTTTCCATACAGTAGTGCCCACCAGAGTAATCAATGGACGCCTGAAGGTTTATGCATAAAATCCCCATCTAGTGCCTACTCATCCAATATTCCCAGACTAGTACTGATGAAGGCCACAAGCCAGAAACTAGTCTGGGAATATTGGATGAGTAGGCACTAGATGGGGATTTTAAGCATAAGCCTTCTGGCATCCATTGATTACTCTGGTTGGCATTGAGTGGCACTACTGTATGGAGAGTTTTGTCTGTTTTAAAATAAAATTTGTTTGGTAATTATATATTTTTAAATATATAGATTGAAAAGTTATTTTGCAAAAGCATTAAAAAGTATGTTAAAATTATAGAAGTTTATAATATATTTTTTTATTTAACATATGGTTAGGCATGAATAAAAAAAAATTTTTGTAAACAATTTACATATTTAAATGATGTAATTAATTTAGTTAATAAAAAACATTAATAGATTTATCAACAACATTCCAAGCAGATGAAAAACTAAAGTATGAAATATGGAAAGCATGTTTTTTGATTAAAAAAATAAGGAAAATAATCTTCAAGTTAGAAAACAATTGTTGAAAAGCTGGGTAATAGTTATTAGGCTTTACTGAGTATTGAGATCAAACTAAGTGATTGAAATGAAGCTAGAACTAAAGCAGAATCCTACAACAGAAAGCATAAGATTACTGACTGATTCTAATACTGTACAGTGATCCTCATGATGATAAGGCAATAAATTAGTCTTGGAAAAATACTTTCTTATGTATTCACTCTGGAATCCCTTATTGAAAAAGATATGGCTTCTAGATGATTGACTTGAGCCTCCTGTAAAGAGCTAATTATCAGCCTCATGCTATGTTGTTGCATACATGAAAGAAGTCCCTTACTGGAAGAATCTGCAAAATGAATTCCTGAAATGATAGTCTTTTGCCATTCTAACATGCTAAATTGTTTATTGAAAAGAGAATTAAGAATTGAGCATTATCTAGGTTCATGAAGTAAGTATGTAAATCCAAAGAAGAAATTATACCAGGATTATTAATAATCTTACTGAAAATTCAAATAATATTTTACTTATTTTGGATATCATTGCTGTGCAGTGGACTATTTAAGACTTCTTACAATGCAGATATAAGAATGTATGTCAAAATGAATGAACATTACATTTTCACATACGCTTATGATTTTTTTTTTTAATTTTTATTATCTTTATTGATTGATGTAGGGGCATATGGATAGATGTATGTAGTAAATTTATGAAGGAAAATTATATTAGTATATGCTATTTATAAATTATTGTTATTAATTGATTATTATAAATTCTTGCTTTTATTTTCATTAATGTTTGATTTTTAGGAACTGCGTATGGAATTGGTTCTTATTTTGCTCGAGATGCCAGTTATTCTCATTCTTATGCAAGAAATGATTATGGTAAACGAAATATGTATCAGTGTAAAGTTCTGACTGGTCAAATAACTGCAGGAAACTCTAGTATGAAAACTGTTCCTAATCCATATGACAGTTTAGTAGATAAAATTACTAATCCATCAATATTTGTTGTATTTCATGATTCTGCTGCTTATCCAGAATACTTGATAACTTATAATTGATGACAACATAAAAACATCTGAAATTTTTATTAAAAACACAAATTTTGATAGTTTTTAAAGAAAAACTGTATAATTTTCTTTTAAGATTATTGTAAATAATGTTAAAATTATTTTCTAATCAAAGACAATAAATATTAATATAGAAATGAAAATATAAAATGAATATGTATTTATGTTTTATATATATATTTGGAATGAAAACACATACAAAAAGATTTTTTTTATTACAAATTTATCAATCTTAAAATTGATTTGTAAAACTTATTATCATTAATAATCTTACTTCTCCAGTTAAATTTATTTTCGACTTACAGATACATGATTGTTGAATCTTCTCATATTTTACTAGATTAATAATAATTCAGCAGTAATTATTTTAACTTGCCCTCATTTTAAACAAAGAGATCCACATACTTCTAAAAACTTAAACTACTATTATAAACAATTAGTTTTAATATATATTGAATATACATAGATTTTGCTTATTTATTTTTATATATTTACAACAATAAATAAAAACTTAAAATATATCATATATAGTTGTCTTTTCATTTTTTCATAGACATTTTTCTTTTAAAATTATTATAAATTTCGTATCAACTGATTTAGTGTAATTTTTCCCCAATTCGTTCTCTGTTTTTTAAAAAGATTCTCATTTTGCTACATACTGCAGTAAAACTTTTTTAAAAAAATAAAACTTGTTCAAAAATAAGATATAAACATGCACTCATGACAATTACACATTAATTTTGCAGAATGTACATTTTTTTCATTATGTGTGTTATTAAGGAAACTGCCATTTCAAAAAAATATATAATAATAAAATTTGGTAGTTGTAAAAAGTTTACTGTATTATGTACATATTTCAAGGTATATTGCTAAGGAAACTCTCATTTAAAAAAAAAAAGTAATAATAAAATTTAACAGTTGTAAAAAGTCAAAACACTTTTGATTTTGTCCAGTTAATAATAGTTTTTGAACAGGACATATTAATAATATTCTACCTGTACTAATTAAAACATATCATTTGTTAGACTTCTTATTTTTATGATTAGGAAAAAATAATACAATTCATTATTCATTCTATTACAAATTTATACTTCATCAAACTATTTATATATCAGTGGCAAAGTCCTTAGATGAGATGAATACTGTTATAATATCATTAAAAAAAAATTGAATTCTTTTTTTGATAAATTTCTCCATTTTTTTTTTTATAGGAATCATATTACATGAAGAGGAAATACACTAAGAATACAAGTAACTGTATATATATATATTTACAATCATTAACTGTATTTTTTTTTAATAACAAAATATAAAATACTTCAATTAATTTTAAATTTATTTTTTCTTCTTTTTATTAATGAACATTGATGTTAAAATTTGTTACATTTTCCTAAAATCATTTTCAAACCCAATAAAAGGCTCATTTTAATTTTTAGTGAAATATAAATAAGATTCTTTGCATTCCTGACATATAGCTCCATATCTTTGCATTGATATGGAAATCTATGGATAATAGCATTTCCCTTATAATATGTTATATACTTTAACAATGTAAGTAAGAGCATTTAACTCCTTCAATCAATATAATTATTTAACTAAAATATATATTATATAATGACTAAATTTTATATTGTGAATTATAACTACTTCAATTTAGCATATTATATGATGTCATATCCAATTAAATAATAAGCTAATAGAGGATACTTAATAATTCTTATTTATAATATAAGATATAGCTTTGTAAAAATTTATTACATAAATTGGTTATACTTTAATGTTGCATATATGTTATGTTAGTACAGCATGTAGATATCTATGTTACAATTTTAAAATATTCAATTGTTACTAATTTTCTTTTCTGAGCAAACGTAATATCTGGTAAAATGAAAATATGCACAGAAAAGTAGTTTTTTAAAAATAATATTTAGCTTTATTACTGCCTAGCATGCTTTCATTATATTTTTACTATATCATATTCATGGCATATTTTTAAAAAAACTATCTTTTTTGTATATATTTTTATTTTGCCAAATATTTTAACAATATGAACATAAGACGGAGAAAGTGATATTTCACTCACACCTTGACTTGCCATTTGTAACAGTGCGGATATGGAATTTAGAAGGGATGATATATTCTTCATGTCAACATTCGTTATGCAATTTGTAACAATATGAAATAAAAGATATATCGAGGTGATGGAAATTATCAGTCTCAAAACATCACAATTAAGAGGATGAGCAAAAATCCTCATTGAAAGTAAATAATAAACAATATATAAGTTATAAATGCAACATTACCAGCTATAATTATCAAGAGTTAACAATCATCCTTTGTAATGGTATTTAAAAGAGGTACACTGTATAATATAACGCTAATCATCTAGGCTGTGTTCAATTTACAGCATATTATAAAAGCAATAATATTTTATCTACATGCAAATACTTAATTGCTCAAATTGTAATAACATAATAAACATAAAAAATACTGGTACAATTATATCAATGCTTTTGTCCATTAAGTACTATGAGTTTACTGGCAAAAAATAAACTATTTATCAAATATATAAAATAAAGTATGTGGACTTTAAAGGTAATTTTATAACCTTAGTATCATCCAAATAATTCTACAGAGAATCATTTAGATATCCACACTGACATTCACTCATATATTTCAGACACCATTATCATTCATACTAGTTTTTGGGATCACAATGAACTTAAGGATTGTGAAGAACAGAAAACAAACATGATTAATTCATTTTCTACCACTATATCTTTTCACTGAGATAACCTACAAATTTCTTAAAGCACAATTCTCTGATGAAATTAGTTACAATGTTAATTCTCAGAATGGATAGTTAGAAGAATAAAGATATAAATAAATATTTATTTTTTAAAAACATTTATTTAATAAAGTTAACTTACAAATAAAAAATTTAGACAATAATGCAATAAACCCAAAATTTTACATATTGATAAATCGTATATCTAATTTCATATAATATTATTATTTTCTTATGATTCTTTTAAATAATAACTTATTTAATCTAAATGAGTTATTCCTTTACAATAATTTAAACCCCAAAAAAACTTTTACAAGAAAGACAAATTATCTTTAACTTAAAGTTGGTTAGAACATTATCTTAAATTTAATGTTCAACATTTGAGAAAAAAGTAAAGTATAATTCATTTTGAATTTTTCTAAAATTATTTCAACTATATGTTGAAAATAATTTAACATATAACTAAAAATGTGATCATCACAAGCCTCAGAAAAACATCAATATATAACTAGTACTAATTATAAATTTTAAATTGACAGATAGATTCTATGGGCAATTGAAATAATACAGATAACTTTCAAACTATGGACTAGTTTAAAACTTGTAGTGAGAAATTTTATTGGTGCTATATATTATTATGGTGTGGTTATAATTCTTAGGTTTTATAACTCAATATAAATGATTTTTTATTATTAGCTGACAGATATTAGTGGAATACTGGATTTCATATGATTTATGTAAAATGATATATCTGCA
The DNA here is from genome assembly GCA_028023455.1 of Epiperipatus broadwayi. NCBI lineage: Eukaryota > Metazoa > Onychophora > Udeonychophora > Euonychophora > Peripatidae > Epiperipatus > Epiperipatus broadwayi. The sequence goes on along the minus strand of JAQFVV010000008.1, from coordinate 15,660,988 downwards.
TGCAGATTTTTATGTAAATCAAAATGGGTAATTATCACTACTGACAAAGCTTATTGAGAATTATAAAGTAGATTTTAATAAATTGTCTAATGATATGATGTACATTTTAAAAATTGTTTGAATAATTTTTATGATTAATTTAAATTAAAAATTGAAACAATTCCCTTAATTGTGCATCAACATATTACAAATCCTTAATTTTCAAAAAAATTATATATAAATACAGTTTAAAAGATAATATTACATGTGGTAATAGTGTTAAATATTTAAAATTAATAGTTGTAAAATTATTAAGTTTGAATAAGGAAGGATGTAAACTTAGCAATGATTTTATCTTTTATTTTTAAATTTTAAAATATTTGTATAATAATGACCTCACAAGGGATTTTATTTGTTTTGATCTTTATGAACAAAATTTTAACCTTTACTCAATTACCATCTTTATGTGTTAAACTGGAACAGTCAATTTTTCTCCATATTTAATGGATGCAGTCAAAATCATCAAGCTCCCAATGAGAGAAATGAGATGTTCTTATATTACTGTGCTGAGTCAAATATGTAAAGAAAATGCCATTACAATTCAGCATTATTCGGCAATTTGTTGGTCTCATGTTAATTCAGTAATTAGATGATGGTCAACATGCTAATTCTCAAACCAAATGAGAAAGAGGTAATTATGTCAAATTTTATCATAGAAAGTTGTATAATTAGAGAAAATCGTTGCAAGCAATGTGAAAATTTTTAGTAATTGTTAATATGTTTTGATGTTCATTATACCCAACACAAACTCCTCACTGATGAAAGCCACAAGCTAGAAACTAGTCTGGGGATATTGGATGAGTAGAAACTAGATGGAATTTTTATGCACAAACCTTCTTGCATCTATTGATTACTAAGACACAACTGTATGGAGGAAAACTTTGCTACTATTATGAAAATGATACTAGAAAACTGAAGTATGAATAATTATTGTCTAAAAATAAATTCCAAACTGGTGTTGGGCCATTGGCTTTCATTCTGTTTCCACTGCAGATATTGAAAATATGCAGAAAAAGGCATGATGCTTTGCTCAAAAATTTAAAGAATTGATTTTTGCACGACTTCTAGATATTGTATAAGGGTTTTTTTTTGTGAAAAATCCATTTCAGAATTTTTTCAAGTCAGCTACTTCCAGTGATGTTATAAATAATGTGATGCAGGCCTAAAATATTTTAATTAAACATTAGATTGATGCACATTGTTGTTCTGCCCATTTGCTAATTATTTTCTTGTATTAGCTATTTTTTTTATAGCATTATTGACTTGCATTCATTCTTCTCATTATTTGTTTTGGTAATGAATAATGCAAAATGAAAGACATAACAGCTTTAGATTTGTCCAAGTTTTAATATAAGATATTAGAAGCATTTCTTTAGATAGGTAAGGAAGAATTTATTATTATAATTACTCATATTTTTTTTTGTTATCAAAGGTTTTTTCCTTTTAAAATGTTTATCGAGAGTTGCAATAATAAAGAAAAATTGATTTACACTGCAATGTCAAACTTACTATTGATTAAACTTTAACAATTGAGTTAATATAAGAGAGTAAAAAGTTTAGGAGATAATATATCAAGTGAGAGTGAATTAATAGATATTCTTTATCAGTTTTTTTCTGATCATTTTTTTAGACAATGGTTATAATTATTATATTAAAAAGAAAAGCAAAACTTTATTATTTAATAGTCAAAGTTTTTAAAAATAGTATTAATTTTATTATGGTACAGCAAAGTACCTTTAGTCAGAGTTTAAATTTTCTGACAGTGCTTTAAATACAATTTTGCTGTATATTTGAAGAAGTAGAAAAAATTCAATATTTGAGGACTTTATTTAAAAAACTAGTAACAATAGAATAATTTATTTCTTAATGACCATATTGTCTTTTTATATTTGAGATGTTTGAAAGTAAATATTTAAAAGATAATTTATCAAAGAATTTTTGAATTGGCAAAGTAGGAAATATGTTTTATGAATTTAACGTGTATATATTTTGTATTCTCTAGATTTTTTAATAAGAGTTATTTCTGGTCAAGTGCTTAGGTTGTGATTAAGTTAACAAAAAGAAAATTATTTCTCTTACTGCTACAAAATCAGTTGAAATTTGATTTTGATAAGATTAATATGTTTGGCTTTTTTTTTTTTTTTAATTTCAAGTACTTGTCAACATGATTGTTTTGTGATTGAAAAAAAAAGTATTTGTATACTAATACCTGAAAATTACTCTTAATAGAGATAAGAAAGTTTAGGAGATTGTTTGGAAGTTCTGGGATATAATAAAACATGATATTGATTTGAAAAAATTATGTTGAAAGTAATATTCAAACTGTGCAGATATCACTTTAATGTTGTAAATTTAACTAACATTAAAATGGTTGTAAAAATTGTTGCATGAAGAATAGATGCAAAAATGGAATGAGTTGTTTTTGATTAAAAATATCCAAAGTCAGTGGATAATTGTAGTAGAAATGTTTAAAATCTCTGTTTATAAATGATTCATTGTAAGTACATTTTAATAACTATTACAATTAGAGAGTAAGCTGTTGAGAAAATTATAATGCTTGTACAATAGTTTTCACAGATAATGGATATTTTAATTTAGCACTTTCAAATGATATTAAGTTTAAGAGCCTTGATAAAATCTAAAAGTTTTTAAATTGAGCTTTATTATGAGAAAGAATCATGAAATGTTGGAAAATTTTACTTTGAGGAACTTTTTTTATAAAATTAATATTTTTGCATTGAGGGTATTCAGAAAAATAGTTCTCTTAAGGTATATTTGAGATAATGCATTCATTGATAATAATTGTGCTCTGTCACGGAGCCCCCTTCTGAACAGACATATGCTTATATAAATTTTTACCTGGTATAACTGAATTATGATTTAATGTATAGATAATACAAACAATTATAAAAATATTAATATTACAAAATCATATCAGATTATATACAACTTTGCTACATACTAACCTAAAAACCTACAAAAATCATAATGAAGGTTGATATGACCCGATGAAATACCTAGACTAGTTTTGTTATATCTGGAGGCAAATATCTCCATGTTAGAAGCTACCTAAGGCTACATATGACATCCATCACTGTGGTGTTACAAATCCATGTGTGCACATGTAGCTTCTACAAGCATTTCTTGTTTTCTTCTCTGGACTACATGCTCACTTTTAATTAATTTTTAGAATTTCTTCTCGAATCAATTAATCTATTCAGATTTTCTGACATAGTTTAATATATTTTTTTATCTGTAGATGCATTTGGCATAAGTAAAATCTACATTTTAATTGTTATTAATTAATCAGTTTTAGGTTGGTTTTGATGGAATTTCATTAACATCTCTTTTAAGATTTTAAAGAATTTAATTAAAGTTATTTCCTCTGGTTATAATTAATCTCTTTTAAAACTTATTTTTTTTATATACTGATTTGATACGTTTTAATTTTATTTTATATTAAATTTATATTTATTTTTTCTAACTTTAAATGTACATGTATTTGAACATAAATGAACATATATAGCACTCAAATGTTTATAACTATTTTTCTAGCTTTATAGGTGTATGAATTTTAACATACACGTACAAACATAACACACTTTTCCTAACTTCAGAGATTTAGATTTTCTCTGAAGTCAGAATAAATTCATGAAGGTAACTCAGTTGTTTTTTTTTAACTTGATCAGGTGAATTAATATCTATATTAGCTTTTTTTGTGGTAGTATCTTTTCCTCATTGATCTGGGTCATCTCAAGTTCTTGTTTAGGTTTCTCAGTTTGACCTTTTAGATCAGTGTCAGTTTCTTTAAATATTACTGGTATTAAATCTACATTCTTGTCTTTTCACAATTGATTTATATGCTATGTAATAGTTTCTTTTTGTACAATCACAACCTGCTTCAACAGATGTCGTTTTACTATTACTTTCATCCAAAATTTGTTTAAGCTATTTTTTGGCTCATACCCATTCATCTGGAGTAAACATATACATAGTAGTTTTTTTGTTTTCTGTAACCCTCATTGGGTATTACATTTGATAACTTGGTATGCAGTTTGTGTCCTAAATATAATCCTGCGGGTGATTTTCTATTGATTTTGATATGTTTTGTTTTTAATTATTTTATACTTAATTTATTATACTTATTTTTTCCAACTTCAAATGTGTACGTATTTTAACATAGACATATATATAACACTCAAATGTTTATAACTCTTTTCTAGCTTTATATGTATATGTATTTCAACATATAAACATGAATTGTGTTCATGCGTTTATTACATTTAGCACCTTCAATATTTATGGTTGATTAGTTTAGTCACAAATGCCTATAATTTTATGATTATGTTATGAAAGTTTTTACTAGTATTACATTTTTTATTTATTTGGCTTGAAAGGATATGGGTACACAATGTGTGATCACAACTTTTTTGGACATTGTTCTAATGATGTGTGAACATGTCTAAAAATAAATTTATATTAGCAAAACCATATTCATAACATTGGAAATTTGTAAAACACCATGTTTGTCTTTACTTGGTTTTAAAATAGATTTGTAATAGAAACCAACAATTTTGTTTTTAATTAAATGTTGTTGGAAAATTTAAAATTAGTCTATACTATATTAACAATGTTTAATTGATTCTTTTAAACTAATTTTCTAAAATTAGGTGAATGCTCTTAGAGTATCTTCACATAAAAATTAGGTTATGGTCTTTAGATAACATTTTTTTGAAATTTAATTTTATCGCTTCATTTTCTATCTAAGCTTTGGCATTTTAAAGATCAAATCTAAAAAATATATTGTAATTGAACAAAGCTTGAAGTTTAGCACTACACATTGAAAAGAAAATTATTTTAGTGTAGTGCTAAAATTTGAGCTTTCTTTTATTTAAAGGGGGAACATGGTTGGAATAATATAGCCATGGGGCATTTCAAATATATTTATATCATTTATTCTTTATCCAATTTTTATAATGTGTTAATTTTTATTTCTTTCTTGATATTTCCTCACTTTCCATTGACCAACAGTCTTAATCAGAACTATAATATTCAAACATATATGATTACATAATTAATACATTTTTAATATATATAATTAAAAAGTATTAATTATATGATCATATATGTTTGAATATTATAGTTCTGATGAAGACTGCTGATCAGTTGAAACTGTAAGGAAATATCAAGGAATAAATAAAATTTAATGCATTGTAAGAACTGAATAAAGAAGTGTATTAAATGCTATTATATGAATATATACAGTCAATACATAAAGGATAAAGAAATGAAGAAAAATTATAATACATACTTGTAAGAAGGTAATTTTTGAAACCTGACTCAAAAATATAATAACATTTTTTCTTTTCATTATATTGTTGCTTGTAACATATAGTAAAATTCAAGATTATATTGTCTCTTATTATCTCCTAATATTGCTTTATTTAAATATTGACATATTTTTGAAGTTGGCAATGAATTTCAAATTCATTGTAGAGTTATAATTTTTTTATACAGATGTATGTGTGTGTGAATTTCCATATATATATACAATAAAATTAGAAATAGTTAAGTTTGCAACAGAAAATTTTTTTCTGTATAAAAATTAAAGCTATCATAATCACATATTATACATCCAGATAAAGAGAAGTATTGAATATTAGAGAAGATAAAATCATTATATACGATGTATAATAAATAATAATAATAATACAATAATATAGCATTTGATTTTGAATATGTTCAAAAACATTGCAATCATTTAAGAATAGATAGATTTAAATATACAAAAACATATATATTGAAAATGAAAATAAATACATCAATATTTATTACTGAATATTAAAAATGAAATTTTTTTTGATAAAATTATTTGGATAAATTATATACTATTATAAATGGTAATGCTAATTTTTGAAACATCTTAAAAAAATAGACAATAGGAAATACTTTAATTAAATATGAATTTGTATGCACATATGTATATATCAATAAAAAAAGAAAAGGAAGTAAAAGATAAAAAGCACTATAATTTAAATATTTTCAGTTTCATTAATATTCATGAATTTTCATTAAATAAAAATTATATTCATTGAAAATTTGGCTTTGCATGAGTATATTTGTTGAAAAACATTTTACTTACTTATTTTTACATGGTTTTTATTTAACTTAGAAATTCTGTTTGTTGTTTCTTTATTTGGGTCTAATCATGGAACTGATTTTCAATACACTTCTATTAAATTGATTTTCTTCAAATTTTGTACATATGATAAATATTGATTATGATAGTGCAATATTTTGGTGTTGTTCAACTTAATTATGTTGGTGAACTGCGTTTCAAATTGTACTGAAATTGATTCAATAAGTTTTCAGTCATATGATAGTATATTTTTAAAAAATATGCTTTTTATTGAATTTTATGATGAATTCACTAAAAAATGTCCATAGTTAATTGTAATAGAAAAAAAAAGAAATGAAGGATGAAATCTTAATTTCTCTTGGTTATTTAATTAAAACTTGTTTTTTTTTAATGATGCCTTCAGAAATACAAAAATCTTAAATAATATTTAATGCTTACAAATTTCATTTCAAATATTGGAAATATGACAGTATTGTTTTTATTGTCAGTTTTAAAATTTGAATACAAAAAGTTGCAAAATATTCAAATACTAAAATATATAAATATTTATAAAAAATGCTTTTATTTAATGTGATGAGTAATGCACTAACAATCAAAAGATTACTTTTTCTTCAGCCATGATTTTGGTTACATTTAAATTGAAATAAAAATACGGGGCAACCATAAATTAATTAATTCAGTGATTGAATTAATTAATTTATTGAAGCCCCACACTTTTATTTCAAATTACATATAACAAAATTGTAGTCCAATTATTTTTTTGTTTTTTAGTGCATTACTCATCAAATAAAAATGTGTTATATATTAATTAATGTTTATTAAAATTTGGAGTATTCCAAAAAATTGTATTTTTTTTTTTCAGAAAAACAATTATGACTCGATATATGTGGGTGTAAACACAAATTTGTCTCAAATACATGATAATCTTATATATTATGTTTATCTGCACTGGTTACGAATGGTTTATTAAATGCAATTTATTTACAAAATTTACTTTGTATCTTTTCTATCACTTTATGCTCATAAACTTAGAATGTTAAAAAAGAAATAAACTGAAGAAATCATTCATAATCAGTATGAATAATTATAAATCATAAAACTGATATCAAGTATTTGTAGACAAATTTAGGAGTTATTCCCACATAGAGAATGAAATCTTGATGAATGCCTATATAGTATATATATATTTGTATATACTAAAAGTAGTTTTGTTTTTACTGAATTATTTTCAATAAAGAAATCAAACAAACATAAAAAAATGGAATTAAAAAAAAAAATAACAATTACATTAATGATATTTAACAGTATTGATCAATTAAATGTACATTTATATGTAATTCAGGATTTTCTGCTAATATAATTTACTTTTAATGAGGTCTACAAAACAATTTTATTTGATTGTTTTTTATTTTGGAAGAGTCTATTTTTTCTGTAATTTTTGGCTCATTTACATTATGAAAAAAATGATTTTGTAGTTTTTCTTTAAATAAGCAATTTTAATTACGTAAGATTAAGACATAAAATGGTGAATAATGAAATATGTTCGTGGAGGTTCTTCGAAATGAAATTAAACTTTTGTTATAATTAAATATAAACTGCTGAATTTATTGTTATGCTAACAAAATATGAAGAGTTAAAAAGTATGTCACAAATTCAAAATGGCTGTTATAAATAGATTCAAGATTATTGTAACTTTCACTGATCAAAATCAATACTTTTTTTTTTGTCATATTCACAATCATATCTTAATATAAAAGGGTTTCAATATTTTCTAAAGAAAACAACAAGTATAACATAATAATGTTACAGTTTGCAAACTTTAAATAATTATTATTTGCTGTTAATAATACAATTTTTGATTATATGTATTAAATTAATGAAAATTTATGTTTTCAAATATGGCTGATTAAATAAAATACTGTAAATTGTAAATTATTTTCCTTGGTATTTGTGAATCTTTTTTTATATATATTCTACAATAATTTGATTTGTATAAATTTGTAATTCTTTAAAATAAATTTTTCATTTATTTTGAGATTTTTTTTGTTATTTATTATTTGACATATAAAGTCCATATCACTATCCAGCTGATAAACCAGTAATTATTTATTATTTCAAAAGTTAAATATTCAGTAGGTACACATATAAATTTTAAGAACTTAATTACATATATTAAATTTATTGTCAATCCATATCATTCAATATTAATAATGTCACATAAAATTTGCATTTAGTTTCCAGTATGTTTAACCATAAGGCTATTTGATTACATTCTGCATGGTTTCTTGGGGTGAATCTTAATTCAAAATACTAGTACTCTTCAAAATATATCACATTGGTACAGAGTAGACATTTCTTATAATAGCTATCATAGATGTAACATTTGAATCAAAATAGTAACATTCTGATAATCTTTTCAACGTGTATATAAAATGCTTTCCAAAATAGATTGATCTAATTATTAAGAAAATATGTCACCATTTCAAGTGAAATAATGGTTATTATTAGATAAACAATGAATATTGTTTTTTGGTGTATTTGATTTGAAGTTCATAAACTTTAAATAAAGATGGCAATAATAAAATAAGACCAATATTACCATTTTCTTCTGTGAGAATATTGCAGTCATACATATAACATGATTGAAAGCAATTCAAAATAATTCAGTAATTAGAACATACACAAATATATTTACAGAAATTGCCCTAAAACTTACAAAAATTATAATGAAATCAATAAATTTACTTTGAGACCTATAGAGATGGATTACCTGGGAATTAGTCTGATAGTTTCTTAACATGAGATGATTTCATGCACTTAATTAATTTTTGTTGAGGATTTCTTTTTCCTTACAATTAAGTAGTTTTTTTTTCCAGATGTTGCACTAGAATAGATGTTACATGTCTTAATTTCTAGCATTTTATTGGATAGTGATTTAATAATTTGATTTTCAAATTATACTATTGGATCATATATTTCTAAATATATTTTAACTTCATTATTCTCTATATCCTGATCAAGTTATTTTGTTTCTAGTTAATGTTCATTTTTTAAATTAAACTTTAATTAATTTTTTATTTTATTTAACCTCTGACTAATGAATAGTTTTATAATAAACATATTTATTTTTTATTATATTTACATATTTCAATAATCTTATATTTCATATATGAATTTTTTGAAATGTAGTTTTAGCACATATATAACACTCTTCACTTCAGAAACTTAGATTGACTCTGAAGTAAGGATAAAATATTGAATATAAGTATTTGTTTATTCTTCTTTGATTGCAGTTGGTATTTAGTTCAATGGCAATTTTTAACTTTGGTCATTTCTTTAGATATTTTAATTTGTTTCCGACTTTTGATTTATTTTTTGAAAAACTGTTATTTTTGTTCCCCTTTTTTTAAGCTAGGAAATTTTTGATTTAGTATTTTTTCTTCTCAATAATTTTGGGAACTATAAAACCTCTGTTTTCATTCTTTCCAAGATGATTAATGTCCTTTTGCTTCCATTATTCTTTTGTGGTCTTTTTCAGGACTACCAGAATCTGTCTAGACAAGATTTGTTTCTCTTTGATTTGGATCCAGCCTTTATTCAAGTTGTTTTTCATCCAAATCTTTTTCTCCAATGAAATATTTAAATGTTTTATTTGTTACTTTTCCCCCATCATCACCACTATAGTATAAATGAAATAATTTCTATCTTAAATATAACTCAACTAATGGTTTTTTGCTTTTTACTGTTAGTATAAGTGGTAAATATTGCCCCTTATACCCTAGTATTTCCCAATTTTCATGATTGGATCATCTTTCCGAATCCATTAAATTGTGGATGGTAAGGAGTCACGCAAATTTTCTATATCCTTTTATAAACTCAAATCTGACCAATGTAAAACTAGTTCCATTATTGAACTTATACCTTTAATATATTAGCATAATAAAAATTCTAAAATTGGAACATCTACAATCCTTGTCTTATAAAATATTTAATATGTTATTTATGATTAGAATATAAGATAGAGGAGTCACCTATTACTTTGTCATATTTTATTGCTTTTTTTAAATAATAAATTCCATTATAATCATTAGATTAAAAATTAGAAAATCACAATATATAATTAATTGGCATATTTCATTCATTTTTATTGGCAGACTGAATCTCAGTGTCCATAGCTTGCAGTCAAGTTAAATAATAAACCATTCAAATTTTTTTTATTAGTCCTACAATACACTTTTTGGTTCATCATCATCATCAACCATTATCATTCCACTGCAGGATGAAGGTCTCTCCAAGTTTAATCCATCTTCTCCGATCTTTAGCTTCTCTTTTCCACAACACCCCTGCACATTTTCTTATTTCATCCATCCATCTCACATGTGGTCTCTTTCTGGGTCTTTTACAATCTCTTGGACTCCAGTTTAAAATTTCAATTGTCCATCTATTATCATTTCTTCTAGCAATATGTCCAGCCCAACTCCATTTCAATCTTTTAATTTTTTCAATAAGGTCAGTAACACCTGTTTGTTGTCTTACCCATACATTGCGTTTTCGATCTCTTCTTGTTACTCCCAACATACATCTCTCCATACTCCTTTGAGTGGTCTGAAGTCTCTGTATTGCTCTTCTATTAAGTGTCCAAGTCTCAGATCCATAAGTAAGAACTGGTAAAACACATTTGTTAAAAACCATTCTTTTCAAACACATAGGCATATTTCCTTTTAGTATCAAGTTATTTCTACCAAAAGCACTCCAACCAAGTTTAATTCTATGATTAATTTCCTCCATTATGTTTCCATCTGTATTAATAATCTGACCAAGGTATTTGTAACTGTTAACTTTTTCTAATTCTTCATAATCAATCTTTATTTTCATATTTTGAGCAAATCGATTAAACATTACTTTAGTCTTTTTAACATTTATCTTTAGTCCTACTTTTCTACTTTCATCTGCTAACTCCTGCAACATTTCCTGCAGCTCTGAAGCATTATTTGCAAAAACAACTACATCATCTGCAAAATCTAAATGACTTAAATACTCTCCATTTACTTTCATTCCTTTAGTTTCCCATTTTAATCCACAAAATACTTCTTGCAGCACTGCTGTAAAAAGTTTTGGAGATATGGAGTCACCTTGTCTTACACCTTTCTCAATGTTGATTTTTCCAGTATCATTATGTAATCTAATTGTTGCTATTGCATTTTTATAAATATTCTTTAAAATATGACAATATCCTGGATCTATACCTTGATGATCCAATGCTTTAATCACTGAAGAAATGTGTATAGAATCGAATGCCTTTTCATAATCTACAAATCCAAAACATAATGACAACTCATATTCATTTGTCCTTTCTATGACTTCTCTCAATACCTGGATATGATCTATTGTACTAAAACCACTTTTAAATCCAGCTTGTTCTCTTGGTTGGTGGAAATCCAAAGTTCTCTGTAGACGAGTTGTAATTATCTTGGTAAAAATTTTATATAAAACTGATAAAAGGCTGATAGGTCTGTAATTTCTAATATCTTCTTTATTACCTTTTTAAAATATTAATATTATTACTGCATTCTTCCAATCTTCCGGTACATCATTATCATTTAGACATTTGGTATATAACTTTGCTAAAATTGTTTCTATTTCTTCACCTACTTCTTTTAATATATCAATTATAATTCCATCATTTCCTGGAGCCTTTCCTTTCTTCATACATTTAATTGCATGTCTCACTTCTTCATTTAAAATTCTGGGCAATTCAGAAGATGTAATAGATATAGGAGGTACTTGTTCTTTATTACTATATAATTCTTGATAAAAATCTTCTACCAACTTCATGATGTCATCTCTCTTTTTAGTAATAATTCCATCTTTTTTTCTTATTGCAGATATAAATTTCCTACCAATACCAAAATGTTGTTTAACATTCTTGAGACTTTTATTTTCTTCTACAGCTTTCCTTGCTATTTCACAGTTATACTTTCTTATATCATTTTCAACTCTTTTCCGTACCATTTTACAAAATTCGAGATATTCAATTCTTTTTAATACATCATTTTTGTATATCTTCATATTCCTTCTTTTCTTCATAAATTCTCTAGTCTCAGTAGAAATTTTATTAGTCAATTGCTGCTTTTTTCTACCAGCTATCTTTGTTGCAGTTTTTAAAAGTGTATCAGTTATTTTCATATTAATTTCATTCAAATCTGAATCATGTTCAAAATCTCCTAACACTTGAAACCTATTTGTAAGTTCTAATTTAAATTCATTAGAATGTTTCTGAAGATTAGGAATATCAACTGTAAATATTGTTTTTCTTAATAATTTTTGTCTCTCTAGTTTTACATTAACATGTAATTTACACCTTACTAATCGATGATCACTTCCTGTGTTAAATTTATTAAGAACATTACAATCTTGAAATATGTATTTCCTGTTAGTCAAAATATAATCCAATTCTGCTGTACCTTCATTTGGATGCTTCCATGTCCATTTCCTTTTAACATTTTTCTCAAAAAATGAATTCATAATATAAAGTTTTTCTTTTTCTGCAAACTCCACAAATCTATGTCCTCTCTCATTTCTATTACCATAACCAAAATTACCTACAGCAATTTCATCTTTCATTTGTCTACCAATTCTAGCATTAAAGTCTCCCATAACAATTTTAAAATGTTGTTTACTCTGATCAAAAGCCTTTTGTACATCCATATAAAAATCTACCACTTCATCACTTTTTGGTTATGCTTAAGTAATTCCTTTTATTGGAAATTCTAAAACAAATAAATACAGCACATTGTAGATATATTATTATTATAAGAACTAGAAAAAAAAGTTTACTATGTGGTTTTAAATAGTAATTGAAACAAAATTTTGGATTTGCCATATTTTTATCAAGTCTCACATGAAATATTAGAAGATCAGGATTTTTTTCTGATACTGTTGACTTAGGTATGAAATATACTGTAATTTCCCAAACATAGCTAAAACTTGTACTGCATATGATTGAATGATTTTAGTAATTTATTGAATTAATGCTCAAAGTAAATTGGTGTGTATGATGTATCTGAAATATAAATTACTTCTAATTGATCATATTAATAAATAAAGAAATGTACTGAATGCTATTAAACTAATTCCATCAGTGATACTCATTGCCAAGTTCATTTAATCACTAGAAATCATTCCAATTGTTTACCTATTCACACTTATATAAAAAATCCAGTGTTTATAAATTAAAAGTCAAGCACTAGAAATGACAGAATTAACTGAAATCTATAGACTTTGAACCTCTAGAATCAACCAATCTATCATTGCACTAAATCCTACAGGGATATCCAATTATTAGTTTCCAGTAAATCAAAATGTAGTAAATACATGGATTTTGTTATCACAATTCAATTTCTTAAAATTATTTTTCAAGTCCCATTCTTTTAATTTGTTACATCAACCTCGTGATCCACTTCAATGTGATCTACCAGGAATTCTAAAAAAAACTACACAAAACATTTTATATGACCTCATTCTATTATTTTCTATTTTAAAAAAAAAAAACTTATCTAACTGAATACTGTCCTTCAATAGTTCTAGCAATGAATGATTTTTTCAATTTAATATAAACAAATACTCTATTGTACTGGTCATTTTGCATAATTCATACAACCAGACTTGGAGTTCCAGCCTGAGTACCTCGAGTCAGATCATGTACAAGATGCATAAGTCAGGGCCACTCTCTAACTCTGTCCTACAGGTTCAAACCTAGGTCTCTTTACTTATGATCAGCAATACTTATGATACAAGTCATATTCAATTATTTCTAGCCGGCAGCTCGGTGGTAAAACAAAAAGACTAATTAGGCAACTGGCCATATCTATATAATTGTTATTGATAAATTATTTACGTCTTATGAGTACATATAAACCTAATATGAATAGATATGTGTGTGGGAAAGCATAATCAATAGTATAGGCAATGACTCGCGAATAAGATTTTAAATATGGTTTAATAATACCCATAAAGATAATGCGTTAATAGATATATATTATGTGTGAATAAATATGAATATTAACCTCGCATTACAACCAAATACATTTACGTATCTCATATAGTCTTATACGTATATTAAAACAAGTATATTTTATTCTTTAAATACATTTATTTATAGGACGGTCTTATACGTATATTAAAACAATTTTTATTTAATACATTTATTAATAGTGCGGTTTCAGTGATATGCCAATAATTCTTTATTATGCATTAATGGAGTAAAAAGGGATTACAGCAATTTAATTGAACAATATGCTAATTATTATCAGCCTAATGTTACACCAAATATATATAAATTTTCATGAACAATCAATTAATCTGGGGATAAATTACCAACATTTTGTATATGCAATTAGTTTATTGTGTTAGGACATTATACACCAATAAAGATTTTATATTTCAAATAGAACATAAAGGAGGGGCATACTGAGCATTTTAATTATCCAGAATCGGATACTAGCACATTAATTTATTAATTCAAATATAGAATTAAGTAATAACATTTAATTTCGTATACTTCAGCCTCAAGTGATCACAACGTCAAACTATGGAATTGTATAGACAGGGTTTAATAAAGAAAGAATGGAATAGAGTAATGGTGGTGCTAATGTGTGGGCTATTTTTATATTAAAGATATATATTTATGAGACATGATGGTGTGTTTATGAAGTTATCAAATGGGAATGTGATTTTTATTTCGCATCATATGAGACCAACTTGCCAAGCTCCAAATTTATGGAGATTGGTCACTGGAATGAAGAAATATTCAGCCTGAATGGGATAGCACTGATGGTGCAAAAATTTCCATTATTAATCAAGCCCATGGTCCAGGATCTATTCCCTTATCACAGACGGGAAGCAACGAATAATTGGCTCGTGTCTTTCCTGATGCAGACTTTGGATGAATAGCACACAATTATGAAATAGACCGACATTAGCAACCCTTGGACAATGTAAATATATAAGATATTTCTGATGCTTAAAGTTAACCCAAGGTATTAGTTATTCCTTTTCTTGACGGTATGATCAAATTATTTAAGCTGACTTATATAAAGATAATGAACATTATGACAGGTACTTTGAAATATAAGATTGGTTTTCTCACTCGTAGTTTTCTTAAAAAATATAAAATATAGAGCCCAATTTTCCCCCACATCATCTAACTTTAACTTTATTTTGGATTTGACACAAAGTGATAAACAAAATTTTTAATAGCATTAATTTACTTATTTACATGGCTGAGAATATTTAGAGGATTATTATACGATATATGAATATTAATTTAGGCGATTTTTAAACATAAAATGACATGAAATATACATATAATCTTTACTTTGTAATTTCCCCAAATCTTCAATCTTTTTTTATTTATTAATGTGGTAAATGTTTTCCCCCTTTGTCAAACTGCAATAATAGCATACCAAGAAAAATAACATTTTAAATCTTTCTAACTCGGCAAATGTAAAACTTAAAGGGCGCTCCTTTTTTAAAAAAAAAAAAATGTCAGAAGACTTAAATAAATTTAAACACATTTGCAGAAATAATTAATGTCATATTACATGAATGAAACAAAAAATAAATATATATTATAATTATATAGAAAATCAATGCCGCACTATTTTAAAATAAGAATTTTGCGAGGCTAATGGAGAATTATATGCTTAGTTTTATAAAGAATCATGTAGAGAGTAGATTAAATATTATTACATAGGTAAGTTACTTTTATAAGGATAGACATTTAGTTTACATTAAATTTAGTTATAGTTAATATATATAAGATATAGAGAAGATAAGGGTGAGGCGGCACTATTATCTTCGTAATACTTTCTTGATTCCATTCTGGTGTAACATTTCATTATTTTTGACATGGTTTGATTAATTAACGGCAGGTAGCATACTTTTCCAGATCAGGTTCAGAGCACAGTTAAATAGTTCAAGGTTTCATTTAAGTTCAAGATGCATTTCAATAGAGAGTGGTTCAAAAATGGCTAAAAGGAAAGGCACAATGGTTTTACTCCTTGGTCATATCTAAGGTAACGAGCGGCGTGAAATCAGTTAAACTCTCTCGAAAAGACAAAGAAGACGACTCATTATCAATCAAATTTTCGCACTATTTATATGATTCCTTGGAAATTTGGAATGCAGTAAGAACTTGTGACCTGAAGCGATGTATAATTTTGGTACAATAGGCATTTTTCCACAGGAAGCCCACCTTTGTTTTATAAGAAATTTAAGATAAAGCGATCGGTCTGAAAAATTCTTGAACGATTGTTTTACATTCTATTTTAGTATTTGTAAAGATCTCTTAGATAGATTAATTTTATGTTAATGGAAAAGTAACCTTTATTAATAGCACTTTTGATTTATTTGACTTACAATAATTAATTCCCCACTCCCTTTTTTTTATTTTAAATTTTATAGTAATGTTTCTAGAAATTTCCAACCTGATCATTTTATCTCGTGCCTACATGATTAATGAAATAAATAAAATTTTAAGTACATATTTCCCAATTAATTCATATATACATTATTAGTACATTAAAAGTGTGTGTATATTTTGATTAAATCTATCCCTCATTGCTTGTCCACGACTCTTAATTCACTTTCCCAAATCGTTAATTTATTTCTATTAAAATGTGACTAATATTGAAATGAAAAGAAAAAAAATTCTGGGTAAGTACTGAGTACATGTACGAGCATGGAGAGATAGATTTTGAACCCTGTTAGATGGTACAATGAATGTTAATACTTATGAAGCGTAATCTGAGCTTCAGATTATCCACTTCAGTATGAAGAATTTTATCTGGTGAAACAGTTTTCTCCATATTTATGATCTCCCTCATTATTGACTAATCTTCAAATTTCTTAGAAATCTTAATAAACATCTAATATTCATATAAAAAATAGCTATCTTCCTAATAAAATTTTCCATTCACATTAAAATATTTCTGATCAACAATTTCATTTTCCTCAAAATCACAACACTGCCATTATAAAATATATTAATTCTTTATTGAAAAAGTGAATTTGTTTTATACTTGATTGATTTTAAAACAGAAAATCTGTTACCATTTTGATCAGGAAAATACAATGATACGATGTATTCAAAAATTTGCTGTTCATTTTCAATGATTGATTAATATTCTGTTTTCATTCCGGAACTGCTTCATAAGAGATTAAAACTTTCCTTATATTCTTTATCACAATATTCTGGAAACATTGAAGCATTCCCAATATTCTCTCTACAGAATCCTGGAATCAGTAGGAGTAATTATTAACATTATACCTTTATTTTCCAATAAAATTAAATTCTTGGATGCCTACATATTGTTACCATCTGTTAGTACACTAGACACATCTAATCAAATGCTTTGCGATAATGAATGCACCTCAGTAAGAAGTTTAAACACTAGTTCCTGGAATTGATATATTTGGATTTTTTGATAAAAAAAATAAGTCTAAGGACCTTCTTATTAATGCCATGTGAAATTTAAACTAGTACATTAGTTAAAGAGATTTCCTTATTTGTCAAATAAGAAGCACTTGACATTGACAAGTGAAAGTATTGAGTGGTAAGAATCATTGCTGTGTTCTTTATGTAGCATAGATGAAATGTTTCTGTTTAACAACTGTGGAATTCCAGAAATAATCATTATAGAATTCAAAAAGCCTATTGATTGAAAGGATACAATTTGATTTTTCTTCAAAACTTAAAAAGAACCAAGTAGGACAAATTTCTAATATACACTCCATGCTTTCTAGTTGTTGCACTTGCATTTCTATGTGATTATTTATACAGTAAGTGAATCTGCTTGGACTGCTCACTAATATGCATCAATCTTCATGTTACCGCTTTTTTTTACTTTAGTTTAAGACAAAGAATCACTAGAGTTTTTTCTCAATTGCTTGATAGTTTTTAATTGAAGTGTAAGTTGAGTTTCATTGAAAACAATGAATGTGTGAATGATTTTTTTAAAAATATTTATGAGAAAACTAAATTTTGGCCCATATTTCAAGGAGACTGTAAAGTTATCGGCAGAGGTAGCAATTGGTGATAAAAATTATATTGCAGATACAGATTGCCATTCAGATATAACATTTAGCTATCTATAACTGCATATTATTTTCAAGTGAAGTTTTCATGCATTGGAAAAACTTTATTAGGGATACTATTGAACTTCATGAAGTTAGATAATAAAGAGGGGCACCAATTTTAAGAAGTGAACATATACTTTACTACCCAAAGGTACAAATAGTGGAAGCATAAGTAAAGAGATTCATTATAAAAGTAGCAAGATTAATTATTCAAATTAATTGAGGATGCTAAATGCAGATAATTCAATACTACAAATTCTTATGATGAACAAGTAGAGAATTTTTATATAAATGTACAAAATGCTTTTGATCAAACCAAACATTTTAAAATTATCATGAGAGAAATTTTGATACAAAAATGGGAAAACAATTTAGATATAATACAATTGAGCAACTTTAGTTATAAAATAGAAATGAGAGAGGATACAGATTTGTAGAATTTGCAACAGCAGCAACAAAAAATATTATTCTTAAAAGCAGATCAAAATTGGATTATAAAGAAAATGTTTCAAAATTGAGATGTTCTTAATAGATTCAACATGATAAATGAGCAAATTAGTGAGTTGAAAGATATATGTTAATCCAAAACTAATAATAAAAATTAAGAAAGATAGTACTAATATTTCAAACATTCAGAAATATTCCAATGAATTGAAAATTGCAAAACATTTTATAATATTGACTTTTAAAATAGTTCAGACTTAACAGATTAACAAGGAGATAACTGATATTCTACTAAGATCAACTACACAGACAGCTGATCTAAAAAGCAGCAATTTACTAATAAATCTTTAGCCAAGATAAGGCAATGTATAAATAGAAATGATTATGAAAATTACTGTATATTGATTAAATTGTGTAATAATAATAATGAATAGTTGTGGGTGTGCACATAACAAGTCAATATAAAAGACATTAATAGTCATTCTAAAAATGCATAATAAGTGAAATTATGCAAATTACTAAATTAACCTGGATATACTAATTTGCAAGAACATAATAATAAAACTGCAAATTATATCTCAAAACAATATGGTCTATCTAAAATGTTAGCAGAATGTTCAGTGCCAAGTGTAATATGAACAATTAGTTGTTTGCAAAACCAGCAGTCTGTGAACAGTAGAATATGCTGCTGAAAGCTTTGTGGTGAAAAGTTAACAAGTGAAATAAAAGACTATAATATGAAAATACAGCATTATAGTTCACTATTATAAAGAATTGTGTATGCATAATTAACATTGATTTCATTTATGGTACTCAACCATGAAGCTGCTAATTGAAAATACTAGTAAACTACTACCATAATACTGTATATTTTAAGTAATAAACTCTTTTTTTTTTTAAGAATAAACTCATTGTTAAGTTAAATTTTTTCTTCTTCTATTATTACCAAAATAATATGTGTAAAGTTGCCTTAGGTCACATTGTGTTCTGTATACATTAAAAGTAATTAAAAAAGACCCCTTTAAAATAATTGAATACAGGAATTGTGTAAAATGAATTAATAATATAAGAAAACATAACTATGAATTCGCTAGGAAAGCTATAGAAGATTATAAAAATTTCAAAGCTATAAACAACTTATTAATATTGGAAAAAAAAATTGATTCAGCAGAAACAAAAAATAAATTGTTATTTTAAAAAAAAGGATAATATAAAATGTGTATAAGGTTTTTACAAAGAATTATGCAGAAATAAAAAAGTAAATAGCTCCTCTCAGTATTACCAAATACTATATTTTAAAGAGATAAGATATGCAATTACCATGGAAGAGAAAAGCTCCAGAAAATGATGGAATTACAGTATTATTGATATCCTTAAAAAAAAAACAGGCAAATAAATAGAAAAATAGTTGGAAAAACTATATATTAAATATTTAAATAATAAAGATGTTAGAGAAGACTTGAAGAATGCAATAGTGATCTTTAAGAATGTATTAGAAATTATTGACATCAGTTTTATATAAGATTTTTATCAGAGTGATTACAACTCTTTTTCAGAGAACTTTAGACTCAAATTAATTAGATCATGCTAGATTTTTTTTAAGTATGGATATTTTTTTTATAAACAGCTTAATTATTAACAAAATATCATAAAAAAAATATGTAGAGATTCCATCCGTGAGATAAATTCCCTAGTAGTTTATTAAATCTTTCAAATCTACCATTAACCATGTGTTTGACAGATTTGTGTTCATCTACATAGTTCAATGGCAGTTAAATTCCATTTACAAAGCAGAAAATCACAATGATCATTAGTTGTCCAGAATCTGTTAATGAGACTAGTTGTTTGTAGGAAGATCAAATCAAGATAGTTTTATTGCCACATTTGGAAAAGAAATTTGTTAATGGCTTTTTATGAATACCATTTTTTATGCCATAATTCTTCAATTGTAAATTTTTGATTAAATATATAAAGAGAAGATTTTGGATTTAAAAGTAGTTTTACCATGACGAATCACATCCAAATATTGAGAGAAGTTATGGAAAAGTCCAATAAATGTTATCTTTTTTTTTTTGTAAATTACGAAAAGGTTATTTGATTTTATAACCATTTCCACAATGATTAAAGCTTTGAATTATCATAATATATATTGTAATGGGAGAAAGATTTTGAGATTCGCATATACAAACTCCGGGGGCGCCACTAGTCCGAAAATAAGAACTAGACATTTATTTTAGGGTGGACAGGATATGCGAATCAAAAGGCACCAAACTACACTCAGGGAGGAACAAGATATCTTAAATATTATTTAGACAGTTGAGAAATCAAAGCACAAAGACAAACATCAGCCAAATTAAGTTTAAACAATTTATTAATTTTATTAAAAGTTGTGCAATAGAGGGAAGACATCTAGCCACGAATACAAAAGTGGCTTATAGTAACATACGCCTATTTACTAGAGAGTGCCCAAGAGTACGACAAACATGAAGGCATAAAACACCTTGGCAGCAAAATTATCTCACTTAAAATAGAAATGGTTAGGAAAATATCTTCTTGCTGGCCAGTTGTAAAATTACAAAACAAACAACAACTTTAGCTTCCTGAATCAGGGATAATAAAACAGTTACTGTCCTGCCGGAAACCAACATACCAGCACGAACGTCCGAGCAGTAATATTCTAATTACTGTCATTAAAACGCCACAGGACTGCTGCGCGTAATACTACATTCAAAGTAAACATGGTTGATCTCACCCACAAGACAGCAATAGATATTTGATTACGATCTTACATAATCCAGAAAGAAATAGACTATTTTCAGACAACCCGAAGAAATAACTTGACAAATAGTCAGCAAAAAGATTTTGTTGTTTGCACAAACAGCGCAAACGAAACATGTTTAAAGATTCTTTATTGTACAACTAAGGGCAGGTAAATAAATACAGATTATGAAAACTGCCAATGTGTTTTGTAATAGTTAACGAAATAATCAGGTATATATTAAACATATAAAATACAATCACCTTATGCACTCCCTGATAAATGAAAATTGCAAACAAACTTGGAATCTTAAAACTAAGATTCCAAGACACACTTTAAATACTAGAAAAGAGTACATACAGATAATAAATAATTAAAAAAAAAACAATACCATTTTAAAACATATTTATCATTAGATTGAGCGGAGATTTAATTAAATGCAATTTATTTACCCTGGCTAGAATAGGAAAAAGTTTAGCTTACGGTAAGGTAGAGTCCTAGTGATTTGGTGACGAGTGCGCACTTTTGATAATAGTTCATCTTTCAGGTCCTTTGACAGCGGCAAGGTAGAGGCAGTGTTTATTTTAGAGGCTCATGGCATGACTGAAGGAGAGCTGGTAGGCGTGGGTCCGTCCTTTGTTTAAATTAGCAAGACATTCTAATGATGGCAAAACCCATAGCGGTAGATTTTGACATCTTGCACAGCTACAAAGTTTGTCAATAATTATTTAAGTTTTTAGCAGGCAATTAAACATCCGAACAGCTACTCAAAACCATCTGACTCTTAGCAGTCGATAATCCAAGTGTGTCTCCAATAATGCATCTCTTCTCTCCTCAAAAATTGGCGGGCTATCCTTGCCTTGCTACATTTCCCGCGAAAAACTTTCATTAGTCTCTAATTCTATAGCTCCTGCAGGGCAAATATTAATTTCCAGCTCAATCTAATTTAAGAATTCCAACCAGGGATTATTGTATCCAAAATAACAAATACAAAACTAAATCTCCGCTTTTAGACTTTTAGAATTAACTTTAAAAATGATTAAAAATACAAGCAACAGGAATATATAATTAGCAAGCTTTTTGATTAAAACAGGCGGTGAAAGTAAAGTATTTTTAAATCAATTTTATAAACAAAGTAGTGAAAGTAAACTATTCTAAATCAATTTTATAAACATTAAATAATCTATTTTAAAATATAAATGCAAAAATATAAATGCGTATGTGTTTTGAAATAATAATAAAAAAAAATTTAGCATTAGACATTTAATGAAAGTGAAGTTGTTTTCCCTTTTTAATTTTAGCAATAAAACCATTGAATCGGAAATCAATCCGGCTCAACTGCCTCAATACCTGATCAAAAAAAACTTCCTGTAACTTCCTTTTTTCCTCTCTTTTTTTTAAACGTGTTAACTGCAATCAATCGCTTTATTACATCTATGATAATTTTTGCTACTTACCTATCATTATTGATTCTTTGTTCAGCAGGTCTAAGACTATGGGCATTATAGGACCCCTGAATTCCAGACTCATCTTCCAGAAGAAAGGCATTCTGACCATATTTTTTTTTTATAGTAAAAGGTCCATCATATATCGGAAAAAAATTTTTGTATTGATGCCTTGTTGGATTGCTCACATGAGGTTTTCTGACAAAAACCCTATCACCAGTATCGAATTGGCAAGGATTCCGGTTTGCACGCCTTATGCGCAATTCAGCCATGTGCTTTAATTTTATCCTAGCCTTTTCTCTGTCCCTCTCTCGGTTATCACGATCGATGGGTAATGGAGCTTTGATAAGTATAGGATAATTTTTTCCGAAATGCAGCCTAATGGGAGTAAACCCTGTGGACTCATTTAACGTCCAATTAATATAATTGACAACATTCTCAGTCTGTTTCACCCATTCTCTTTGGTTCTGGTTGACATACAACCGGAATAACCGGTTAAGCTCCCTCATAACCCACTCGCCGGGGTTAGATTGAGGGTTGCGTATGGATGTTAATAAATGTTTTATATCCTGTTGCTGGGGCCAATGCTTCCACTGGCGTGATTTAAATGGTGTTCCATGATCCGAGAATATACATTGAGGCTTGCCAATTCTAGGAATTTGCTGCTCTTGTATACTTTGATAGTGCTTAAAGCATCAGCCTTTCTTAATGGATAAGCTGTCACATATTTTGAAAAGACATCATACATGACAACTAAGAACTGATATCGCTGATACGCTGGTAATGGACCTTAAAAGTCAATAGCTAGTAACTCATTAGGATTCTGAGCTAGAATGGGTTGCAAGACTCCCGTAAAATGTTTATTTACGGGTTTCATTTGTGAACATGTGTAGCAACTTCTGAGAACTTATAAAATATTTGAGTACATCCCTGGCCAATAAAATAATTCTCGGAGCACATACTCAACCTTATGCGGTCCAAAATGTCCATACAGACAATGCACATATTCAATTAAATGATTCCTAATCTTTTTAGGTATGAGGGTTCGCCAGGAATCTTCTTTTGCAGTAACCTGGTATTGAAGGATACCGTCCTCAATACGATAAGCTCCTTGTTGTTCTAACTTGGATAGGTCCATTAGTGAGGGATTAATGACTCCTTTCTTGTAGGCTACCATTGGAGCATAATCCAGATCGCTTGCCTGTATTTCTGGTAGTTCCCGTAAATCCTGTTCCACGGAATCATCGAGAACCAATGTAATAGCAGCGATACTTGTTATCCGAGTTTAGGTGATGCGGTGAAAGATCTACGGGGTGCCAACTCAAGACATCTGCCACAATGTTATCCTTGCCAGGGCAATAGACCACTCTATATTGAAATTTCTGCAAGATCAAGCTCCACCGAATGAGCCGATCATTTGTCAGGTAACTATTATTCAGAAATTCCAAACATTTATGGTCAGTAATAACAATGATGTTTGAGCCCAGCAAGAATTGTTTGAACTTTCTGAAGGCCCATACAATGGCGAGAGCCTCCTTTTCAGTAGTTGTATAATTATTTTCAGCCCCTTTTAGGGTATGGCTACAAAAATATAATACCTTGTGATGCTTCTGCTCATCAATTTGGAATAATACTACTCCCAATCCATGTCGGCTACTATCAGTTTGAATATAAAGTGTTTGGGAAAAATCAGGGTACGCCAGAACTACTTGTTTCAGAAAATTCTTCTTGATGAGCCGAAACTCCTGCTCCTGTTGTGAACCCCAAAACCACTTCTGGTCCTTTCTTAATAACTAGACTAAGGATGATGATTCTACAGCAAAATTTTCATAAAACCGGTGGTAAAAGTTGCAGAGACCTAAAAATGACTTCACCTGGCGTATGTTAGCAGGTGTAGGGAAATGCTCAATTGCAGCTAATTTATCTGGATGGGGTTTAATACCATCCTTCCCAATTACAAAGCCCAAAAATGCCACTTCATCCATGGCTAAGTAACTTTTCTGCAAGTTGATCGTGATATTTTTTTGACTGCACTCGGTCAAAAATATCTCCACGTTTCAAGTGCTCTTCAATATTTCTGGATGCAATAACCACATCATCCATGTACATTACTATAATATTTTTAACCTTCTCTGACTATCTGATCCAAACATCTTAACAACCCGGATCCATTGTTGATCAACTCGAACGGCATCCGTTTAAAGACATACGGATACCCTTCATACCGAAACCCCGTATATTGGCAGTCAGAGGGATGAAGATGTATCTGCCAATAACTCAAAGTCAAGTCAAACGTACTAAAGACAGTTTTCCCTTGAAATCTAGCCAGAATTTCGGTTATTGTAGGAGGAATGTCTCTTTCAGGAATAGTGATAGCATTTAAACGGCGAGCATCCAAACGTATTCTAGCCGCCCCATCTTTCTTCTTTACTACCACCAAAGGGTTAATATAAGATGATGCTTGTTTACCAATAACACCCCATTCGATCTGTTGTATCTGATTATCCACCTCGGCTTTATATTGAAATGGAATGGGGTAAGATCGACTTTGAAAATCGTTTTCCTCCTTTACTTTGATCCGATGAACATACCCTTCAATAGCCCAAGGTCTATTAGAAAAAACCGTGTGGTACTGTGTCAACACCTGTGTTAAAAGATGTTGCTCTGTCCCCTTTAGTATGGACTGTTCCACCTTATTCTTTACTTCAGTGGTGTCTAAGACTGACTGCATACAGTGTATTTGTAATATAACAGTAGCGGGGTTCAAACCCTGTTACAAGAAGGTGAAAAGCACGTACGCATTACCCTCAAATACCAGCATATATTCAAGCGGGCGACAAAGAGTTAAAATATATATAGTTATTCATATATATATGTGTGTGAAATAAATTTTAAACTCTTTTTCGTTAGTATTTTTTTTTTTAAATAAATGGGGAAGGGATTAATTAGTAAACATTATTTATTTAGAATGTTTTACTTTTAAAATAGTACAAATTAACAAAATTACAGTTATGTGCAAATATGTTATATATTGTTTATTGATTTAAGTTTAATTATATTTAAAATTAATGAGGGTAGCGAAAGGGGAATGTTGTTTGTGCCTTCAAGCAGTTTTATGTTGAAATCACAATTGCTAATTACTACGAAAATAAAATTCCAAGAAAAAGCCGGAGAGTGTTTGACCAAAACAATGGAAATGAAAATTTAAAGAAAGAAAAGTAATTTGGAAAGGCAAAACTATTCAAAGAAAAAGACTTAGATTGAAGATCCGATAAGAAAATTTCCTTTGTATGAGAAATGAAAATTAATTAGAAAAAGAAATGAATTATTGAGGGGAATTTGGGAAATAAAAAAGAGTGATTTCAGTTAGATCTTGACCATTGAGAGAGATAGACTTAAAAAGCTATAGAAGATATATATAACATGACGGGGTAAAAACCTTACGTAAAGGGTTTACTCACCCATAGCCGATGCGAACTGACCAGAAGCCGCCTGCCACCAAAGAACCTTGGAACCTAGTGAATATTAGAGATAGTGGAACAGAAAAGAAATAGAAAGGACTCGTACATAGAAAAATATAAATTCAGTTAATTTGAAAGTTACATTAAACAAGACTTCAACTACGACTCCAACATTACTCATGGCAATTTAAACATCGGACTCGTCAGGAAAAAAATTATATCTTCGCGCTTTCATAAAACTACTCCAAATACTACCGGATAGCAGAAATCCATTTGATATGCCTCGTTACATTCGGATCCCAGACCCCGGGGTTTTCGTCAGGTAAAGTGAACTCTGTTTTATGTCTCTCAACATTGTTTATGGCTACCCTCAAAAACAATAACTTTCTTAAATCATTTTATAACATAATATTATTGCGCACAATTGTATAGTAAACATTTTTTTCTTATATATAAAAATTAATGTGTTTATTTTAAATTTACTGTTATATCGTTTCATTCATAATTTGGGGAACTGACTATATGTTTTAGAGGGGAAGGATAAGAGTTTATTTCCATAGATAGCAATGAGAAAGTAATAATAAATTTTAATACAAATTTATCTTTGCGTGAGAATTATTTAATAATTATGGTTTACATATTTTTTTATCACTTCATTCGCTAAATAAATTCCAATAATTCAAATATGTCCGAGGTAAGTGGATATATAATAGTATATTTTCAGTTAAGTACAACCTATATATATATATTTATTGTTAACGCCATTCATCTGATAGGTTTTTCTCCCCACCCTGGGAGTGAGTTAGCTTGAGTCGGGCACTTCATTAATCAGGAAATATAATTCTCATTCTAATAGTGGGTTTGGCGCTTGAGGTCATTGATAAAGTGACGCTCATAAATATATTCTCCCATAGACATTTTTTTTTTGATATTTAGATTTTATTCAAGATACCAGGGCTACCGAAAATTTTATTCATTAGTCTTAAATTCTCATTACGCAATATTTAAAATTTGCGTCAAGTAAACGATACTTGCCTAAGAATTCGCTTTGGTGGGTAATAATTAACTATTACCTACAGGTGTTATGGCGACTAAACAGCCATAGAAATTCCATCCAGTCGTCGGTTAGGCTCTTTGGTCCACTTCTTGAAATCTATATCATTTAGTTAAGTTCACCAACGTCGAATAAGACATGGTAAAAGTTATAGCCCATTAAAGTAAGGACTGATACTTTTTTAATCCCTCCAGGGGCATTATGCTTTCTCTACACTGAAATATGCATTGACCATAATCAAGCACACATTTATGCTGATGAAGAAAATCTGTTCCCACTATGACATCCTGTATCAACCCAGGCATTATCAAAAAGACTTGATCCACTTCCATGTTTCCCAGATGAAGCTGGATCCAAACCTGCTTTGTCTCTACATTTGCCTTTTTACCATTAGCCAATGTAACTTGCAGTCTCTTTAGAGGCAATGTATATAGGTGAGTTTGTTGTTTTAACTGTGAATAAAAGTGACTGGAAATCAGGGACATCTGACTCCCTGAATCAATTAAAGCCTGTGCTGTGACGGATCCAATTTTTATAGTTATGATGGGACAAGTCTGGTTGGCTCCAACTAATGTCGGTTCATCTTTATCCACCACCACATTGGATACTGTTCCCCCATCTCCATTGAGTATGTTTTCCTTCTCTATTCTATCCCTACTATAATCAATCTCTGTCAATAATGTTATTATTTCTTCTATACACATTTTATAATTAATCAACATGGCTTGTTGTATCGCCACTGGCATATTGTTTCTTATTATTGAGATTATCTGGCTTTCTGGCAAAGACAATGTCGTCAACGACTTAAGCAAGGCGGCTTGACTACAGAAAAACTGCATATAAGTTCCTCCATCCTCTTTGGAATATGCTTGCTGCAAAACTCTTCTAAAGATGCAATATTGTTTCTCTTCACTCCAAAAACTGTGCATGATGGCATATCCATACTCCCTAAATGTCTGTGGCTTTACACTTAAAGTATGCCACCAATCTACAGCCACACCATTCAAATGATTATAAGCCACTGCAATCTTTTCTTGTTCATTCCATTCGTGAAACTGAAACACTTGTTGAAGGCTTTCAAGATGCACAGCTGGACTTTCCCAATTATCTGCCCTGAAAACTTTTATCTGGATCAATCTTGTACTTTTAAGTTTACTTTGCCTATTTTCAACTTCCTTATAAATTTGCCCTCCCATCTCGGCACTCTTTGACAGCTCATTTATTTATATATATTTTTGCTTTTACTGTCAGTCTTAGAAAACAATGCCTCTTACTATTTATTTAACACTAACTTTGCCAATCAATCTAAAAGAAAAACGCTATTTAACTATTTATTTGTCACAAGAGACTTCCCAATATTCATTTTGCTATTTTAAAATAAAACTTTAGCTACGAAAGCAAACACAGTTTACTGTTTATTAATTATTTCATATGAAAAGACGAATGAAATATTTTTCTTTTTTTTTTAATTAATCTAAAAATGAATACAACGCTACTTTCTATTTATTAATTAGTTGTCATATGAAAAAGACAAACTATATATATTTAACTCTTCAAAAAAAATTAACTCCGACAGACTTTTTTTAGAAAATATGCTATTTATTGTTTATTTATTTATGTCATATGAAAAAGACAAAACCCCGTTCTACCAAACTGCTCCAACAATACATGCAATAATTAACAAAAATCGAACCTCTACTGACTAGATCTTGCCACTTACATGAAATCTTTCTCAACCGTCTAAACAAAATCTCACATGGGTTTGAAAACTCGGAAGCTCCACGATGATGCGCCAAAAATTACTATATATGTAACGGGAGAAAGATCTTTGAGATTCGCATATACTGACCCTGGGGGCGCCACTAGTCCGAAAATAGGCTATAGTTTATATAGCTACTGGAGATAGTCAAATTATATTGGAGTGGAATAGTAACATATACGAATGTTTAGTTAAGGATATACAAAGTTTTAAAGAAAAGGGGAAGAGAATAATGGTTATAGGGGATATGAATGGACATATTGAAGAAATTGATGATGTAGATAATAAAAATGGACAGCTTTTGAAGAATTTTTGTCAGAAAGTGAATTTGAGTATTGGAAATTTATTAAATATTTATGAGGGACAATACACATGGTCCAGAAATAATATATTTCACACAATAGATTATGTATTGGTAGAGAAAGAGGGAATAAATAAAATACGGAAAATTAAGGTTTTTGATAATGAAGAAAAAGTATGCACTAGTGATCATAATTTCATTGTAATTGAAATGGTTAGTAATGTGATGGAGAATAGAAATAAAAGTAGAAATAATAGTGAAAGATGTGGATGGAGAGTAAATGATAAGAATAAGTTGGAAGAGTATAAAATACAAGTTGAAGAAATAATGGAAGAGTGGGTTGGGGATGAGTATAAGGATTGGTGTAAGGAAGTAGAAAAAGTTGTAAATAGGGTTTTAGGTGAGAATATTGAAAAGAATAAAAGTAATAAAAAAATTAAAATTAGTAAAAGTGTAAAAGAAAGGAAAGAAGCATGTAGAGAATATAAGTGTGCTATTAAGAATAAGAAAAGTGAAAAAGATATTAATGCTAAATGGGAAAAGTACTTAGAAAAGAAGAAGTTGGCTAAAATAGATATTTATAGAGAGAGAATGAAATTGAATAGTAAATTGTTGGAGGATATTAATAAAAGTGGAAGAGATGGAAGTAAAAAATTTTGGAATTATATTAAAAGGAGAAATGTAGGGGAGAGAGAGTTAGTATTACTAGATGATGAGGGAACTGAGTGTAGTTCTAGAGAAGATTTAGAGAGAATCTTAAATAGTTATGTAATGAATATAGAAAAGATGTTAAATGTGAATGATAGAATATTAGAAAATATGAAAGAATATAGTAATGGGAATATTAGTTTTTCAGAAAATGAACTAAATGAGGTAGAGAAGAAATTGAAAAGTGGGAAGGCAAGAGGTTTAGATGGATGGGCAGCAGAGATGGTAATGAATTTAGGATATAGGGCAAAAGTAAAGTTATTATCCTGTTTTAATAAAATGGCACATAATAGAGTTTTCCCAAGTAGTTGGAGTAATACAAGAGTAAGGTTATTATTTAAAGGAAAGGGTAAGGATCATAGAAAGTTGAATAATTATAGACCGATAGCGGTAACATCAGTTTTATATAAAGTTTTCTCGTATATGGTGGCTAGTAAAGTTGTAAAATGGATGGAAGGGAATAATGTAGTGGGTGAAATGCAAGGAGGTTTTAGATTAGATAGGCGTATAGGAGATAGTTTATTTGTAGTTACACAACTTATGGATATGAGTAGGAATGCAGATAAACAGTTATATATGAGTTTTATAGATATAGAGAAGGCATATGATAGAGTAAATAGAAATAGATTATGGATAAGTTTAGCAAATTTGGGAATGGATGAAGCTTTAATAGATATTATTAAGAAATTATATGAAAATAATTATTATATATATCAATTAGAGAATATAGAATCAATTAAAGTTAAAAATGGTGTGGGACTAAGGCAAGGATGCCCTATGTCACCTATTTTGTTTGTGTTGTATTTGAGTGAAATGGAAAGAGCAATAGAAAGATTAGGAAGAGGGATAGAGATACCGTTAATAGGTAGTAAGGGAGTATATATTTTGTCAGGTCTTTTTTTTGCAGATGATATATTTTTGTGTGCAGAAAAAAGAGAAGATATGGAAGTTATGTTGAGGACATGTGCAAGGGTGGGTAAAGAGATGGGGATTAAATTTAGTGAAGAAAAATCAAATATAATGATGGTTAATACTGAGGAAAGAGAAGATGTAGAATTTTTATTGGGAGATATTAAGTTAAGTGTGGTGAATAGATATAGTTATTTGGGAATTATTTTAAGTAATCAGAAAAATTATTTGGATGAATGGGAGAAAAAATTGATAAATGAAGCAAAGAAAAGAAAGGGATTGATAAAGAAATTAACAGTATTTTCATATAATAAATATGATGTAGCTAGAATTATATGGAAAGGAGTTGCAGTAGCAGGGTTAACATATGGTAATGATGCATTATATGTTAGTAAAAAGATATTAGATTATTTAGAAAAAACTCAAAGGGAAGTAGGAAGACATGCATTGGATGCAGAAGTATGGACAGCAAGGGAGGCAATTCAAGGAGAAATGGGATGGTCAAGTTTTCATATGAGAGATGCAAAAAGTAAAATGAAAATGTTTGGTAGATTGCAGTTTATGGATAATAAAAGAATAGCTAAAATAGTATTTAATTGGGTTATGAGTAAAGGGCAGGTAACAAGATGGGTGAGAAAGGTAATGCGGTATGCAAAAGATTTGGATAAAGAATTTATATCAGTATATTTGTACAAAAGATGGGATGATTGTGTTAAGAGGATTATTGAGTGTTATAGTAGTAAGGAATGGGATAAAAGAATAAATTTATTAATAAAGACTAGGGAGTTAGAGAGATGGAGAAATAGTATGGAGAGTAAAAAGAGTTTAAATATATATAGAAATAAACAGAATATTAGGTGTGAGTTAATATATGATAATAGTAAGGAAAGTAGTTTATTGTTTAAGGCTCGAACGGGATCTTTAGCTACAAAAGAATATACATGTAAATGGAAAAATATGGGTGATTTATTTTGTAAATTATGTAAGGAAGGAATTGAAAATATTAGGCATTTGTTAATTGAATGTAAATGTTTGAAAACAGAAAGGGTACATATAATGAAGTTGTGGAAAAATAAATATGAAAAGAGTGATTATACAGAAAGTGAATTATTGGTTTTTATGCTAGGTTTGGGAAAAGATAAGGGGGATTTAGATATAAAGGCTATAGAGTTGACAAAAATTATGTTGTGGAAATGGGATAGAGCAGATTATGGGTAAATTTAGAGTGGGGAATGTAAAAGAAAGTGGCTAACAGGTTTATCTGGGCTTAATTGCTGAGATTTTCTTGACTTCGTTTAAGGAGAAGCCATAATACATCACATCACATCACAACTAGACATTTATTTTAGGGTGGACAGGATATGCGAATCAAAAGGCACCGAACTACACTCAGGGAGGAACAAGATATCTTAAATATTATTTAGACAGTTGAGAAATCAAAGCACAAAGACAAACGTCAGCCAAATTAAGTTTAAACAATTTATTAATTTTATTAAAAGTTGTGCAATAGAGGGAAGACATCTAGCCACGAATACAAAAGTGGCTTATAGTAACATACGCGTATTTACCAGAGAGTGCACAAGAGTACGACAAACATGAAGGCATAAAACACCTTGGCAACAAAATTATCTCACTTAAAATAGAAGAAATGGTTAGGAAAATATCTTCTTGCTGGCCAGTTGTAAAATTACAAAACAAACAACAACTTTAGCTTCCTGAATCAGGGATAATAAAACAGTTACTGTCCTGCTGGAAACCAACGTACCAGCGCGAACGTCTGAGCAGTAATATTCTAATTACTGTCGTTAAAATGCCGCAGGACTGCTGTGCGTAATACTACATTCAAAGTAAATGTGGTTGATCTCACCCACAAGACAGCAACAGATATTTGATTACGATCTTACATAATCCAGAAAGAAATAGACTATTTTCAGACAACCCGGAGAAATAACTTGACAAATAGCCAGCAAAAAGATTTTGTTGTTTGCACAAACAGCGCAAACGAAACATGTTTAAAGATTTTTTGGTGCACCGATTCTTTATTGTACAACTAAGGGCAGGTAAATAAATATAGGTTATGAAAACTGCCAATGTGTTTTGTAATAGTTAACGAAATAACCAGCTATATATTAAACATATAAAATACAATCACCTTATGCACTCCCTGATAAACGAAAATTGCAAACAAACTTGGAATCTTAAAGCTAAGATTCCAAGACACACTTTAAATACTAGAAAAGAGTACATACAGATAATAAATAATTAAAAAAAAAACAATACCATTTTAAAACATATTTATCATTAGATTGAGCGGAGATTTAATTAAATGCAATTTATTTACCCTGGCTAGAATAGGAAAAAGTTTAGCTTATGGTAAGGTAGAGTCTTAGTGATTTGGTGACAAGTGCGCACTTTTGATAATAGTTCATCTTTCAGGGCCTTTGACAGCGGCAAGATAGAGGCAGTGTCTATTTTAGAGGCTCATGGCATGACTGAAGGAGAGCTGGTAGGCGTGGGTCCATCCTTTGTTTAAATTAGCAAGACATTCTAATGATGGCAAAACCTATAGCGGTAGATTTTGACATCTTGCACAGCAACGAAGTTTGTCAATAATTATTTGTTTTTAGCAGGCAATTAAATGTCTGAACAGCTATTCAAAACCATCTGACTCTTAGCAGTCGATAATCCAAGTGTGTCTCCAATAATGCATCTCTTCTCTCCTCAAAAATTGGCGGGCTATCCTTGCCTTGCTACATTTCCCGCGAAAAACTTTCATTAGTCTCTAATTCTATAGCTCCTGCAGGGCAAATATTAATTTCCCGCTCAATCTAATTTAAGAATTCCAACCAGGGATTATTGGGTATCCAAAATAACAAATACAAAACTAGATCTCCGCTTTTAGACTTTTAGAATTAACTTTAAAAATGATTAAAAATACAAGCAACAGGAATATATAATTAGCAAGCTTTTTGATTAAAACAGGCAGTGAAAGTAAAGTATTTTTAAATCAATTTTATAAACAAAGTAGTGAAAGTAAACTATTCTAAATCAATTTTATAAACATTAAATAATCTATTTTAAAATATAAATGCGTATGTGTTTTGAAATAATAATAAAAAAAATTTAGCATTAGACATTTAATGAAAATGAAGTTGTTTTCCCTTTTTAATTTTAGCAATAAAACCATTGAATTGGAAATCAATCAGGCTCAATATATATATAATGAAAAATATTTATTAGAATGCAACAATAGTGATTACATTATATAATGACAATGAGAAGATTAGCATTATTTCCATATCTTTTTACAGCCATTCTTTTTTTTTTTTTTTGTTGATTAAAATGAAAACCAAAGAAATAAAAATACAAGAAAACTTATGATATTACAGTAGTAAAAGTTATTTACATGCTGTTGAAATTAGTAATAGGAAAACTTTTTAAAACCATCTAGTTTTTGCACATATTTTTGTTTCAAAGCTGCAGGAAATATTACAATAGTTATCATTAATTTAATGAACAATAACCAATATATGGTAAAATACAGAGCAGTCAACAATACATAATTTTTATATAATCAAAATTATGAATATAGATAGAAACAATAGATGGAATTAGACATAAACTTTGGAATGGTTTTGGTAAAAATAATATTGACAGAGAATACATTCATGTTTGAAAAGGTTTTTTTAAGAGTCATGTTTTACCATATATGGACCTAGGCCTTGGAAACTTAAGAACAGTATAGCAACTTCAAAACATTCAATAAAGTATAATAACATGAATATTGGGGTTAAGACAAGAGATGGTTTTAGTAACTGTATGGATATAGGTTATAAAGCTAGTTTGTACTCCAGAGAAAAATAGTAATGGAAATTTAATAATAAATAGAGATAGTAAGTTTTATAAGCAATAAAAAAAATTGCTATTAGTTAAAAGGAAATTTAGATGTTAAAAGATATTTAAGTTCTAAAAGCAATGTAAAGAAGATTGCTGAAAAATAACGGAAACTTTATTTTAGATAGAGGTTGCAGGTTAAAAGAAATGCACAAAACATTGCTGAAAGATAAACTGAGTTGTGAATTATAATGATATAGATTTTTTAAATACAGAAAAAACTGTTACTGTTTAAATTTAAACATTAAGGTATTTTTAATGAAACAAACAAAGGAATATATATCTAAAGCACTAATTACAAGTGAAAGGAATGTGAATGTACACAAATTAAATGCTAGATGATAATTGTTGTAAAGACGCATTAGTCTAATGGATTGTAGCTACCTTATTGTAATTCATCTAATGGATTTTTTCCATATTCTACTGGAATGTTAATAATTATATTAGTGGATATTAAGCTGGAGAAAAAAAGTATAATTAGTGTGAAAAGAACAAGTGTCTTTGTATCAGTTTTTCATTACTCATCATAATGCTGTTATGGTTGCTGTTTCGGGGATTAACTTAGAGAACAAAGCTGAGGGAAAATTATACCAAACCAACTTTTCTGCATCAAGGAAGGTATTCCCAGAGTCTGTGCCCAGTCAGTTAGAAAACTTATCAGACCGCACCAGTCATATTATTTGCGGACACCTGATAAGGCCCAAATAGAATTGTGCATAAAGGAAATTGTGAATATAAACTTTAGTTATTCACTTAGATCCATCATTAGTAGAGTGGAAGTGCAGTTAAGTTGGTTATATTATCATTGAGTGTTTAGAACTTAAAATCAAGGACTCAACTGATTGTGTTTGTAAATTAAACAATGCTGGAACTGATACTGGGTTAAACCGGTTAACTATATGTTTATAATAATGCGTATATATTTGTAAATAAATATTGTCTAATCTATATTAATGTTGTTTCCTTGTAGATAATAAGTTTGTAATAATTGTTGGCAATCAGCTTCATAGTTGAATACACAACAAATCTGGTGCAGTTAGCAGTTGTATTCGAACCCTGGTCCAAAACAAGGATTTCATATAATAGTGGTTTAGTCGAAGTAGGGTTGTTTAGGTGAATAATTATAAAAAAATGTTAGAACAGTCTGTAGTAACTGAATTTGATGTTAGTGATGTTAAAGAATAGCCTCTCTACACTACTCGGCTTGAAAAATTTTTCTTGCTCAATGGGATTGAGGACAAAAAGAGAAAGACATCAGAGTTGATGTGTCTATCAGGCATAAGGGTAATTGATATAATAAATAAGTATTTTGACTTACCCATAAAGGATTTGGTAGTGTATGAGGGATATAGTAAAAAATTAAGTGACCAATTTAGCTCCTATCAATCTAAACATGTAGCCAGGTTGTCTCTAAAAAATAGAAGTCAATGCAAGGGAGAATCTGTAAAAGAATATGGTTTGGCATTGAGACAATTTGCAAAATATTTTTTATATGGAAATTATGTTGATGAGATATTGTTAGATCAGTTATTATGGGGTCTGCTTGATAATAGTCTGAGAAAAAATCTGCTGTCTGATACAGATTTAAACTTCGAATCAGCTATCAAGAAGAGTATAGCTCACAAGTTTATAATACAACAAGAAGCTTGCTTTAAAAATGATAATGAGAAAACTGCAGTTGGGAAAACATTGAAAGAATGGGGGGAAAGCAAGAGCACAAGCAAAAGAATTAAGTGTTTTTGCTGTGGCAAAGTTTGACACATATTTCTAGATAAAAGATGTCATAAGTGTAACCTAAAAGAGCATTTAAAAAAATTGTGTAGGGCAAAAGCCAGCCAACAATGGCAGTGTAATATAAAATCTTACACAATTGTAACAGATGATTTTGTTATCATTAATAATATGGAGTAAGGGTGGAAAATAAATATATGCTATAGTTAAAAAATTGTAATAAAAAGATTGCAATGGAAATTGATAGCAGATCTGGCATTCCACTGATATCAGAAAAGCTATGAAAACAGATTAAGGGAAAACACATACCAATTAGACAGACAACTATAAAAGCCATAGATGTCAGTAAACATGAATTGGGAATGCTAGGCTATATCATAGTGCCTATAAAATACTGAAACAAGAGTGAAAAATTATCTTTATACATAGTGAAGCATAAAATCAGTTTGTTAATAGGGTGGGACTGGTTTCAAAAATTAGACATTATCATCAATGTGAATAATGTGGCAAGTGGACTTGAGATAAAAGCAGAGATTCCCAGAACTATTGGAAAATAAAATAGGGCTAATAGCAGATAACCCTGTCCATATTGAGTTAGTGGAAAAACTAAATCATGTTATCTGTAAAGCGAGGAAGATACTATTGGGACAAAAAAAAAATAGGTGAAAAAATCAGATTGTTGGTTAGCAAGGGTGTATTAGCACAGGTTGAGTTGGTGTATTGGGCAATGCCAATAGTACTAATCACAAATCAAATGGGCAAATTAGAATTTGTGGGTATTATAGAATCATGGAGAACCAATATTTAAATAAAGGAGAAAATCCAGAACCCAAAGTAAGAGAAGTACTAGCTGGAATGACAGAGGCAAAGTTTTTTGCTAAACGAGATCTGATTTCAGATTTCATCAGATTGAGGTAACTGAAAAAACAGCCCAAATCTTAACTCGAACAATGCTGTTCAAGTTGCTCAGCTGTAATAGACTTCCATTGGGATTCTCGTGGCTGCCAACATTTTCATAGCAAAAATGGACCACATTCTAAATTAATTAACTACCGTATTTTGATGACATTCTCATCCCAGCAGTGTCAGTAAAAGATATGAGACAGTATATTAAGAGTTTGAGGAAGACTAAGTAAGGCTGAGATCAAGTTGAATGAGGAAAAATGTGTATAGCAAACTCAATAATTAGTTTTTTAGGCCACATCATTTTGGACAGAGGAAAAAAGTCGTGCCCAGATAAACTAATAGCAGTTAAAAATGCAAATAAATCACAAAACATAAAACAATTGCAAGCATTTTTGGGTTTAGTAAACTTTTATGAACTGTTTCTAAATTACAAGTTAATGGTAGCTAAACCAATATATGATTTGCTTAGAAAAGATAAGAAATGGCAGTGGACACAGATGTAAGATGTAGCTTTTGAAAAACAAAAACACTGTTAATGACATACAGGTTATTGGAGCAATATGATAGTGAGAAAAAAAGTGCAAATAATGACTGACATATCTGAATATGGGGTAGGGATAGTACTAGCACACCCTAGCAAAAAGGGAGAATGGTCAGGCATATGCTTCATGCACTCTCTCAAATGCAGAAAATAATTGCAAACAAATTGATAAAGAAGTCCTAGCCATCATATTTGCAATTAAAAAATGTCACAATTATATATGGGGTAGAAGTTTCGAAATATTCACAGACCATAATCTATTACTAGGTATTTTTCCCATGGCAAATAGTGCCTAAACACATAAGTTCAAGAATATTACACTGGCAGAATATTTTGACCGCATATGATTATAAGTTATATTACATAAAAGGAAAAGGTATCACACACATGAATGATGTTTCTAGATGCCCAGATAGACTGGAATCTATAATTGCAGAAACAGAGGTGAATTATATTGATAGCATAAAATCAAACATGTTAAACAGTGAAATGGTAGAAAAATAGATAAAAGAAAATTAGGGATATCAGATACTAAGGAAATGGATAAAGGGATAGCCTAAAACAAAACAGAATTGTTTAAATCAAGGGTTTTGGATAGACAGAGAAAGGTTGTCAGTTTGTAAGGGATATCTAATAAGGGGGGATAAAACAGTAATACTGCCTGCAGGCTGTAATCATGCATTAGGACTGTTATATAAAGGTCACCCAGGAGTAGTGAGATCAAAAGTGTTGGCATGTAGTTATGTCTGGTGGCCAAAAATAAACAAAGACATCCAAAAAAAAAACATAAAAATATGTGATACTTGTCAGCCAGAGAGGGCACTCTTGGCAAAAAATTATACTACCTGGCCTAAAACAACCAGACCATGTGAGAAATTGCACATTGACCATGCAGGGCTGATTACAGGAAAAAAAGATTCTAATAATTATAGATGCATTCTAAAAGTTGATTGATTGCCATAAAGTAAAAAATACCAAGTATAGAGGAAACAATAAAGTGTTTAGATAAAGTTTTCTCAATACATGGATTACTGGAAACCGTAGTATTGGATAAGGTGACTAGTTTCATGAATCACACTATGAAAAAATGTTTGAAAGAAAATGAAATTCTACAAATTTGTACCCCTATACCATCCTGAATCAAATGGCATGGGGAAAAAGCAGTGCAACAAATGAAAAAGAGTTAAAAGAAAAGTAATTATGTACAATTATAAAATATGCAACGCCTTGCATGGTAACTGGCATCTCCCCTGTGGAACTACTACTTGGAAGGTGACTAAGAACAAAACCATTATTAATCCATCCAAAGAAAAATAGAGCAAAGCAAGGCAATTATCACAGCATGAAGTTCACAATTGGAGTATGATTTCACAATGTGTTAAGTAAAACTTGGATCAAAGGGACAGTAGAAAAGATGTTGTCAATTCATATAGTAGTGATTAGAAGTGAAAACCACATTAGAGGACATGAAACAACAGAGACATTAAATTTTGGAATAATGAATTTGGAAAATGAACAAAAAATGTACAACCCAAATGCAAAACAAAAATGATAGTGACATAGAGTAGAAGAATTGAATGAAAACAAATACCCACAAATGTCTTTAGAACAGGAATAAATGGAAGCAGTAGTAAAAAAAAATTACCCAGACCTATTCAGGAAAAGTATACATCAAATAGATTTCGAGATTATATTTAATAAAATAAATGTGGTTTTTCTCTGGAGTGGGGGAAAGTGTTATATTTTGTAAAAAAAAAAAAATATGTATATTGTTTTAGTAACCATATGGATAGAAGTTATAATACTAGTTTATACCCCAGTGACAAATAGTAATGGAAATTTAATAATAAATAGAAATAGTAAGCTTTATAAGCAATTAAAAAGATTGCTGATAGTTAAAAGGAAACTTAGATGTAAAAAAATAAGCAATGAAAACAAGATTGCTGAAAAATAAAGGAAAAGTTTATTTTAGATAGAGATTGCAGATTAAAAGAAATGCACAAAAGATTGCTGAAAGATAAACTGAGTTGTGAATTATAATGCCAATACACTTCATAGATTTTTTAAATATAGAAAAAAACATTACTGTTTAAATTTAAACA
Organism: Epiperipatus broadwayi; assembly: GCA_028023455.1. Taxonomy (NCBI): domain Eukaryota; kingdom Metazoa; phylum Onychophora; class Udeonychophora; order Euonychophora; family Peripatidae; genus Epiperipatus; species Epiperipatus broadwayi. The sequence goes on along the minus strand of JAQFVV010000008.1, from coordinate 15,620,659 downwards.
TTAGTTTATTTTTAACAAAGCAAACCAAGGAATAAATATCTAAAGCACTAATTACAAGTAAAAGGAATGTGAATGTACACAATTTAAATGCCAGATGATAATTGTTGTAAATATGCAGCTATCCCATTGAAATAATTAGTTCAATGGATCGTTGTGCTACCCTGTTGTAATTCATCTAATGGATTTTGCTGTACTCTATTGAAATGTTAATAATTATATTAATGAATATTAAGCTGGAGGGAAAAAAGTATAAATAGTGTGAAAAGAACAAGTGTCTTTGTGTTAGCTTTTCTTTACTCATCGTAATGCTATTGTTATTGCTATTTTAGGAATTAACCTAGAGAACAAAGCTGAGAAAAGTATGCCATCTTTTCTGCATCAAGGGATGTATTTCCAGAGTTTGTGTCTAGGTGAAAGACAACTGGATAGGAAAACTTAACAGACCACACTGGTCTTATGTTATTTGTGTACATCTGGTAAGGCCCAAATAGGATTGTGTATAAAGGAAACTACTAAACATCATATGATCATCACAAGCTAGAAACTAATCTGGGGATCTAAGATGAGTAGGCACTAGATAGGGATTTTATGCACAAGCCTTCTGATATCCATTGATTACTCTGGCTTGTACTGAGTGACACTATTGTATGGAGATTTTTGCCCTTTTTTATAAAGGAAACTGTATAAACTTTAGTTATTCACTTAAGTCCACTACTAGTAGAATGGAAGTGCAGCTGAGTCTGTGGTTATATTAGCATTGGGGGTTTAGAACTTAAAATTAAGGACAACTGGTTATGTTTGTAAATTAAGCAATGCTGGAAACAGTTCTTAGTTAAACCAGGTAACTATGTGTATATATTTGTAAATATTGTCTAATCTTTATTAACATTTTTTTGTAGTTGATAAGTTTGTAATAATTGTAGGTAAGTCAGCTTCATCATTGAATACACAACAAAAATAAAACACATAGGTGAGAGAACAAGCATAGTTTTAATAATTTTACAAGTGATAATAGTATTTGGACAGTGAAGTCTTAAAATGGATTATAAGAAGTTATGAAACAATTAGAAAGAGACTCAAAAGAAGTTTTTTGGTGTGATGTAGAGGAACACAGTAGCAAACTCTTCATATAGTAGTGCTGCCCACTGCAAGGCTTAGTAATCAATGGATGCTAGGTTTGTGCAATGAATTAGAGAAACTGAATTATATTTTGAGATTATCCTGCATTGGATTGATAGTGATCAAAACAATTGCAAAACTGCAAAATGTTTCATAGACATTTTTGGTACTTTAATATGACTTGCTGTGAAATATCACAGCCATATTGAATTATGGATAGGTTGAGTTGAGGTCAAGTATTCATCACAGCTGGTCTAATACTAAAGTCCCACATTTCCAAATATTAAAACCACAATTTGCAAGATATTACTTTTTTGTCAAGTTTTATAAGTCCATTAACTAGCCCAGAATATTATCAGTGATATTCATTATAATGTGTTGGTGGTCAGCAGTGCATGGATGAAATTTTATATCTTCCCTTAAAGTCTAATTTTTACTTCTATAATAAAATTATTAAAGCAAAAAGAAATCATGCCTTAACTTAGCTTTAGTTTTTTTACAATTTTTTTTTTTTAATAGAAAAGTCTTATTACTTAAAACTTTATTAACAAAAAATGATTTGAAATTTTTATTTATCATTTGTAATTAGAATGAAAAATATTACACTCGAAATTTTAATTCTATTTTACATATAATGACGTAATGGGAAATTTTGATAAGGTTCTTTATTTTTTTGCTTCCTTTATGTATTGTAAATCTATATTGGTTTACATGTGATACAATTTATAAATATTCTATGATTAAACCGAAATAATTGTTTTGTTGTTGTTTGTAGTTTTTATTTCCATTGCACGAATTTATTTCACCTACATATCAGTAACATAATAAATCATATAATATACGTACACTATAGTTAAGCACTATGTATGACAAAATCTTTTTTAATATGTGTAAGATTTTTGAAATTCAATAATATATAATTGTTTTATTCATTTATTTTGTTATACTTTTTACTTTGTAAACTTTCAATACTTGTTGATTTTTAATAAAATACCACATATTTTAAAACTAAAATTTAAATTAAATGAATTGATCTAAAACTAGTCATATCGGAGAAACGAAAGTGAAATAAAGTATTCAGTTTCAGAGATTAAAAGACGAAACTAATGTTATCACTTCATAATATATCTAGCAATTTATATTTGCATATAGTATTATTTTTTAAAAAAACAACAAAACATTTCAATTTTGGAAGTTTCTTTGATTTTGTTCAGGAATAATCTTAAAAAAAGAAAACTTTAGTTTCAACAAACAAAATTTTTCTTCACAGTTTTATGCCATCTACCGGAAGTCTTAGTAATTAATAGATACAAGATAATGGAAGAATGAGGAAAATTACGCTCCGGAAATAACAAGGAGTAGGCTGAAGTCATGTGATATTTTATTGATTTATTTTTTAAAAACTTTCATTCGTTAGCTTTGGAATTTGGACTTTAAAATTACAATTATTTTGTTTCATTATTAATTAATTTGATGAAATATATGTACTAAGGATTTAAAGTTACAAATATTTATAAAGTATAAAAAAAATCATGGATAGATTTTTATTTTAAAATAGGGAATTTCCCTGTATTCAATCTTTTATTATTATCTTTGGAATTTGAACCATGAATTGTTGTTAATTTCTTCTGCCGTTAAATCGATAATTATCGTTGATTACGGTACTTGGGTACTAAAATAAGATTGTAATTCTTTGAAATTGTTTTATTTTTCTGTTTGACAAACAATATTTAATAAGTTTTTTTTATTACAAAGCTCTCCTTATTGTAAATTTTGTACTTCCAATTCTGTTTCTTATTATGAATACCACTGACGGCTATTACGTTAGTTTTCAAAGTTTGTCTACTTTGATTTTTGAAGACGTTCTTGCTTTTGCTGGTGATGCAAATCGTAGTGGAGGAGGTGAAATTATTGAAGAACGATGTGAAAAAATAAATGAAAATAATATTGTTGTTTGCTTTAAAAATTTTCAAGGTAAGTTATTCACATGTATTATTTTAAAGTTTAGGACTAACTAACACGAATCTATATTAATTCTTAATTTTGAGGATTTTTATAAAGTAATAATTATGCATTGATATGAACAGATCTTAACAGACTAAAACTTATCTGCTATAGTGAACTTAACTTGAAAGTTTATCTGATTTAGACTGTACTATCTGACCAAATAATAACAATATATGTCCATGTATACATGTAAATAGAATTATATGTAACAAAATAGGAAGTAATTGAAGCTTCCAATGAATTTTATCATGCTTTCAACCCAATCGCAATCATCCATAAGCCCAGAAGTCGGACCAATTTCTCAGGCCTCAGATACATTAGAAACATTCACTTTACCAAGCAATTCCAAATTTCACAAGATCACATTAAGCCATTAAACATCACATGACCACCATTCTTTAAACTATCAGACATCACATAATTGCCATTCTTAACCCTAGAAAATTAAGGTATGCCGAAAGTGCGGTGGAATACAGATTAAGCAATTAATGTATGGGTTTGTGCATTTGATTATAGATTATGCAACTTATTACAGATTATTCAAGGTGTAATTGTGTTATGTGAATCTATATATAAACACAAATGTGTATAAATACGTTTTATCCTATATTTATTAATGAAACAAAAATATACACTTGGGTTTTTGCACTATATTTACAATGGCCATACTCAGCCTGCTACTTACTGTTGGTGAGGTATAGCTCCTAGTTCTAGTATGAACTATGAAAGACTGGCTGTACTATGATAGCCTACCTCATGGATCGGTCTGGTGACACTTCCAGCTGTACTTGACAGTTTTTTCCCTAGCAGCTTTTAGTCCTGAACATGAACTTGCCTCGCTGTGTCAACCATTACTGTCTGGAAACAAATTGTCTTTCAGCTCTGTAACTAATTCTCTGCAGAACGTATGGAGAATGTGAATACTGCCATTCAGCTTTGTGACAGTAGTTCTCTGATTCTATCTTCAAAAGGGTTGACTTTATTTTCAAATCCGTATTCATAATTGAAACATTCTGCTTCAGTGAGCCTCATTGTCTATTGGCTCATTTTTGCCATTGGCTATGCGTTATCTATCTGTATATGTATAGTTTCATGGTAATGAATGCTGAATATGATGTAGATAAAATGGAATCTAAACTAGTCCATTATTTGAAGCCAGGTTGAAATATGACATTCTCTCCCCTGACTAAAATTAGTTCCGAAGAACATCGTGCGAATGTGTTGTTAAGTATCTTTTGTGCTTGTGGTCTTAACTGATTAGGTGATCTCAGCAGGGCCAATATTGTTAGTCAATCTTGAAACTACATGGCTGTTGACTCATCACTGGTCAGATTGTGACTTTTGTTTTGTCACCTGACAAGGCTTTGCTGATGGCTTGCGACATATAGTTTAACCTTAGTGGGTTTCAATATCTGATATATTCATCAACTGTTTTAGTCACCACTGTTTATGATCCTTCAACTTCAATTACAATTTCTGGATTCCATTTGATTCCCTTAAATATGCAGCATAGGTTTGCACTTTTAGTTTTATGCTTTATTTTGAGGTTCAAACCTGGATTATTAACTATCTCTTGAGTTAACCTGTTGGATTTAGTGTTGTGAGTTGGTTCATACTATAAAACCTATGCGAATGAACCAATCATGTCCTAATAAATTGCTCTGAGAAGCAGATATCTAATTTTAGTGATCATTGTAGCTTTGACTCTTGCCTGATCCAATAGTGCTAGTAGATTGCATTGGTAATCAATGATTGTTTTGCTGGTAGAATGTAGCTGATATTTATTTTTCTCATTAATGATGGCCCATGAATATTTGGATACTGCAAACCCAGTGTCCAGTTTCATTGTTACAGGCATATTATTAATTATAATTCTGCATTTGAAAGCAGAATCTACGCCTCTCAGATAGTTAATACAGGAATTTTGTTTTTTAGATTTTCAATTGCCCATTTGACTTTTTTGAATGGACTCTTTCATTTCTTCATAAACAACTTGTTGTTTCCTTGAAAAACAAGCAGTCTTTACATGCCTGATGCAGTATATACACACTATATACCTGTATGGATATTTGGTCTGAGCATGTATTCATTAGTCACATCTATAAGGTTTTTTATTCAGTTGTTGGTGATGTATATGAGCAGTGATTTTTACTGTCAGCTGGGTGCATAACCAACCCATTTTTCTGTTCAATGGTTTAAATGCTATAGTCCGTTTTCTTCAATGGAAATACCTGACTAACTATTGATTCCACCAGACAGATAGTGGAATTACATTTTAGATCAGGGTCCATTAGGAGCTTGTCTCGGGTTGTAGTCTCATACCACAAATAAAATTATTTTGTAGAGCTTCGATGAGGAAGTCTTTGAAATCTTATTTTAAAGCTAATTTTTTTATTCTGATAGAAAATCTCTAGCCTTTTCCCCTTGCCCTTGTGTAAAGAGATTGAAATGGTTTCTGCTTTATCGTTAGAAGTTAGCAGAAAAGTTATTTAGTCGAGACATTGCTTTATCAAAAATCAAGGTTAGCTTCTTGCCCTTGTGTACGGAGATTGAAATGGGTTTTGCATTATCGTTAGAGGTTAGCAGAAAAGTTATTTAGTCAAGACATTGCTTTATCAAAAATCAAGATCACAGACTAGATGGCCTATGCTTGAAGAATCTTGCAAGTCTGATTCAATGACAAAGATGAGAGTGGCTTATTTTAATTAAGGTTTTTGGATTTGATTAGCCTGCATATAAAAGGGAAATTGATCCTTGTAACTTGGTCAAGTTTTCGAATAATCCAGACCAAATTCTTCAAGTGAATTAATTTTAACCATTTTATTTTTCCTCTCTGTATGCCATGAGAAAAAATTCTTTTATTTATGATGAATAAATAAACACACACATTGATGTATAATCTTTTTTTAATGAGCCACTGTTAGCATAGCTGACAATTATTTTGATTAAAGATAAAATCTAATATCCCACTGGGGGAGAAGTTTCTGCCTTTATTGTATTTGCATTTGATTTGAAATTTTTATTGACTAACATTAGCAATCCATTTTTTTGATTAATTACAAAATCTAACCATCCACAGGGGCAAGTCTTTATCATTTTAGATTATCATTTTAAATGTTTTTCCAGCTGTGGAGGAAAAAAATTTTTTTGATTTGTCGACGGCATCAAAATCTATTGCCTTTGCAAGTGAATTGATATAAACATTGATGCAAGTAAATACATTTATTAATATATTTATTTACAAACATGAAAACAAATATACACTTGTGTATTTACATTATATTTACAATAGCTATCTCTGCCTGCTACCATTGGTGAAGTATATATAGCTCCTAGTTTAGGGTGAACTACATGAGAAGGGACTGAACATGCCCTTATAAGTTTCCTACCATTTTCCACTGCACTGTGACAGCGAGTATGTCTGGAGACACTTCTGGCTATACTTGATAGTTTGCCTTATGTTACTGTTTGATTCTAGCAACTTCCAATCCTGAACATGCACTTGTCTCACTGCATCAACTATTATTGTCTGTCAACTATTGCCTGGAGAACATAGATTCTGTTTTTTAGCTCTGTGACAATAGTTATCTGTAAAATGTGTATAGAAAATGTGAATACTGCCACTCAGCTTTATGACAGCAATTCTCTGACTCTATCTTCAAAAGGTTTGACTATTTATTTCCAGATTCCCTTTCTTAATGGAAACATTCGGATTCAATCTGCATCATTGCCTATTGGTCTGTTGTTGCCATTGGCTATGTGTTATCTATCTGGATGTAGGTTCATGGTAATGAATGTTCAATCCAATATAGTGTACCGGGTGGATGGTTTACCAGAAAAATTTATTAAATGGACAATCTAAATTCCCTGAAGGAGTAAATACAATCTATATATTTTCGCTCTTTAATAAAATTATAACTTGAAATATAATTTGTTAACTTATGTATGATACAATATTTATTACTAATCCCTTGCAATTTATGTATTGCTCCACCCCGGCCTCTTAGACAGAGTAGAGAGTACTCAAAGAACACCTGAATCCAAGCCAGCAGATATATAAGTAAAATATATCTGACTGACCACATTTAAAGGAAACAGATTTCTTCTCGACTGTTGAATTCAACACCACATTCAAAGCACTTTTTTGTTTTGTAGAAACACGGGCGCCAGTTACCCAGAGGATAAATAACTCACTTTGAACAATGATAACTAATTCAACGCATAAAATACACCCATGACTAACTCAGTCTATTGTAATACATTAATAAATTATTGATTTACTTAGTGGTAATAAAAATTGACCGACAAAATTAGCTTTAAGTTTTAAAGACAATTTATTTTAATTAATATTCATTATACTAATTTTAAATACTTTTGTAAATCTTAACTAACATAACACTCGTGTTTTTATCTAATGATCACGTTTTCTTAATTCACACACACTAGAATATTATATAACAAAGCATTAAATAATATTTGACATTTAAAAACACACACATCAATATTTCATTTATGTATGCTATAGAGTTCATTATTACTTGACTCTGGGAGGTTTCAAACTAATGCGATGGCTACTTTAGAAATGAAAATAAGAAAAATGTTATTACCTAGGATTTTAGAACGTGGACTTCTTGCTGTTTGCTGTGAATTTTATTTTAATAGAATTTTGTTTTCTTTCTCGTTGCTGCTTCAAGTGAGAATATTTTCAGCCGGCTGGATTCGACGTTTTCTTGAAGAGTTTTATTATTCTTCGGTGTTACTATTCTTGGAGACAGTTAAACATTGATGGCGGATTTCAAGTTGTTAGGCAAACATCCTTTTCTGGGCAGGTTGGATGTTCCCTGGACTCAGGCCAGAGAAAGTCATATGTTTTCGAGGTTTCTAACACTGTGTTGTCAACTGATCAATTGACTGATTTAATTTGATGTGATCTTGCTGGACTGAACTGCATTCTTTCTCAATTGCTATCTCAACTGAACTCAATCTCAACTCAACCTCAACTGACTGTCCGATAAAAAACTGGACTATTTATTAATAAGATGTGTTGTCATTTTGATATCCTCCAGCTATGTCTGTTGAAATTTCTTTCTTGCCTTTAATTACATTCCTCGAGATAATCTTTTAATCCTGTTGCTGGAGATGTTAATTAGCAGCCATTGCAAACTTATTGTTGTTTTTTGTTTAACTTATTAGCTGTCGCAAAACTTGTTGTTTTATAGATTTTTAACTTAGTAGCCATCGCTGAGTGTTTTAATTTTTTAACTTTCATTTATTTCATTTTAACACACACGTATTTATGCTATGTTTACAATCACACACATATATTTTATTAACAAGCTCACATTACTTCGTCATTTACGCACATGTATATTTTAATCTAAACTCAACACTAGTTTTAAGATTACTTTTTCTTTCTTTAACTCAAAAGAGATAGTTTTTATTTATTTGAAAATCAACTTCTTTTAATTTGACATTTCTAAAGCAAACCCCGTTCCCCCTTCTAATTAATTAATTGTAACTTTTATTTCAACTACTAATAATAGAAAAAAAACAAACTCTTTGACTTTTAATTTTACATTTCGAAACAAACTGCAATAAAAAAAACTTAAACTTTTACATACTATTTTTTTTTAACGAACTGTATTTTATTTTAATTTTTAGACAAAATTATTATATGTACCAATACGATATTGGTACAATAGATAAGGTGGAATATGGACTAGTCCATTAGTTGAAGGCAGGTAAAATATGATTAATAGAATATGCATTTGAATATAAATGATGCAAATTACACTAAACTGCAGAAATTAGTATGCGTTCATTATAGTAGTGAGCAAAGTAAGATATGGTATGCACTTAGAATGTGAAACAGTGCACTTACTAAGAAAATGAATGAGTGGAGAATATCTGTATATAGATAAAGATATATACCGAGTAGTACATTTAGAGATATATAAAAATGCAATATAGAGAGCATACCAATAGCTCAAACAAGCTCTTAATTAATAAGTGCGGTATGAGAAAATATTAAAATCTCTATCCAGAATACTCTTATTGAAACAGTAAGATTCGTATTCGAATCTTAAGTTCACCCTTTTCTGTCGTCTATCACTGACCGGTCTATCCCGCCCAAATTTAAACTTTTTGGTATCGAATTGTGTGTAACAATATTAAAAATGTACAAGTATATGTAGAATTCAGCATAAACACGCGCACATTTCGATCTCAAATTAAAGGCAATAAATAGGGTTAAAATAATATAATTTAGATTTTTTTTAGTTATATAATTTTGTATAATTTTAATCATTTATTTTGGATTGTAAAGTTCGTATTTATTGCTTTGTTTAAATTTCGTTTAATAATAATTCTAAAAAAATCTGATGTAATATTTAATTAAAAGTTAAAATAATCTTATGTTCCCTTTTTGTCTTTGAAATTTAAAAGCATCGGTCAGTGATAGATAATAGATTAATTAAAGAAAAATTCCCCAAAATGTAATTAGTAAATGTAAAATGTAAACAATAGAACGGCAGCTTTCTTTAATTAAAACCAACAAAATGCATTGATTATCCTCAGGGCAGATTAAGTAGAACCTAAAAATACCTTAACAAAAATGTGAAAGATCAAGATAAAAAAACAGGCCATCTTAGACTTGCTGGAGACATTCACTTAAAACTTTAGCTTTGCTCTCGATCACTGAGAGTCTCCAAAAATATAAAAATAATTTGTTCCTGCCAAGGTATGACCGAGTAAAGCACCTAGATTATTCTCCATCGGGAGATGGCCTATTGGATGCCGAACTTTCCATTGCCCATCATAAATTCACCATAATGATCTGCTGCCTAAAATAAATGAGAAAGCTGCTGCTGCTGTTAAAATAAATGAAACACCTCAATACCAGAAAGAACTGCCAACCACGAACCTTTTGCTACTAAACTAATGGAATCAGAAAACTTTTTATAAAACAGGTACCTGTCTGTGTTCAAACTCTAGAGTACTCTAATAATATGCTATAGCACTTCTTCATATTACTTATCTAAATTATAAAATGTAAAAACTATCATTTGTATAACTAAAATTGAATAATTAATTTAATATGTAAATTTCTCTAATAATCTAGCTTACCTCACTCTATCTTTCTTGGGTGCGTATTTCTCAAATCTACATTTTATCTATAGTTATTATTTAATTATTGCATGCTCATAATTGTCTCAATTTTCAAAGTTTAAATCTATGATCGCTTGGAACAATGAATGCGTGTCAAATTTTCATTAATATTTGCTTTCATAACTAACTTAACTTTCATATAAATCGACACACATTCAATGCATCATTTATTGTAATGCAGGGGTCTACTACTTCGCAAATGGCTGACGTATTAGTTATAATAATTCCCAATTTATATATGTTTTGTATTTATTAAATCATCATGAATAATTCCAGAAAATTACATTTCTTTGAGAGTCACCAACGTTCTTTAGTAAATGTTGATAATATTGGGCCGAATTAGAAATTATTTAAATCTTATCATAATCGTTTATACTTATACATGTGTTACGTTTTAAAGACGCGATGATCTATTCCGCCGTAAATATTCCGGATTCTTCAGGGTTGAAATTAACCCCAGTCGTCCTACACAAGTGGACATAATAAATGCTCCCGTAGGATTTGACCCGTCATGCAGCCAGCCGGCAAATTGCGACACGGACCGCTTGTCCCTGGTTATGCTTATGTGACACCTTACTTCGTTGGGCCGAGGCAGAGACCAGCCCGACAGTCTTATAAACTCATTCGCGGCATTGCAGTTTCAATGTACTGCCATTCCATATCGCCTTTCTAAAGCATACCACGTGTTCCTTTAGTTAATTTTATTATTCTATATATCACTCCGCCTATGCATTATCTTCATAATTCACTCTCAAATAAATGTTTGCCCTTAGTCATAAATAAATATTTTAATTAAATAAATATATGTCTGCCGCTACTCTTAAATCTTACTTTAGACTTTTGCATTGCAAAGGTATAAATTCCCCAAGGCATGCATTAGAAATACTTACTCGAGAATTTTAGGTAGCTAGATTACGCCTTCAAATAAATGAATTCCTTTTGTAAACATTACAGTATCGGAAATACCGTTACTGAGGTCCTCAAGATAAAATAAGGTCGAAACAAATAAATGTATTTTTTTTGTAAACATTACAGTATCGGAAATACCGCTACTGAAGTTTTCAATATAAAATAATGTCTAAATAAATAAATGTATTCTTTAAAATATAATAGTATTGCAAATCCCGCTAATGAAGCTTTGAATCCATAAAATATTATTAGTAAATGATTTTCTTATTAAAATGTGTGAATAAATAATTTTAAACTATACGTCTGCAGTTACATTTCATTTATTCGATACCCATTCTATATAATATTTCCTCGATTATGTAAATATGAATGTTTAATTAATATTAGTTTGATTATTGGCTAATTCGAGAATAAAATCATGAATCTCTTGCATATCCCTGACCACCGTGCCTAAGGAAATATTTACTAATGTCACATCAGATGCGTTGTTTCGTGGATTGTCTTGTGGAACCGATAAACTATGTTCGAACTCAGTAACACGGGTGGCTTTGCTACCTCGATGATGCTGCTGTTCTGTGTGGTGGTCGAATTCTGCACTATGTTTACGAGTCACACGTTTTCTGACTGTTACATTATCTCCAGACTAACTGGTTTCGAGCTTATTTGGACAGTCGACCTAAAATATCAACTCAAAATCCAGCACTTATTTTATATATATATATTTAAGTAGAAACTCTGAAATTTTCGGGCATGAAAATGTCTTTAGATCTAGTTATCTAACTTAAATAGCTATATAGTTCAGATTTACCATATTTTAATAGCCTCAGCATAGCCAAAGCCTTAAAGGTAAAGTTATAATAATTAAAAAAACAACCATAAGTTCGAAAACAGTTGGTCTGGAGATAAGAGTATTTTGAATAGAGAATTTAAATATTTTCTTATACCGTACTTATTAATTAAGAGCTTGTTTGAGCTATTGGTACACTCTCTGTACTGCATTTTTGTAACTACAAGCTTATAAAAGTAATGTCAAGTTATATATGACTTGCTTTTTTAATTATCAGAGATTATTATCAAATTTAACCTAATGTTTGATAAAGTGTATTTACTATGAGAAGATGAACTCAACATTGTTATGTTTTCATTGTAGTGTTGAGTTTTATTTGAGACAATAAATATTGATCCGTATTCAGCTGGCAATGTCAATATTGAAGCAGTTGAAACTCAGGGAAACTGCTTGACACTTGGAGAGAGTCATGTAAGAAACAAAAACAGCAAATAATTAATGAAGAGAAAAATAATGGTATTGTTAGTGAGTTTGATATAAACAATGTAGCAGGATGGCAAATCTAGGACTCTAGAGAGATTTAAGCTTATCAATAAAATAGTGGATGGCAAACTTAGAATAATGGTTGATGTTGATGTGAATGTTGGTAAAGATGTATTTCAAATGGCTAATGAACTGTGTGACCCAAAAGTTCTAGAGGAAGTGTCTTTCCAAGAATTAAAAGTTAAGCATACATTTTAAGCCTACTTATGGCACATCTACAGTTTAGAAACAGAAGCCAGGCCCCAAATTACAACATGCAATTGTATATACTTGCTAAATATTGCAAAGTTGGATGATATGCTAGCAAACTGAGATAAATATTACTGAATGAAACAGAATTAACATACAACCATACCATTTGGAAAAGTCCAGCCTATGAAGCTGTGATTGAAAATGTGGCAGAATTCCAGAAAAATAGGGTGTTAAAATACTCAAAAGTAACTAAATAAAATGAAAATTGGGACTAAGAATTGTAAGAGTACTGATAATGTCTGTATGCTATTGTTACAGTGGTAAAGGCCATATGAAAAGGAATTGTAAATTTAGGAAGACCACTTATTGCAAGTTTGTTACAACAAACAGAAAGAGCAAAAATGAGATTCTATTGAACTTAATCGAGGGGAAGCATTGGCAAAAGACTTAATGTCAAAAAGACGAATGATATTAACAACAATCATTATATTGAATGTTCATATTTGTAATCAGAAAGTGAGAATGGAAATCGACAGTGGAGCAGGCATATCTCTTGTCACAGAGAGATTGGTCGATTATCACAAGGAAATATAATTAAAGTATACCAATAGCAAAAATGTAATGGAAACTAATATAAATGGAAACTTGATAGAAATATGAGGCATAATAACTCTACCAATGAAAATAAATTCAAATGTTAAGATTCTATTGTATATTGTGACAAGAAAGTTAGGCCAGATTCGAGGCCATAATTGATTTAAGCTCTTAGGGATTATGATAAAAATAACAAAAAGATTACAGCTAGAGATGGAAGACAGAAAAGTTTTCACAGTTGGTTAATTTGGGTCCATCTGAATTAAATACTGCTTCAAAAATGAGGAAATGCTTAAACATTTAATAAAGAGAGGTGTTCTATTGTCTATTGAAGAATCATAGTGGACAACACACACAGTAACGTATTTGTTTATGTGGCAATTATTTAGTAGCACTAATAAATATATTAATAAAGGAGCATAACCTATATCTAGTGTTCATGTGGTCTCAGCATTGTTATGAAAAGCATCATACTTTGCTAATATCAATCTATAGTCCACATTCCATCAGATTTCAGTTACACTTGAGATTATTTAATGTAATAAATTGCAGTATGGAGTAACCATTGCCCCAAATATAGCCTGCTACAAGTATGGAAGGAATCATTCTTTATCTAAATATTATTTTGATAGCTACTGAAACTGAAAATGAACAAGTGAACACAAAATATATGCTAGATTAGAGAATTTTGGTATGCTGTTAATTGCCATGAAGGGTATTTGTTGCACTACAGAGATAAAATTTTTAGGACATGTTATTAATTACAAAGGAAAATACCCAAATCCAGAAAAAGTAAAAACTTTTAAGAATGCTCCTAAACCTAAAAAGGTTAAGAATATGCAAATCTTTTTAGATGTATTAAATGTTTTTGAGTTTCCAGAAAGGAAAATCACATGCAGCGATGCCATTATAGGATTTAAAAAAAAACATCAATGGAAATGTAGAGTCTAGCAAGACATAGCATTTAAGAAAGTTAAAGACTTGTTAATTAGAGTCAACTCGTCGGCCATTACAGAAATGACCAAGAAGTAATCATGACAACTGATGCTTCCAAATATGGAGTTGACACTTACTTTACATAGAGTATTTCGAGATGAATGTCTCATTGTGTATGCGTCCAAAATTTTAATTGTAGCTGAAAAGAACTAGTTAGCTAGATAAGGAAGCTTTAGCGATGGTATTTGATGTAAATTTTTTTTTATCAATATATATAAAATATGCATTTAAGATCTATACAGACTATATATAGAAGACTTCTGTTCGAAAGACTAGGAAATCTGAATCATGATATTAAATGATCATAAGGATAAATATATTGATATCCAATGATTTTAAACTTATATATAAGCCAGGAAAAGAAATTGGTTATGCTGATGTGCTGTCAAGAATGTTGAATATGCGTAAGTATGAACCTTGGACCATTGAGATAAATTGTATAGATCAATAGATTTGTATGTATTAAATAGTGCTATTATAATCAAATGGACTAAAGAATATTCTAGAAAATTCTTGGTGTCAACTAGGTAAAAACTAGATTAAAGACTTATGACCACAAAGTCATATATGCTTTGTAGCTGAGTAATTTGAAATGTGCATGAGAGTCTGTCCATGTGCAATGGATGCATTTTAATTACAGACTACATATTAATTCCTACAAAAGGAAGGAAGTATGTACTGGAATGGTACATGAAAAGCATTCCAGCGTCATTAGAATAAAGAATTAGCAAGATATGTGTGGGGGCGTAATATGAATTGTGAGATTGAACATTCAGTTAAGTGCTGTAGAGCAGGTCAATCTATAGCCAAATTACCCCCCCTCCTAGAAATGTGAAATCATGACTATAAGCCACTATAATGGTCAGGGTGTAAAGACTTTCCCTATTTGCCATACACGGTGCCACTAGGCCATTTGAATCTAGAATATTTATAATTTAGGCAGATACTTTTTGTTAGTTCTAATTTTATTTTATTATTGACCATTAGCCCTTGCCACTAGTTCAAGGAGTAGCTGAGATTTATAATAAAACTTATTTAAAACATTTCAATAAAGAAAAAGATTAAAAAAAAAAATAAACCACTGCCAGTAATTATCACAAAACATACATTTACACGCATATATATAACTTTGAGGAATAAATTAATATTGCTTTAGATTTTATTGTTAATTTTAAATTTAAGTTGTTATTTTAGTAAGTCCGCACAAATGGACAGTTTATATGATATTTTTATTTTAGAATGTTGAGTATAGATAGGCTACAAAGAGTATGCAATTAAAAACTTTTCAAAACATTCAACTTCAGGCTAAAAGTTCGTAACTAAACCAACGCTCCTTCCTGATATACAAACACAACCAATGCAATATGAAGATGTTAGCATAAAACCACGCTGACAGGAATGTATGTCTGCAGCGTGGCAATATGAAGATTTTAGCATGAAACCACGCTGACAGGAATGTATGTCTGCAGCGTGGCAATATGAAGATGTTAGCATAAAACCACGCTGACAGGAATGTATGTCTGCAGCGTGATATTATTTAAAAGAAATGATCCTCATCCAGTACAGGAATGTATGTGTGTCTGGTGAAGGAATCATATATATAAAACATTAAAAAAAGAAATGCTTCGTATAGAGGGAGAGCGGTTGCCGATTCAGTCCCTATCCGTAGAGCGAAAAGGGGTCAATGTTGCTGAAATATATCTGTGTCCATTGCAACGATATAGCTACACCCCAAATATAGCTACACCTTTGGGGTGATGCATTCATTTGTACACATTGCCCTGTATGCTAACACACTTTACATTACATTGCTATAAACACCCATATATCCCTCTACTAGCATCGCCTCAACTACAAAACAAATAGTCTGAAATTAACCCTCTTAAACTAACATAAACATTAACAAATCTATGCAGCCATCTACACCCAACTTTGAATTTAAAATAATTTAGTTAATAGACTAAAAAATAAAACAAAAATGGAAATGATTAGCAAACATTATATATATAAAAAAAATAATGAATTGAAGAGTTCTTTTGATAGTCAGATAAAGAGTTCATTTAAAAATCTACTATTAGATTACTAATTGCAAGTTTGTAAAAGTTCATATTGAAAATCACAATTTATACTTCCCATGATTTCGGCAGATTTATAGAAGTCCATCCTAGTGATTACTTTTGTAGATTGTCCATCCTTGGGAATGAAACTACTACTTGCCATTCATTTGGTCAGGAACCATCATCGGGAGAACTCAGCTGGTGCGTGCAAAGGAAACTAATTTTATTGCAAGACCCCTACTTCGCAGTCCGCAATACAGTTGCAAGGTTAATAGCCAGATTCAAACAATAACTAATGAAGTCAATAATTTTCTTTTTTTATAGTATTAGGCCTTCCTTATCATGAATTTTACGGATCCATCGAACATGAATTTCATTTTTTCTTAAGGTCCGAATGTTTTTCTTTCGGCCCATGCATGGCTTGGTACTAACATTGGTCATTCTGTTTCACAATCTTTAATTTTTTTTATCTCTTATCTGACTTTTCAATTATTTAAGTGCCCCACAGACTAGTTTGCTTTACATTTAATTAATACAGCAATCATTTCCGTTTACTAAGAAGATTAAACATGATTCTTAAAATAGAAATTAATTAACATTTATTTCTCTTTTCTTTTATATAACTTTTTACTGAAAGTAATAATCTTTAGATCTTTACTTTTTTTTTTTATATTTCTTACTTTTAAATACTTTTTTTTTTTAAAAATACTTTTAAAGTTTTCCATCTGTGTGATAATATATATGTTAAATAAATATTTAATTTTCCGTTGTTTTTAGTAAACCAATTTTTATTTAAGATTTATTTTCTCCTTTATTTTAATTTTAAAATAATATAGCAGCATATGTATATCATTATGCGACTAAAACATGGCAAAGGATTTATATGAACCACACTGGATCTTTTAATGGATTCTTTTTAGTTGTCATTGACTTTTATTCAAAATGGACTGAATATAGTGTTATAAAAAATATGAGGGAGAACTAAATAACAGTATTAGTGAATTGTTTGCATGTCATAGGTATTTAGAAACAATTGCTTTATATAACAGACCCGGATTCCTTTCACTGCAATTCAAATAATTTTTAGTTAGCAAGGGGTTTCATCATGTTCCAAGACCACTATATCACCCTGAATTCAATAGATTAACAGAGAAGTCAATGCAATAATTGAAGTTAATGTTAAATAAAACTTATTATAAGGATAATAACGCTAGCCATATTTTACCAACAATTTACACTGAATACTACTACTAGGAAAACACAAATGTTGATGAAAATAAATTCTGATAGGAAAACACTGAAATGTTGATGAAAATGAATTCTGAATCCACATATCTGTTTTGGTCATTAGTAAGATTGAGAAAAAGAAAGGTCTATTTGAACAGTGTGAAATATAATGTTGGAAAAATAATATGGATATATGACATACTGAAAAAAAAGTGATGAACGTGTTGTGTCTAAAGCATTATTGAAACTACTGAGATTGATATAGCTAGCTGATAGCCATAAAGTCCAAAAACATTAACTATCTTAGAAGTTACCATAGTAAGCCACGGGAATCAGTGGTTAGAAAAATGTTTTCTTCCATAACAGAAATGGTAGATGCTGTGATAGAAGATTGTGATTGCACAAGATAAAAATCATGAGAAGTCTAGAATTGAGCTGACAGATTAAAATTTTTTGGGAGAAAAGTAACCAGATTAAGGATTTAACAAAAGTACCTGTGGCATATTTTTTTAGTTTGCTCAACAGCTGGAAGAAGAAAATAGATTAAAGTCCAAGAAGGATAAAAGACCGGTATCCTCATCTAGACGAGGGTGAGATCGGAGAAGACCAGAAAGATTTAAAGATTGTTATTTATAATTAGATGTGTGGACAATTTTCTAGAGTGAGTGGAGGAATGTACTGTCTGAGTAAATAATATTTTATGCACTTGTATAAGATATAAATAAAGTTATTATGTTTGTTTGTAATAACTCGCCAGACAGGAAGTTTAATAAATTTCCCTTTGTTAATACCCTAGAAAATTAATGTATTCAGAATGTGCATTTGAATATGAATTACTAATGCAGATTATTCAAGGTGCAATAAAAACTACAGAAATCTGTGTGTTATAGTGATGCATTACAATGTGGGTTATAATAGTGCATTACAGTGTGCATACAGTAGTATGACTAGTGAACAAAGTAAGAGATGACACTCAAAGAAAAAGTGAAACTGCATATATTCAGAAAATGAGTGTGGAGAATATCTGCAAATAAAAATATATGCCAAGTAGTATATATAGAGAGGTATAGATGTATTAAATCTAACCTAATGTTTGATGTGTGTTTATTATGAGATTTGTAACTGTATTTGTAATAGCATTTAAAATATATATACTTGTTCATGTTGAGTTAATAAGCTCATATTTGTTAAGTTTTTACCATAGTGTTGAGCTTTATTTGAGATAGTGACATATTCAGCTGGTAATGTCATTATTGGACCTATATATAGCAGATCCTAATCATTTTAAATTAAGCTTTAGTTTGACGAATTATGGGTACTTATGCGTTAGACCTGCAAGGACATAATAAACACATTTAATTAATAGTATCTATTGTAATGTTTGTATTTTTGTTATATATTGTTTGAACTTTTTTTTTAGTATATAATATAAAATAAAAACACGAGACTTTAAAATTATTGATATAATATACTATGTGATTATTATTTGACTTTATATTGTTTGCACTACAAAGCCTTTTTTTTAATTGTAAATGTGTTTGTTTTTTTTTTCAAATAAATTTTTTTTCTCTAAATATTGACATCTAATGTTAAATCTTTTTTTTTTTTTTGATTGATGTGGTTTTGATTGTTTACTTGTTTGATATTTAATGGCAGGTCTAACTCATAAGTACTGAATTAAGATACAATTAATAATAGCAAAGTGTTTAACATAGGTAATGATTAACACGATTTAAACCTTTTCATTGCATTACTTACTTTTATATATAGATAGAGTGAAATATGTGGGATATAAAAATGCAAAGAACTATACAAAAGTAAAATCAAATAAACTTTTATATAGAAAAAATAATTTTTGAAGCTAAGTCTCCAGAAATTGATAGAAGTGTTTTGAATGTAAAATAAATTATTTCTAAAAGTAATTCCTGGAGTTTTGCAAAATTTAATTTATATTCAAAATTAGTATATGATTTCCCAATGGTCCGATGATACTTCAGAATACAATAGTGGAAATGGCAAGATCTTAAAAGAACCATTACAAGTTTTTCAAAAATCTTTTGTCTTTTTATTTAAGTGAACAGGGAAACTGATAATTTCTCACTGTTTTTATTTTATTATTTGTAATAGTCACAATATATGCAATGTTTATATCATCTTGACTACATGAGTTAAATTGATAATTATAAAATATTAAAAATGTTTGATTATATATATTGAAATATTAATTATATCAGAGATCTATTTATATTCATTTAAATATCCGTATATAAATATTTAAAAGTAGTTTAACTTATTATTTTTTTCATTTATTTGAATATGGCTTTGCATTTATGATTTTTCACTGACATTAAAATTAAATTAATTTCACTCCTGTTGTAAATGGGAGACATAGCACAAGGTTGTGAATAAAAATGCCAGTGTAATACAGTACTGCAAATTAACAGTGTTGAGTGAATTTCAAACTTCTGCTTTATTTACCTCTGCAGACATAATTTTGTGGTAAGGAAGATCAATTTCATTCTAACAAAATGACTTGGGTGTGTTTATTCTGGTGGTTACATCTTAATTCTTTTCTTAATTGAAATACATTAGTGATATAATTAGATAGTCCTACAACCCCTTGTTTCTGAAAAATACCTTCATTTCTGTTCATGATATATTCCTTAATTTTGAACTCATTTTGGGACATTTAACATTTCAGATTAATTGTACATATTTTAGGTATAAACCATTTATATTCCTTGGTAAATTGCATTTTTCAAAATTTTTTTAATATTATGTATATACTAATAAACATACTTTAATAAAACATGATAAAGTGATTGGAAATGGTGATATTAAGCAAAGATATGTACTAGATCCAATTTTTGTTTTTGATTTTTATGGTTGATTTTTGGAACTGTTTGTAGGTAGCTGCTATACAAGGTTAATGATGGAATTTTTAATTTGAATTGATCAAACAAAACAAGAATTTGCTCTTGGATTTCCTATTTTTACAAATTCAAAAGTTGGTTTACAAGTGTTTTTAAAGTTTTGAATGCATCATATAAGAATTATTAATAATTAATAATCAAAAAACTCGAGTCCTTTATCAACTACTGATGGAAGAAAAATCTTCAGAAAGAGTGGCTATCTGTTTGAGAAATGTAAACCAATTTAAATATCTTAATAGAAAATTCAAAAATGATGTTAGATGTTGAGATATAATATCGGCACACATCTCCAAAACATTGCTGTTTTTAAAAAGTTAAAACAATGGCATTACATTATAGGGTTATAATTATTTTAACTTAATTAGCAGTATATAGAATTGTTACTTTATCTACTTTTATTGTGTTGAAGTAATACTTAAATACTCTATTGACATATGGCAAGTTCATAAGATAATATGTTTTTCAGCTTACTGGATTTGATACTACAGAGTCCATTGTTGTAAAATTGCATTGTCATTGGATTGAACATGTTAATTGAAAAAGTAATACAAGACTTTTTAAAAAATAATTTATATTGAAGTTGGGCATGGTTTTTATAAGAGATAAATCCATTTATGATATAACAATTATTTCAAAATCATTCTAAAGAAGTGGAAAGATATTGATAAGGATAGAAGACTTTGAAAAACCACAATTGCACATGATGTTAAGTCTTTCCAAAAAAAAGTTTGTTTCAGAAAAATCAAAAGAAAGCATCACGAAATAACATTTGTTGTTCACAGATTAGTTTGTATGTTGTTTGGAAAATCATCTCTAGCATATTATTTATGTTATTGCTTTATCATTTTATCTTTTTTTTTTTTTTGCCTCAAAATTGAAATGGCCATACTTGTTTGCAAATGGCTGCTGCTACTCATTTCATTTACATATCTTCTTTAACTAAATAATATTTTTACAGAAATAGTTACATGCATATAAATATACAAAGATAATTAATCCAAATATATATATTTTCAACCGAATACATATCTATAGTATTGTAATGATTTAAATTGGATAATCATTATTATGTGATTTATTTTTATGTTTGACCTAGCTATATAAGTCTAAGGCTGTTAATTTCATTTTTAAAGAAGGTAAGAACAATTATCATATGTGTTCTGAATCTATTAATGTTTTAGATTCTAGAAAGATAAAATTCAACTGTCTTTATGAAAGAATAATTTTTTTTGAGTCCTTACAAGAAGCTGTTTTTCAGGTTATAATTTTTCAACATTTGAAGAGTTTTGTTGGCTTAGCATCCAAAAATAATCTTTATTGGAGATATGTGTTAATAGATGCTGAATCTGATGTGATCTATGCAACAGGTTTTTGTACATTTTCTAGTAGGCAAACTTGTTTTTTATATTTTGTGAAGGACGTATTAGGAATGTTTTTCATAACTATCAGAAATTTAATGTGAGCAGTTTTTCTCAAAACAAAGCCAAAGAATCAAAAAATAAATTACTGAACTATTAAAGATGATGAACTTAAGAATATTTGCATCATAAGCCAAATATTACCAGATTATTCTTTGCCAGGTGAATAAAATAAATATAAGACCACACTTAAGTACAGAATAAGCTCATATTCATTATTCAGAAGATTATGAACTGTTTACAAAATTCTTAAGTCTTATTTGGATGGGAAGTTAGACATACTATCTTATTGTGATAAAGTATAAGGCCTTTGATTTTGCAAGAAAATTCCAAAATTTTTACATTCTTATTAAGAAAATTTATTAAGGCAATATGAGAATTGATGAATTATTGATTAATGTAATAAAGTAGATGAAATCAGGCTTATGAATTATCATTATTATTTGATGTTTATTAGAGCAGATTTTAACAAGTAAAAATTAATGGATTTTTGTATTTAAGAATTTTGGAGCCTTTAAGTAAGGGACCATTTTTTCACAAACAGTATTAAACACAAATAAATAATAAACAATAATTTTAAAATTCCAAAGAAATTAACAGTAAAGAGTATATATATATGTTTAATTTTCAATCTGATAGCCATTGGTGTCACTAAACAATAGTGTCCAGTGATAACACTTGGTTATTGTTCATCTCCCTTATTACACTTGCTTATAAAGTTGATATAAAATAAAGCTTTTATTTTTGCATTACCATATGCATATAGTTGTACATGTAAATGATTGAACTAAATTAAAATTTATGCTTGTTATTTTTTTTCTTATAAAGTATTGAAGCTCCAAGGATTTGGAAACTGATTTAATTGTATATATATATATTGACATTTCAAAATTAATTTTGGTGTAACAATTTTTTTTATATAATTTATTATTATGAAGCAATGCTAATATTTTTAAATATTGAAATTCAGGCTGGAATTTTATAGATGACAGATAATAGAATGACTTTTAGATATAAGTATTTTTGTGACTAACCAATAAGCAGTGACCATTTAAGAAAACAAATTAAGAGAGAAAATTGAAAAAAATGACATTCTTCCAAAAGCTATTAAAATATTAAAATTAATAGAAAAAATCAATATCAAATAGCAGTATGATGGATTATTAGTACTTAATATTAATGTTTTCTTAACTCATATATTCTTATATGATACCCTAATTACCCAGAAGCATTTATGCCAAATTAATTTGTATTGATCTTTGATGATATATGATGTTTGTTGTCATTGAATTTGACTAAGGATTCTAATAATCAATAAAGCAAGTCATATATAGCATGACTAAGGATTCTGTATTTAATATTAATATTTACTTAATTAATAAATGTGTATACATTTCTGGTTCCAGGGTAATTATAATGCACAATATTTACCCTAGCTCTACAGTCTTTAAGATTGCCATGAAATTGATGTGAAAGTACTTATGGTAAAGGTCAAATGCCATAAAACATAATCTTTTGAAGTCAAATCTTACAATTTATAAGTAAATTCCACATTTTGAATATGAAGAATGAATTTCTTCCAGTTGAAAAATCCGAGTCCTTTATCCAGCTTATCGATATTAATTATTAAAAATGACTTTGTAATAGTTTGTTATTTTATTTGTATCTTATATGCTTATTATGAATATTCATAAATATGCTTAAAATTTAAGATAAACAATATTTTTAATCTGCATTAATTATACTGTTAAAAGTTCTTCAGAATATTAAAATAATAATAGTTAATATTAATTTATTAAAGTATTAAATATATATTATAAGTAATAATTATAGTACAAATTTTATTTATCTCTAAATTATTTATTTGCAAATTTGTAACAATATTTTAGATATTAAATCAAAAATAAATTATTCTATGGAACATTTAACTTTATAAAAAATTGGTACTGATGATAGATTCTACTTTAGCATATGATTCTCACATAGATTGTTCTACAACACTTCATACTTCAAAATGAGGCCTAATTTCAAAATTAAGATGTTGTGCATTTATTTTATTTTATGAGGTTTAATTTCAAAATTAAAATCTTTTACAATTATATTATTTAAAAGATTTTCCTTTGTTTTCATGTTAGGTTATATTTGTTAAAGGACATTCAAATGCTGATTTATTTTCACTACATTCAGCTGGCAGTTTCCACATTAATTATTTCTAATTCAATATTTATTTATTTTCATTGTTTCTAAATTGCCATTTTTTTTTAAATTTTTGAACTGAAAAGTGTTTTGCTCTCAATTGAGTAAGTAAAACAGTTAAGATGTAATCTGTTTGATTAGAATCATCAGTTCTAGCTTGTTTTCTAAAATAAATAAATTGGTCTTTTCATTCATTCAATTTGATAAAAATTTTAAATATTTGACTTGGATGCATATTATTGTATACCATATTATCAGTTTGTCTGCAAATACCCTGATTTATTCTCATAACTAAACTATTCTGAGAGTTTCTTGGCATTTTTGCTAGATGCCCTTGCTTCTAATGAATCTTTGTCTTGCTTGTGAGACAGTATCTCAAAGATCAAGAATTCACACTTTTGATTATTATTTTAGATATATAGAACCTAATGACAATTTAAAATACATTGAGGACATAGATGCAAATTTTACTTAGCATTAAAGTTGATCAACATTAACAAATTTTACATACTTAAAAAATCTTGTGCTAATATAAATAGAATTTTTTTAGATCATGAAATAGAAAGTGGCCATGCCTTTATTCAGAAAATATATAAATCATTTAAAAAAAACTGGCATGACTACAAAAGAAGGATAAAGGAAGCATTGTTTATCACAAACTCCAATAATTTATCCAATCAAAGATATAGCAATATAAATATTTGCAAAGAATGGAATTTAAACATTATCACATTAACAAAATTGAGAATTTTATAATTTTATTTTAGTCATAATTATGAGACACCTCATGAAAGTACACTTGACAATAATTTATTTGTTTAGAAAGAAGTGTGCACATTTTTCTATAGGGTTCTATATAATATTAATTTAAAAATTTAAAAACACAGAATATATTACTTGTTTCCCAATTCATTTGTAGAATTCAGTTTTGTATTCTAGGAGAAATTTTTAAAAGTTCCTTCAAATTTATTTAAAAGCAGTATCCTTAATAAAATTATACACATTATGAGTATGATACACTTTTTGCTTCAAGATTTGATGCTAAAATTTGAAAATAACACATTTGTTAATAAAAGCAAATAATGTTGTTTATATATCCCCCAATGTAAAATTTCTTATTATTCATGAAATAAAACAAAACTAATTCATATTTGCAAAACTTTAGATACTATTACATTATGAACCTACCTAAACTATATTTTTGATTAGCTTTCTAAAATTTGAAGCCATACTGATGTTAAATTGGTATAATATTTGAATTATTAATAATGGTTATAATAATGGAAATTTTGAATGCATTGCTTTTATTTAGCCGAGAGTACAGAGTTGTTTGATTAAAAATAATTAATTACTATAAATAATAAAAAATAGTGCTTAATTATTACAATTGGATCTGAATACAATAGCTATGTCAAATTATGGGAAAATAAGTATCCATAATAATGTGTGTTTTTTTTTACAATAAAATATTTTTCAAATGCATATCATAATAACCTGATGACATTTATTATATGACATCTAAAATGAAGCTTTATCATACATAAATCAGTCTCTGTATTCTTTATTTTATGATTTATTGTCAAAAAGTGCACTCTACTCCTTATTTATTTTAGAGAAATGAAAAGAGGAATTAGCTAAAATGTAAGGATTAATGGATTTGCTTTGCTGATATTATGGCAATGATTGCAGAAAAAATAATATTGAATTTCATATAATTGTGTATTAAAAATGCATAAAGGATTAATAATATGAAAGTAAATAATAAAATTCAAAACATTAAATATAGTACTTTAAATTAGAATTACTATATTTTAAAAACTTAGATAAGTAATAAAAAGGAATAGCAAAAAAGATTAAAGTCAGAATAATATTGTTCAATATTAGCATTTAATAAATAGGAAAATATTGTAAATTGGAATTGATAAAAAATCTGGTTAATTATTTTGTCTGAATATGATATTATGTATTTACATAAATGTGGACAATATATATATATTAGGAAAGATTCTGAGATTTAATATAGAGAAATATAGAAAAAATAATTTGAATTAAGATAACTGTATAGATATGATTGAAAATTCACAAATAAAAATGAAATAAAGATTTGGATTTTTCTAATCATCTACTTATTCTGAATTGTATGTATTTTATCATTATTATTTTGTCAAGAGCATGTATAGACTCAAGTAGTGTTTAACTAGTTGTCTATTGTAAATATATAAAATAATTATCAAAAATGCCACTAGAAGCATTACTGAAAATATTTCATGCTGCTGTTAAAATTAGTACTCTGTTCAGTTGTCAAGATATGCATTATATTTAGACAGGAGGCAGAATAAAATCATTAACTTGAGCAATATAATAAAAATAATGATGTTATCTGAATGAATATGGATAAATAATGAAAGCCAATAATCAGAAATTACTCTGGAATCTAGATGTCTCTATCATTCATATTTGCATAAATAAAATTAGATTGATATAGAGATAATTAATATTTGAGATAGGGAGTATCATGGCATGCTTTGTTTGTTTTAAATTATCCATTTTCCAAAGTAATAAAAAATGCATAAAGGTAGCATATAACTAAGGTTAAGTGTTGATATTTATATTTAGATATTTAATAAATCTGCTTTTGTCAAGCATTGGTGATCGAGAGATCAGCGACAGCTGCTTTACAAGCAGTTGTCCTGGGTTAGCGGGTTCACTTCCCGGCTGATGCTATGACACATGAGAAGAAAAAAAATGTGCTTTTGATGAACTTTGGAAATTCACAAATAGAATTAATTATAATTTCATAAATATGGAATAAGCAATTAATACTAATCATTGACGAAAAATCATTACATAGAAACTGTTTTTGGAGATTTGATTGGTATTGCCAACTTGGTGTTTTTTTTATTAATGCTATCAGTTCTAGGGTATAGTAATGCAGAGTGATTGTTATTAGAATATATATTTTAAGGATAACATTTAACTTTATCATCTGAAGGGTCTCATGGTGCAAAGATAGTTATCTACCTATCATGTGTATGATAGGGTATTCAGATCTAGATCAAATAAAAAATTTTTCAAGAGGTTTGGAAATTTTTTTCTCAGATATCTGGCCTATAGTAAACATAATTAAACAATACAACATTGGTTGGTAAATGGATACCTATTTATCCTTAGCTAGAGAATAAAACAAGAATGGAAAATTACTCAAACCTTCATGTGGCAGTAATAAACAAAGTTGGTGAACACTGCTTCTCCTTTACTATCTCTCTATGATGGATGTTGGAGAGGTCTTTGCCTTGCAGTGGGCTATTTATTATAAAGTATTGTATCTTATTTAAAATAATCTCTAGAAGACAGCCTTAGATCATAAGAAAAAATATATATTAAATAAAAAGAAATATCTTCATTCAAAAACACACACAAAAATAAAAAATTATAAATAGAATGTGTGATAAAATAAGGCTATTTTTTTGCATGTTTGTTAGTCATTAAATTTTACTATCCAAATAAATAATGAAAGTATTTTAAGGACAATAATGTTATGTGCAGTTTAGTGTAATAGGAGATTGTCAGACTCTGGAATATGGGATTTTAGGAACGATTTTGATTCTGGCATTCCACCTTGAACTAATTATGAACTCTCAAGAAATAAAGCCATTCACATATTTATTTTTTATTATGTAAAATTAAAAAGGCTTGTATTTCTGACTTTATAGAGTAACATAAAAAATATTTTACTTTGTACCATATAAGTTTAAATACATCCAAAAGCATATTTTTAATATTAAATATAAAATATATTTTATTTTTATAATTATGTTTTAAATTAATAAAAATATTTTTAAAATTAGAAAAATAGTTATTTCTCTATGCATAATATAAAAAATGTCATCAAAATTAATCAATGCAGCAATAAAATGAAACAAAATAAATTAAAATATAATAATAAAAAAAAACTTACTGAATAAAAAGAAAATTACAATTATGAGAGCATTATTTGTTGCTTTAATTACAATAAATAGCTTGATAATTTCTTTATAATTTCTTGTTTTGGACATGGCCTTTTTAATAAAAATTATTAATAGATCACGTAATTGCTTTTGGAACATTATTATTCATAAATAATTTTTTAAATTTTCAGATTAGAAAAACCGCCTTTGGCTGCTATATATTAGAATTTTTTGAACTACGAGAATATATTCGTCCAAGATAATACATCATATGAAAGAAAAGGAATATGGAAATATTAAAAAAAAAACCAGTAAGAAGAAATGAATATCCAAAATTATGTAAAATAAACCGAAAAAGAGTTAATGATCTAAGGAAAATATAATTTAAATGACAAAGAAAGCTGTAAAAGAAAGGTCTCAAAAGTCAAAAATAGCATCTTAATATTGAATAGAAAGTTATTTCAGCAATAAGAAAAGGTAGAACTATTATTAAAAAGAAGGATCATATCATGAAATGTGGGGAAAAGTTCTACAAATGATTGAGTAATAAAGAACAAGAAAACACTAACTCTGTAATTGCTAAACATTTTAAGTGAATAGGCAAGACATTCAATTAAATCTATGAAGTTGGGAAAACCTTCATTGAATGATGAAATTGTTATTAATATCTTAAAAGAAGCGGATCAAGAGATAGTACTTTTTTTTAAAGAGCATTTTCCAAATGTCTTATCAGATGATTTGAAAAATGCCATATTGATATTTTACAAAGCTTATCAGGGAAGATATTAGAAATTACAGATCTATTAGTTTTATATGAGATCTTTATCATAATAAATATAACTTATTTACATTGAACTTTGATTCAAACTAAGAGAGAAGTATAGAAAAAATCAATGAGTATGAGTTGCCCTTATGTTTGCATTTGTAGATTATAAAAGGCATTTTCACAGTGATTAAAGTTTTCTATCAATGTATAGACCCAATATATTGTCACTTCAATTCTAAAGAATATCAAAATGCAACAGCAAAGATTAAATTACATGGTGACATTAAAATTAATGTTGGTATGAATTTATGTTAGGATCTCATATATCCAAAACTTTATAGAAATTTTAAATGAAGCATTTTAAGTCTTAAATGGATTTAATTTAAATCATCTAGATTTTGCAGGTGATAGGGTTGGTTTTTGAGAATAATGCTTCAAAATTTCAGGAAATGTTACAAGAATTAGCAGATAAAATTTTTTATTAAAAATAAATGCTAAAAAAGGCTAAAATTATGTTTAGTGAATTTTCTCAGAATAAAACAAAGATTGATAATCATGAATAAAAATATATTACTAGTTACAAATATCTTGAACATATTTATAATGCACATGGAAACAATGATTGAAATTACTCCTAGAATTAAAAGCTTGGATAGAGTTGTTTTGGTAGAAATAATATTAAAAAATATACTTATGTGTTTGAAATGAAAAGATTTAGTAGTTTTGTTTGACCTGTTTTTACAAATGGATCTGTGGCCTGAACTTTTAATAGAATAAAAATACAGATTTGTATCACACAACAAATTTGGTAAAGAAGCATGTTAAGAATAACAAAAAAGATCAAAAGTGAAATATGTTGGTGAGACAACAATTAGTTACCTTTGAAATCGGTGAGAGAATTATGGTATTGAAATGAAACTATATTGGAGATAGTGTTACAAAAGATGATAATAGATGAATAATTGAAGGCTTAAAAGGGATCTAAAGATATTGTAAAAGATCTAGAGAGAGAATACATGTGACATGGAAGAAATAAGGAAATTTGCTGCTATCATATGAGAGAAGAGAAATTAGACTAAATGGAGAGATCTTTTCAATAGATTGATAATAATTAAAAATGATGAACATTAATTTTGTATTATATAGAATCAAACTATAATTATTTTTATATACGTTAACTTAAAAATTCAACTTCCATCATAAATCTAGATTTTCTGAAAACAATTGCTTATTTAAATTAGACAATTTAAAAATGGGAAATATATTTTTAATTTAAAACGTTCAAATATGAAAGAAAATTATTTTGCCTTAAAATTTTATTTTATTTTATCATTCTACACTATATATTTACCAATAACAAATTTCAGAAATATAGAACCATACAAATAAAAGTATGTTTTAATCTTTTTTATTTTTTAAAAAAAAATAAAAGTTGTTAGATCACATATAGTAAGAAGACATTCTTTGAATGGGCTGTCAAAAACAAAACTTTTGCAATAGATAAATGAATGTTATCAGAGAATCCACCCTCTGTTTTTATCTGCTTTAAACAAATCAAAACATATCTAAACATTATTGCTTTTTTTGCTATATTAGTTTTAACACAATTTATCTTTTTCTAGCATGTTGCACAGGTTGAATTAAATTGATTTAAAGCAGCAATAATGTTTTATAGTTATATTTTTTTATTTAATTTATATTATCACTTATGAATTTCAGCATATTGAGACTACTCGAGAAATAATTTATTCTGCAACTAAGATAAAAAAACCATTCTCTGTGCTCATATTTATATTTTTGTTAACATACACTTGTTCATCAAAGTATTAGTCAGGAAATTTATTTAAAACATTGAAAAATTTTTGATTAAGGAACAAATATGGAATTTATTCTTTCTATTAAAAATATTATCAAACCTTTTTTAAGCATTATTTAAGTATCTTTCTGCTGTTAATTTAATACATTTTTTTAAAAATATGTCTTGTTTTTACAACAATCCCATCTCAGCCTTTGAGACAGTTGCTTCTTTGCCTCACCTATTAGGCCAGCCCTGATTTCAATCTTAAACATTGCATTTTTTATTAAAGTTTTTATTTTATATGATGGTGACAAAAATATATTTTCCAGAATATTGTCAGTGAAATGACATGATAGTTTAACAGTATATTTATTAATATAAAAATTGATTTGCTATAGAGTATATTCTCACAGTAAATCTAAGAAATAATATATTTATCGGATATTAATTTAAAGGATGTATAAAAAAAACTATTTTCTTTTGGCTTTTATAATATTGAATTTATTACATAAAACAAATGCATTCTCAATTAAATTTAATCAAATTTATTGAATATAAATTCTAAGAATAAATATAATTGTCTTTAGAATCAATTTCCTTCACTTCTTAATTCAACTTATCTTTTTTTTAGTAAATTTAAATTCTAAATTTATTCTCATGTGAACATAATGGTGTAGATTGAAAATAAAGTGTTTAACCATATTTTAAAAAGACAAATATAAAATTTGATTTTGAATGATAATATATACACATATTCATCAAAGTCTGCATTGGAAGATTAAAAATCATTATTATAGTTGATGTAAATTGTTTATAACTTTTTTCTTAATTTTTGCATTCTTATTTTTATTATATGTAACATTTTCATCTTCAATTTTTTTTTAGATGCTGAAAGGGTATTACAAACAAAACTGCATGATTTAAAATTGGACAATGGAATGTTATTTTTATTACATGCTTGCGAATGGTCACCCCCTTTTTATAAAAAGTAAGTCAAAGTATATTATTAACTAAACTATTTCTAAACAATATTAATTGCAATCAAAAGTCAAACATATTTTTTGAAAAAAATTAACAATCTTAATTTTTATAAAAATAATTACTGTATACTGTTTTCTATCATTTGAAAAACATTTCTTTTTGAAGTGGTATGCAATTGAATTATTTTTAAAATATATAAAGATGGAGAGTTTGTCACAAAACGTCTAATGATTCAAATGTTATATGGAACTCGAGAAATAGTAAACCAAATAAAAAAATTGTAAGTGTTGGTATTTGAATCAAGTATGCAGACCATCTCCATTTTTTTTTTGCATATCTATATTGATCAGAATAATGTAAAAATGCTAATAAATAACAGTTATGTTAGCAATGGAACATTATTCTAATCTCTGCAGGATAAAGTTATTTCTGTATTCTATATTAAAATTGAATGAATAAGTAGAAAAATGGGTTCTCTTGGTTAGTCTGAAACCCCTCAACATACTAGGCATAAAGAGCTAAAAATATTTTCTGATAGAGTTGTTTATATAGTGTGGCTAGATTAAAGCCATTTGGATATTTCAATGATGATGTGACTAGTAAATCTGAAGCTGTAAGATAGCTTGATGACGTAAAGATGAAAATGGATTATCTAATCTTTGATTCATGCTAGAATTTAGGGAATTACAGGAAAAATACAATATCTTTCATTCATTTTACTATGCTAAATTTTGGAATATGTTTAGGAATATGAATAAACTAGATTATTTCACTGTCCTTATAATGATTTTTTTATATGGGTGAGTTAGCTTTAGTTATAATAGTCTTAAGAAATGTATTTATTTCACATTCACAAAAGAAATAGATAAGCCAGTCTATGTGACTAGTAAATCTGAAGCTGTAAGATAGCTTGATGACGTAAAGATGAAAATGGATTATCTAATCTTTGATTCATGCTAGAATTTAGGGAATTACAGGAAAAATACAATATCTTTCATTCATTTTACTATGCTAAATTTTGGAATATGTTTAGGAATATGAATAAACTAGATTATTTCACTGTCCTTATAATGATTTTTTTATATGGGTGAGTTAGCTTTTGTTATAATAGTTTTAAGAAATGTATTTATTTCACATTCACAAAAGAAATAGATAAGCCAGTCTATTATCATTGTATCTTCTTAATTTATATTCTGAATTTATAATGTAACGGTCACATTGAACAGAAATTAATGTAAGTCAAGAATTAAATACTTAAAGTTGAAAAAATCTTAATCATTTATTAAGTATATTAAAGAAAAGAAGAGAAAATAATAGGTACAGATTAGTAGGAATAAGACAAAAATGATAATGATAAAAACAAGAATAGATATTAAATTTGATGGTAAAATATAGAATTTGTCTGCTGTTTTGTTTCCTTGGATCATTCATCAGCTATTAAGGATCCATAAATCAATAGATTCATTGCAGTTTGTCATTAGTTAGAGTTAGAATGAAAGTCTGGAAGGATTTTTAGACATTTTAACATATCTTGATAGAATTATTCGTTTATATTGTTGAAACTGTGGAAATGAAATATAGATAAAATATTGTTTTTGGATCATGGAGCTGGCACATTTTTGAAAATAACATGGACCTTAAGGGAAATGAATGAATAGATACTCCACTCAGATTAGACTTAAATGTTCATTTGAAGCTCAAATAACTAGATACAATTTCTGTTATTTTGGTCATATTATAGAACAATATTATTTTTTTAGAAAAATGTATAATATTGTAATGGATGCTTAAAACACCATTACAAAATTGAAGTTTTATAGGGGTGAAGAAAACAAAATAATTTTTTTTTTAATAAGATTTTGTTTGTAAAACTTGATTAAAAGTTTTTTTTTTAAATACTTGTACAAATATATATGTATGTACGTGGGAATTGTATTTTAACCCCACAGCTTTATTTGGTTTTTAATATAAAAAAAACACACAAAAAACTAAGATTACTTTTTTTTAAAATTTATGTAAAAGTAAATTGTAAAAATAAATTGCTTTTCAGATTTGGGATTTAGATTGATAAGATTAATTAAAAAGAAAGAAAACAAAAAGAAAAGAATTTTTCATTAGTTAATTCCTAGATCTGTAAAGAGCAATTTATTTTGTTAATTAGATAACTATTGTTAGCTAGATAGAGAATTTTATAAATTTTAATTAAAAAGAAAAAGTTTTGTAATTGGTTCAGATATGAGATATGATTCAGCTATAAAAGGCTTAATCAGGCCATTGTATTTTTTTTTTTCACTAACTCTGAGATACTTCCACCAACTCTGAGAGATACTTCGACAAAATCTAGGAGATTGTTATACAAACTCTGAAGATACATCCACCAACTCTGAGAGAATCTTACACAAATTCTGAGAGATACATGCACAAACTATTCCTGCCAAAATACTTGGAAAGAATGATTCCTGCATATTCTGAAAGCTGATCTGGTAATTATTCTACCTAGAATGAACATTAAACCTACCGCAGGGATATTTTCTTCTACCATGATGTGCTAAGCTTTTTGCCAGGACAGATTCATGCTTCCTGTGTCTCCATTAACTGCCTATAATGCCATAAGAACCAGCTACAAAGAAACCACTAACCGACTCGCCCAAGCCTATTATTAGGGAATCCAGATTAACAGACCATATTCAAAAAGTCTAATGCACTAACGTTTAACTAAATTATTAAGGTACCTTAGGTTCTACAATTTAAATAATTTAATTGTACTAAATTTGTTTTCTTTTTTTTTAAAAAAATATAAATATGTTTCAAGTTTTATCTTATGTAATTCGTTTCTGTGCATTTGATTTTTTTTTACGAGTGCTAGTTTCAAACTTATACTGTATGTCCCATTTAAGTCTTAGTAAGTGAGATAGTATAGTTTTATTTATAATCTCACATTCCTTTTTTTATTATGGAAAGCAGTCTGGATATTACAGACTATTTTAATTAACTTCTGGCTCGTGACCCATTTTATTATTAGTTCTACTTATGTTGAGAAACTATAATTATTTATAATAGACTATTATGAAATATAATAGTTGTTAGATTTATTATTTCGAACTTCCAATTTGTTTATTAGGGGCACGTACAATCGTTATAACCCTTTCAATAGATAGATCGTGAGCTCCTAGCCTGTCTCACTGTGAGGGAGATCAATCGATTGAAAGTAATAACTTTCAACACTCTTTTTTTTTATTATTAATGTTTTGGAAGTTACCTTCACATTTCTTCTGTTTCGACGTAAGCTTGCATAAATCTCAAATACGGAGATTCAGCCTTTCCTAACTATGAGTTATAAGCAAGAAGCTAACCTCTCTTGTCTTGCGTGAGATCACTATATACTTACTAATACTTCTGCTACTGTCAGTATTTTGCACTGTTTCATGCGCAGGAAATCGCTCTCTAAGCCATATAAAATATTTTAGTTTAATTTTGACAAATGTACAAGTAGTACATTTTAAGTGTATTTTAAAGCTTATCATTTAGATTTATGTTTATTTAACCATGCTATTAATAAAATAATTATTTCTTTTTACTTAGTTGATTTTTTTTTCTGTTGCTACCTTTCCAACTTTCTGAACAAAACATAAGATCTCATTTGCTTGATTGAGCTAGTCCGGCGCATTGGGGTTTGTATATCCTGTCCACCCTTAAAATAAATGTCTAGTGATGTGATGTGATGTATTGTGGCTTCTCCTTATAAACGCAGTCAAGAATATCTCAGCAATTATGTCCAGATAAACCTCTTAGCCATGTTATTTTCCATTCCCCACTCTAAATTTTCCCATATTCTGCTCCATCCCATTTCCACAACATA
Source organism: Epiperipatus broadwayi (assembly GCA_028023455.1). Lineage (NCBI taxonomy): Eukaryota > Metazoa > Onychophora > Udeonychophora > Euonychophora > Peripatidae > Epiperipatus > Epiperipatus broadwayi. Next base: position 15,585,163 of record JAQFVV010000008.1, on the reverse strand, counting down.
ATCTTTGTCAACTCTATAACCTTTATATCTAAATCCCCTTTATCTTTTCCCAAACCCAGCATAAAAACCAATAATTCACTTTCTGTATAATCACTTTTTTCATATTTATTCTTCCATAACTTCATTATGTGTACCCTTTCTGTTTTCAAACATTTACATTCAATTAACAAATGCCTAATATTTTCTATTCCTTCCTTACATAATTTACAAAATAAATCACCCATTTTTTTTCCATTTACATGTATATTTTCTTGTAGCTAAAGATCCCGTTCGAGCCTTAAATAATAAACTACTTTCCTTACTATTATCATATATTAACTTACACCTAATATTCTGGTTATTTATATATATATTTAAACTCTTTTTACTCCCCATACTATTTCTCCATCTCTCTAACTCCTTATTTTTATTAATAAATCTATTCTTTTATCCCATTCCTTACTACTCCAACGCTCAACAATCCTCTTAACACAATCATCCCATCTTTTGTACAAATATACTGATATAAATTCTTTATCCAAATCTTTTGCATACCACATTATCTTTCTCACCCATCTTGTTACCTGCCCTTTATTCATAACCCAAAAGCTTTCGTCCAGTACAATATATAGACAAGTCTGTACTGAGAGAACTTGACTAATGAGGAAATGAGTGTTATTATTGAGAAAGTCAATTTCCAGGAGTCTTCTAATAATAATAACAATTTAATTCCAATACTACAATCATAAAAATTCAAATGAGAAGTCAAAAAAAAAATATACAAATTTTTTTATAACTAAAAGAATAGAATCACTTATCAGGAATAATTATCAAATCTTTAAGGATTTTCTTACTCTTTTTCCATTTAGTAAATGATAATGTATTTATTTCATGTTGTGAATATTGAATTGTAATTAGCTTATTTGAAAAATATAGTATCATGGTACATTATATATTTTTCCATTCCTAACTTGAAGATCAAGTGATTATGGGAAAAATATTCATTAAATTATGAATAAAACACACATGGCTATAATCAAACCTGCATTTAGAAACTGTCTAAAACTTTAGTAAAAGAAATATTTTCTACTGTCTTGTTTAAAAAAAAACTATACTTATATGCAATTATAAATTTATTAAACGCACATTGATTACGTAAGTAATATTTACTGAGGCTATAACCTCGATAATATGCGTATAAAATGCGATAGTAGGGACCTCTACAGGTGTTTTAACCACAAGCTTACGCTATGGAAGAAAAGAGGGGAACCCTTCTTTACTTCAATCGCTTCAGCTTCACCTATTTAAATAGAAAGTAGGTTGAAGTAAAGAAGGGTTCCCCTCTTCCATAGCGTAAGCTTGTGGTTAAAACACCTGTAGAGGTCCCTACTATCGCATTTTATACGCATATTATCGAGGTTATAGCCTCAGTAAATATTATTATACTTATATGTATATTTTAAATCCAGTCATTTATGACATGGCATACATATATCATATTCAAATTTTGCCTAATTATTTTAATCATAATTGGTTTTCTTTTGTTATGTAAACGTCAAGGGATTACTGTAATTAATAGTTTATCTTTATTCACTTTGTGAATAATAAGTCATCACAATTTTTTTTCTAATCTTTTATTTATTTTTGGTTTATCTTTATTAATAATATTTTTTCTGTTGTTATTTCAAGACCTAGTAAAATGCCTTTTCATTTACTGAATATCATTTCCCCCCCATTATCAATAGCTTATTTAGCATGTCTTCTCCATATCTTGCTATGATTTTTTTGGATTTTTTTTTTTAATGTGAGCCAGTCTTAACCTTTTTGAGAAGGAAAAAGGATAGATATTCATTTTTATAATTGTAAATATTTGATTGACTACTGATTTTTAAAATTGTTTTTGTGATACCAACTAATTGTTTCTTTTATTTTGTTGAATATTGCTTGTATAAGTTTCAGTTCTTATTCTACTAACTATATTTTTTATTTAATGAGATATTAATCTATTAATGTTGGCATCTGAACATGCAGTTCAATTTTTTAATTTATGTTTCTGTAACATGTAAATAAGGGATTATTTTTTTTGTTTTTATCCCTGGAATTGATTTTATTGAACAAAAGCAATTAACAATTTTTTTTTGTTTTTCTCTACATTGTTTTTCCAATTTTTATTAATATCACATATAGCATTATTTTAAAATAATTTTATTATTTCGTTTATCTCTTAGGCTATTTAGCAAAAATTTTTGATCATTGATTTTATTTTTTCTTGGGTGACCAATTTCATAAATTCATGGCAGTTTTAAAATAAATTACCTGATTTACATTCTCTTAATGCCATCCATTTCCAAAAGATACTACAATCAACAAGCTTCTTTTCCAATAAATCATTTACACTTAATATTCTATTTCAAATTTTATAAAATAATTAATTTTGTAAATGTTAAAAAACAAAATTATTTCTGTTGTCAGAATTTCTTGTAAACCATTAGTAAACATGAAGAAAAGCTAACTTGCAATGGGGACAAAGTCTTTTTGAATAACCATCATAATAATACCATTTTCAGAATTACTTCAATTGACTTCTCTATATTTTTAGAAATATATTATATAGATTAAAATTTTTAAGGTTAAATATTTCAAACAAATATATTTAAATTTTGATAGGTAGAATTGTTCTATGTTGTTTTATGGTTATTGAACAAATATCTTTAAATATTTTTTCAAGACCAGCATATGCATATTTAAATATTTTAACAGTTTATAGAGACAGAAATTGCCACATAAATTTTTTTAAGGTTTTCTAAATCTTTTAAATTTCTAACTTTATATCTGATTGTCAGTATATAGAAAGGTCTTTTCTGATTCATTTCTATGACGATCTGAAACAAAACTTCACAATATTAATTTTTGCAGATAATTTTTTTAATTACACTCCTGTAAAGTTAAAGAATAATATATTTTTCCTCTTCCTTGTTATTGCTTACATAATTTACTTTTGAATTCAAATTTGTTTTATAGTTGTTAATTAAAATAGGCAAGATTCATGGAGTAAAGACTTTTTAAAGCATAATTATATATTTTAAATATAGTGCTAAATTTGTTAAATATACTCCATGTCTTTTTTATTCTATTTTATTTTTTCTATTCCATTTACTTTACTTGATACTATCTGACTTAAATAAATATAATTATTTCCTTCATTTATTTTTCTCCTCATTTTAACATTAATAGCCAATAAAGATTTATTAAATATCACTATTATTAGGGTATAAATTTAAACACAATTTTTTATCTAAATTAATAGCATTCAACTAAATTTATTTCGCAACATTAAAAATTTCATCAAAACATCTCATGATCACCACACATGCTGTTAACAAGAGTACCAAACTCTCACGTGCAAGCCTTTGTAATCAATGGATGCAATTGTGCATAAAATTCCTATCTAGTGCCTACTCAGCCAACATCCCCAGACTAGTTTCTAGCTTGTGGCTTTTATCATTGATCCACCTAGATCTTAGGATTTAATGCAACCCTCCAGAAGCCACCTTTTACCTAATTGGTTAATTATAAATCTAGAAGTCCAAGATGAAAACACCACAATGTTTTCAACCCAAACTCATTCGCTTATACAAAATTAATCAAATAGGTAAAAGGTGGCTACTGGAAGATTGCGTAAGTTCCTAAGTTCTAGGTGTAGTGCTCTCAAATCCAAGGCCCCTCACTGATGAAAGACACAAGGTAGAAACTAATCTGGGGATGTTGTAAGAGTAGGCATTAGATAGGGATTTTGTGCACAAACTTTCCTGCATCCATTGATTACTTACGAAGGTTTGCACTTTATGACATTACTGTATGGAGAGTTTGGTACTCTTATTGACATTAAAAATTGAATATTATGCTTTATTAGAAGCTATTATGATAAGAGAGTGGCAAACTGATACTTAACTTAATCCTCTGCTTATTAAATTGATACATCCTTTAGTATCTGCTGTAAATAATGAGGTTATTTTAACTGAAAAAATAAGCTATCAAAAAAAAAAAAGCACTTTCTAGTTGTTTTCATACTGGTTGAGAAATTCTAAGAGAAGTATGCCCATATTTTCTGTAGTAACCTATAGCCTTATATATGTATAGTTGATATCACTTGCTGTATCTAAAGTTCAGAGATTATTGAAGTTAAATGTGAATTATAGGCCATACATTATTAAATTGTTTGTTCTATATAACAAGCTCATGAAGAAAACTTATATTCACTAGTATAGTGCTGAGAGAAAAAAAAAGAAACAATGTTGACTAAGAAAAAACTAGTAAAATATAAAAGGAGAAATTTGTTTGTCTTTACAGCACAAAAGAAAATATTTTTATTTATACTGTTTGAATTTGTTTTAAAATAAGAAATTGTAAACAAGCTTTAACGAAATAAGTGTTAATGGAATAGGACAAGTGATTAAATTGTTTGAGGTCTCAGAGAAAAAAACTGACAACTGGAATTCAGGATTTTTTTTTTTTTTTCAAATTTAACTCTATGGTCTAAAAACTTTTTTTTTTTTAATGATGGTTGATTGGTTTTAAAACAGTTAGGAAAGTGGAATTGTCAAACATTTTTTAAAATGTCAATAATAAATGAAAATCTGAAAATTTAAATAATAATTAACATATTTATAAGAAATAATAATGTTGTTGAAAGTAATTGTAAAAACAAATAATATTAATTATTGAAATAATAAACCAAAGTTGCCATAGTGTGTAACTATAAATGTATTTTGTTTAACATAATGTTTATATTTAAACCATGTGAACTTATATACAATTAAAATATTTTAGCTTAGATTTAATATTTTTTTTATATTGCTTGGTGCACATATGTAAGCATTTATAAAAGTGCGTTTTTTTAAATTTGTGATCGCTTATTCTTTATTGTAACCAGACCCCATACAACCCCTTTATTACCTCAGTTGTAACAATTTCCTGATGAGCATGTTGCAGGAAGGAACTATCGATTGGCATTCCCCAATGCAGATGTTACCCCCTACAACAATATTTCTTGCTCATCAGAGGATGTAGCACCATAGATACTGGAAGCATCTAGAAATTTGTGTATGGTTTTCCAAACGGCGCTACTAGAGTTTCATCTTACTACAACCTGACTTACATAGGTCTAGTTACGCCAGACATAGCTCAGGAGGCATGAAATTCTCGTGAACAAGTGCAATGAATAACAAGTGATGCAATAATAGAACTGAACAATTGGATAACTAAAATTAATTTTAAGTAACAACAATTTTATTTAACAACAATTCATTTGCAAGTCCTTCTAATAAAGTTTCTTCATAACCATGTGAAGATTTATTTTCAGTTCAATTATGAGAAGTTTAGAAGCACTTTATTTATCAATAATTCATTTGCAGTCCATTGTGCCTCTTTGTATACATCCAATAATAGTACAATATGAATTAAAGAATGCAAGTTCTTTAACAATTTACATCTTTAGTTATTTAATTAATTCACAGAGAGGAGTACAATATATGAAGACAACAAAGATAATAATGAAGACAACTGATAGCATTTAATTCAGAGTTCCACTTAATTCAAACAAATATTTCATTTACAATCCATTGTGTTTTTTTTTGTATACTTCCAATAATAGCACTTAAAGAATGTAATTTGTTGTATAATAAAGTCCTCCTTTCAATAGTTCTTTAACAATTTAAATCTTTAGTTATTTTGTTAGTTCACAGAGAGGAGTGCAATATATGAAGACAACAGAGATAATAATGAAGACAACTGATAGCATTTTATTTAATTCAGAGTTTCACTTAATTCTGATCTGTAGTCTTTTAGGTACTTGTCACATGTAACGTGGTTTAAATTAACTCGTGTATGAAGATATTCTTTACAGACAAGAGCATTTCTATTATTCCAGTTAATTTTAAGTTAGTTAAAGCATAATAAATATATTGCTACTCATGGTTATCCAAATCTAGGTTTGAATCCATACTATAAGCACATTTATCCTAGGTTCATTGGTTATCCATTTCAGGGTTTGAATCGGTTGATATAAGCACATTTATATCCATTGGTCATTCAGGTAAAATATAAGTGTATGTATTTCCATTGGTTATTCAGGTAAAATATGTGTATGTATTTCCATCTGTCCAGATATCAATTCATCTTGCAAATGGATTTATTTGGTATTCACATATTCTTATCCAGATTTGTCATTAATTCACATTTATATCCATTGGTTATTCAGGTAACCTATAAGTGTATGTATTTTCATCTGTCCACATATCAATTCATCTTGCAAATGGATTTATTTGGTATTTCTGATTTCATAAGACATATATATATAACCTATACGCATCAATAACTCTAGGTATATCATTGTACATTTAACTGTGACACATTGTTTTGGTATTCTTACTTCTCAACTCGTATATATAACATGTTTTAATTCCGTGTTTATATTCCTTTTCTCAGAGTTTTCAAATAATAAATAAAATCTTTTTTTTAAAAAAAGATTTTCTTAATCTTTCAACTTATTTAAGTATGTGGTTCATTATACGCATATAATCATTAACTTTTATTGATGTACTAATTCATATTTAAATGTTTGAATTTATTTATAATATAGTATAAATTTACTAAATACATTCATTTTGTATAAATACATTCATTTTGTATATTTTTTAATTTTATCTGGATTATAAACACGTTGTTATAATTTAGTTAATTATAGTTATATGTAATAGCTCAGCAATATAAATTGTTATAAGTATTCATTTTTATTTTATTTTAATTCAGAGATATCTGCGTACAAGAAGTTAATCATTTATGATTTACTTTATTAAAAATGCCTTTTGATTCTAGATATTTAAGACATTTACGTATTTATAATTTATCACCAATAAAACGTATTTTCACATAGCTATAATTATTCATAATTAATTTTAAGAAAGGTGTTTTGTTTGTTTTTTTTATAAACACATATAAGTATTGAATATTTCATGAAATTGTTACCTTATTTTATCCAGTTTGTTCCTTCACTTGAGTTGAATGGCATTATTTACTTTCCATGATGTTCACTTAGGCAGGTCTTGGAGAATCATGGCTGTGAACAAAGAGAGGAAGCTATTATGATTAGCCTTCCATTCTTATGATTTCCTTATTAATATTTTATTTTTTCATCATTAGCAGTGTGACTGTAAATATTATATTCCAAGGTGACTAAAATCAGTTTCAACTAAACAGTTGAGCAACACTTAGATAAAACTTTAATTTTTTTTAAGTCTTTCACTTTTTTTACTTTTTGACTGCTCTTAAAATCTTTTTTTTTAAAAAAATCTCCTCTGAACTTCAAACTCAACTATTTATACTCTGATCTCTGGATTGATTCTGCAGCACTCCTATATCTGATTTGTTACGCAGCTCTCATTTAAGCCCGAGTGCTTTTCTCTTAAGGATTGGACACTACTTTTCGCGAGACAGATAAGGAATCATGAGTATTAAGCCATGTTTTTCAATTTGATAACTTTGCCTCAAGTGAATATTATATTTTGTACAATAACATTATTTCAAAAATTAAAATGTACTATTTTAATAAATGCGAGCTTTTATTTATATCGTAATTTAAAATGATAAAATCAATAATGAAGGTTTATCTTTCTTTTTTTTTTCAGTTATAGAAAATAATAATTTTGTTATGAATTTTAACTTTTTGCTTTATTTTTTTAAATTTAAAATGATAAAATCAATAATGAAGGTTTATCTTTTTTTTTTTTTCAGTTATAGAAAATAATAATTTTCTTATGAATTTATAAACTTTTTGCTTTATTTTTTTTTAAAAAAAATATAAGATCAACTTCTTTCATATACATCTATCTTTTTTTAGGGGGGGGTAAAATAGCTCTTAGAATACATACACACGTGAAACAGAGTTTCTGTTTCATTATATACATTACTGTTAACCATAAATTAAGCATGTATCGTTTTGTTTAGAAAATTACTGACTATGAAAACATTTAATATGTATGTGTAAGTCAGAATTGAACATTATTTATGTTAAATCTTGATTTTTTTTTATTTTATCATTACTACTCATTAATTAATTCATTTACTAATCATTGTTTCAAAATTATAACAATATATTTATTTAATAGCAGATTAAACATTAGTGTCATTACTCTTGAAGATATATGTCCAATAGCCTGCTTGTGATCCAAAAATTCTAGCCTCAGATATAACAGAATTTAGTGTGTGTGTGATGACATGTATATAATTCTTTTAATAATTATTTAGATGGTGTTAAGGAACTAAAGTTCATCTTTAAAGTTCACCCATTTTACTATATTTATTTTGTTCATGATGATGATGATTAATTTATTTGTGATTGGTAAATACATGGTAGAAGATTGCTCTGAATGTTGATGATAATCATTGATATATCCTTGATATTGCTCTTTTATAATATATCCATGATTACTATATGCATTATGATGATGATTACCTTCAGATTTTATATAAACAGCAAGTCTTATATTTAAATCCAATCAAAAATGACGACTAGGATTATTTATTATTATTGTTTGGCCTCTTCTCTTTTAGGTATTTATGTCTGATGAGCCATTATGAAGCTGCCATTGTTATTGTTTATATTATGTTGATATTGCATTTGTTTGACTTTATATTCAGTTTTGAATGGCATGTCAATGTGTGGACAAATTAATATTTATGCTGACATTGATATTTATCTATATTAGTAACATCTGAATTTTCATTCTGTTACAATACATTTTATTCAATTTTTTGTTGTTAATGAAAAAACATAAATGAACACCACAGATGGACACAATTGAGAAAACAATGAACTCTATTATGAAAGGACCAGATCTTTATAAATAAAACTGTGTTTACATTTGGATTGGATAACTTATTAGATTTGTTTAATCTTTATATATATATATAGTGCAAATGGTCACTTTGATCGGCTGAGCTTTGTATTAGATAAAGTTCTGAGTGTTTGGTTTGTCAACAAGACTGGAAATAATATATATAATATTAGAAATAATGTTATACTTATTATATTGTAATGGTCGCTGCCTCTCTCTATACCGCATTGAGCATGACATGCGTTTTCTGAGATCGAGCAGCAATTAAGAAATATTCGAAGGCATCCAAAATATACATTACTATAATCATACCTTTGAAAGGTTCGTTTACTGCAACCTTTACGCGCCACCTTAAGAAAGAGATTGCTCCCCTGCCTAAGGGATATGATCATGTAATAAGTAAAGAGGTATAATCTCTTATAAAAAATCAATAGAAAATGAATGCCTAACGAATGATTCCCGATCCCGGTAAGTTTAATCCCTGACTAGCTCAATCAACTCATGATCGCGGGATGGTGGTTTGTTGCTTCGTTAACAGAAAAGGTCAAACACTAATATCATTATCAAATACACAGTGCAACTCCGTACTTTAAAATTAGATATTAAATTTATTAAGCCCTCTATGATTATAAGAATATTTACAAAATAATAAACACACACATAAACGATAGTAATTAAAATTCAAGTGTATAATAAATTTTAAAGTTTCATGAATGGGAAAGGAATGGTCTGAAATTCTCCCCTGCTTACACTTTAAACTCAAAACAAAATTTCTTATAAAACAATGTGTATTGGCCATGGTATGTACATGTTTCATAATAATACAAAAAAAATGAGTTAGCCATGAGTTAATGATAGTAGAATCTTAAGTGTTCCAAAATCTGAGTCCTGCACGTGGCGGACAATAATAATGATTTGGAACACTTTCGTACACACTTTTATTCCTTATGAAAATAATCCTGCACTTAGCGGATGGAATAAATTTACTCGGGGAATAAACTCGTGCTAAACTACAATTTTAATCTTAAAAGTTCCAGAATATGAGTCCTGCCCATAGCGGACAATAATAATTATTTGGAACGCTGTCTTACATACTTTTATTCCTTATAAAACAATCCTGCACTTAGCGGATGGAATAAATTTTCTATTATTTCAAAGCGAAACACATACATCCAATGACCAAAACACCCAATTATTTCTATTTAACTATTTTGAAATATTTCGTATTTACTTTATCGATTCTTTTATAATTTATTTAGATACTCCAATGAATTACATGTAGCTTTACGTTAAAATCACAAACAAAATATTTATGACTGAATTACGCAATTCATTGGTTCATTTAGTAATAGCAATTTAAGTCAAATGACGAATTACTCATAATAAGACATAAAAAAACAAAATATAAAAAAAACATAAATAATACTTCCCGAAGTCTTCGTTCTTCTCCGGGCTATGATTTTGAGGGCGATATATATCTGCTGTGCAGGTGATTACTTCACAGGGCCTATATGGAGGTTGGCAAATTGTCCATAGCAGCTACACTTTCAGAAAGGGAAAGTCACATCACTGGATGGCTGTGTAGGACTCCGAGCTGTGCGAATGTACCGAACTTGGTTTTCTACTCCATATCCATTGCTGAATCACGAATAAATCCTGATTCCATTTCCTTAGCGATATACAACATTAGGTTAAATTTCAATTGTATTTTTCTTTTTCAGTCAATGAATATCATATTTCTTGGTCTGATTCTTTTAAAAATACATTCAGCATTCCGAATAAATAGTTTTTACACTCCTAATTCTTTTTCTTTTCCTTTTGTCTGTACACTCCGGAAACTATACTGCTAACGGGTAAGAGTGCCCATGTGAGTATCAACCAATGTAACCCAGCTAAACTAACTAAATTTCACCTGACCAGCCTTTATATATCCCCCCATTACAGGGCGTATTCTCTCATCCCCTCCACAAGTTATTGCTTTTACATTTCTGTTTTTAATTAAACAATTCCAAACAATGGATTTAATTTTAGCTATCTTTTAATTAATTTCAGAATTTCACAAACCATTTAAATTCCAATCCCTTGATTTCTTTAAACAATAAAGTAAAATTACATTTATCTAATTAAATGATTTTGAATAGGTGTCAAGCCGAATTACCACTGATACAATTTCTACACTTGTTTTCCAAAAACATTATACGATAAAAGAAAGAGGTCATTGGCTTGCCTGCGGTCATGAACATTAAGTTGTAAAAAAAAAATTATAAAACTGTATACTTGTTGTCACATAAAAATTGTTTTTGAATTTTCCAAAAAGAATATTCAACAAGCAACAGAAAAAAAAAATACAACATTTGAGAATCTAAAATAAAATAAAATCAAAATAAAATATGTTTACTGTTGGGTTATTTGCAAATACATTTCAGTTTCCCATAAGAATTTCTTTAACCCTCTGCCACATTTATTCATATCATAAATAAAAAACATATAGCATTTATTAACAGCAAAATACATATTTATATGTGGTGTCCGCATTTGTTTATTTATAGGCGTATTATCACCATTCATCCTATTTATTTTAAATATAGTGTGTGTGTAAGCAACAGAGAAATATACCTGCACAGACCACTCCTTTTATTATAATACGTACATTTGTTTGGACTGCAACTAATGCTTGCAGTCAACTTTGTGGCAGTCATTTAAAACTGACTGTCACAATATATATATCACATTTTTTATTAATACTGTTATAAATGATTGAAATACTTATCTTAAAATGATTTAATTTGAACTGTTACAACTTTTTTGTCTGTAAAGTAATGTATGAAAGATTTAGTCTTTTGTGATTAAATCTACTATATGATAAATACATTAAATAGTTTGGCAAATTATCTTAAGTATTAAAGCTATATTATGCTTACTTATATGATTGTAGGACATAATTTATGTTAATAATTTAATGGTGTTCAATTAAACACTTGTTAGGTTGTAAAACACATTAAAATTTATAACTTTGTTTGATATTAGCTTGAACAAAAACTAATAAAAAAAAGCATTATTAGCAGTTGATGTTTCTAATCTTCAGAAAAACTGCAGTGAATTTAAATTACAACTTATTAATCCTCTTAAAATATTAACATACTTAAGGATGATTCAAAATTAACTGAGATTAGCTGATACAAAACAGAACAATTTTCCACTAAATTTTCAAATGGGATATATATATAAAATAATACAAATATTTTAAAATGAACCAAATTGAATATCTAAGGCTCTATAAAATACTATGAAAAAGTGTTGATAAAGATATAAGAAAATGTAATTGTAAATTGCCAAGAAAAGCTATTGAAGAGAATAAAAGTTTTAAAAGCATAAAACAACATTTTAGTATTAGAAGAAAAGTGATTACAACAATAAGATGAAATTATTAGTAAAAAGGAATCACATGTAATGTGTGGAAGAATTCTACAAAGAATTATATATTAATGTAGAGCAAGAAAACAAAGTAATCACTACAATTATTACACTTTTTAATTATCAAGCATTTTAAATGAAGAGATGAAGCATACAATTAGATTTATAAAAAAAAAAAAAAATTCCAGGAAATTATGGAATTTTTATTGATATCCTAAAAGAAGCACATAAAAAAATAGAAAATTTGTTGGCAAAATTTGTCTGAATGATAAAGATATACCAAATGATTGGAAGGGTACAATAGTAATATTGATATTTAATGAAGGTAATATAAAAAAATTAGAAATTACAGACCTAACAGTCTTATCAAGATAACTAAATTCATCTGCAGAAAACTGGATTCACCAACCAAAGAACAAGATCTTTTTAAAAGTGATTTTAACATGTTGGATCATATCTAAATATTGAGAGAGATTATTGAAATATCTAATGAATATGAATTGCCATTATGATTTGTGTATGTGGATTATGAAAAGGCATTTGATTCTCTAAGCATTTCTACAAAGATTAAAGTTTTACATGGACATTGTCATATTCGGAAGAATTTTTTTATATTAAAATTCAACAGCAATGATTAGATTACAGCAATAATTAGATTACATGAATGATACTAAAAAAAAAAATTAACATTGATAAAGGGTAAGTCAGAATGTTCCCATATCTGCAAACTTTTTGTAACAATTTTACAAATTATAATTTGTGAATTAAAATTTGAAACTAAAGGTATAAAAATACACAGAGATTATTTAAGTCATTTAGATTTAGCAAATGATGTGGTTGTTTTTGTTTCAGAACTTCAGGAAATATTGAAAAAGTTCTCAGATGAAAATAAAAAAAATAAGTCTAATGATAAATGCTAAAAAACTGAAGTAATGATCAATCGATTTTTAGAAAAAAGAAAATTGATAGTCATGTATTAGTATTGAAAAAGTAAACAATTATAAGATGTGTTTTGCTGCTTCTTACTAGTGGATCTGAGACTAGATATTTGATAGAATTTTAGACCACTTGGTGGAGTATGGGAAAATGTATATTGCGAGAATCAGAAAGGATTAAAAATGTAAGACTTGACATCATTGAAAGTAAGAGATTATAAAGGTGAGATGGACCTATTTTTAGAAGAGATGATAACAGATAGATAATTGAAGTCTAACGGGATTTTAAGATTTTAAACACCTAGAAAAAGACAACATATGAGATGGTTATATGAAATTTGTTGGTTGTGATGAGAAGAGAAGCTGAGGATTTGAAAATGATGATGACATACTAACAATATCCAGTTTCATATATAGTAATTTTTTCTACAAATTCATTTTAATTATCCTTGTTATTACCATTTTTATTTTTTATATTTATTGAATATTTTATTTTAATTTCTATTTAATTAATTTTTCAAAATACATGTTAATGTTGCTTATAATTGGTATAAGAATTACATTTAATTCATGTGTCTTTGGCTGACCATTCACTTAAATATTCATTTAATGTTTATTTACTTGAATATATACAAATAGTTGAATTTTCTTTTCTCTTAAAATCACTTTAAGGATTCACATTCACCTGAGACCAATGATGAATCGCTGATGATTGTTTGTCATTTTTATTTGATAATGAAAAATCACCATGAATTTTGCCAAGTTTTATATCAATTTGCTGTCTTTTGCATATAGGATAAAAGTTGTGTTAATGTTTTAATGCATTATTCTAGACTTTATTAGATCATTTGTGTATAAAATGTCAGTACAGGAGAGCAACAACATCTATTGTACCAACATATGGTATTTTCACTTATATGCTAACCCCCCCCCCCCAAAAAAAAATGTCAATAAGCAAAAATTAATTACTAGGATACTATAAGTAATACGGATTCATAAAAAAATAATTACTAGGATACTATAAGTAATACAGATTCATAAAATTTACCAAATTTATGAATTTTATTTTTTTTGTATTTTGGATACTCAGCAAATCTAATGTTCTCAAATATTGCAATCTTATCCATGTTTTCATCATAAGTTTTAATGACAACCATTTTATTTTTTCATGTTCCCCCCCCCCCCCAACCATCCATGTTTGACATAATATTGCATTTTATTCAGTAAAATGTTTTCTAAGCATGAAGATAGCTACTATAAAATTTAAAATAATTCATAGAGTACTTTCTTTAAGTAATAAAACTAAAGTTATCAGTTTAGTAATTAAAAAAAAATCATTCTGAAATGGGCCATGCGTTCAAAAAGAATCTATTAAAGAAATAATGAAGAGAAAAACAAATTCATGCAATATTGCTAGTACTCCTGAAATGCTAACCATGGTAAAATATTTTTTTTTGATAAAAGTTATATTGAATTTATGTTACAGAAGATATAACATGAAATGACATTTGTGTAATCAATCATTGCATCAAAAAGATTAAAATCTGAATGAAAAATATGGTCAACAATCTGAAATGCTTATCTCCAAGCCATTCAGTGCAAGCAAGGATTGCTTATATAGATTCCAATGCTGACATGAATTAAAAACATAAAAATAATTGGAGATTACTTCTGCTTATAATGGGTTTGTAAGTGTATTTATTGAAATTAAAAAATATTGGAAAAAAAATATCTTTCAGAACAAATGTTTGGTAGCATATCATTGAATCCAGAATGTCAGTTAGTTTGACACTTTCTTGTCTAATTTGGTTAAATATATATATAGTGTAGTTAAGTTTAAAAAAAAAAGTTTTTGAATGAATGTGAAAAAATGAACACGCACACACAATAAAAGTATATGTAAATATGTTATCTCAATTTATTATTCATAATTGCATTAGTAATATTTTATAATTTTTTATACTGTAATCTTAATTTGTATATCTATACTATAGATTTTAAAAAGTATTCATGTTTTTTGTATATATATGTATGTATATATATATATGTTTAAAAATATATGTTTGCAGGAAAATGTAATTAACAATACATTCTGTATTGTAAACAAAGCATTATCAACAAAGCACGAACTATTATATTATTCATTATTCTTACCATTCATTAAGCTTGGAACAAAATGTAGCTGATCTGAATGTGTCACAGATTCATATTAGTATAGAATCCATAAGTTTTTTATTTATTTATAAATATCAAGAGTAATCTGCATTATAGTTTAAGAATAGTGATGACAGAATAAATAAACAATTGTGTTTCAGATTTTATATGGTTAGAATTTTTCTTTTTCATCTTTTTAAGTAAGTACCTTGCATTATATATTGCGTCTTTGTCAATCAATTGCTTTGTTGATGGTTTCCAAATGTCATTGTTTCAGTACAGTCTTAATTTTTTTTGTAGAAATGCAAATACAATGCATGCTTTTATGTATAGACATATATACTTTCATATGAACTGTTTTAATATGCATATTTTTATTTTACAGACATTTATCTAAATCATCTGAAGATCTTCTTAGCTTTAAATCTGTACCTGTTAAAGAAAGTCATTTTAAAACATATGATGATTATGTAAGTTTTATTTATA
Source organism: Epiperipatus broadwayi (assembly GCA_028023455.1). Taxonomy (NCBI): domain Eukaryota; kingdom Metazoa; phylum Onychophora; class Udeonychophora; order Euonychophora; family Peripatidae; genus Epiperipatus; species Epiperipatus broadwayi. The sequence continues at coordinate 15,569,301 of JAQFVV010000008.1, read as the reverse complement.
TATTATCAATTTCATGTTTTATAATTGCATATATATATATTGTAACAGTCAGATTCGTCTATTTCGCTAACACACTGCAGAATTCAAACCCCAAACATGAAACTGAACACTCTAGGAGGGGTTGCCTTCTAGATATCCTACGTTTGAATCTAAAGTCTAAATTCCACAGCGTCACCTATGTGGTAGCGCATCTGATGCTACTACTAATATAGCCTTTTGACCGGTGCCGGTGATCAGGGAGAAACTAAGAGACTCTATACTACACTATAAGCTTGGATTTGCTAACAAATCATCTATGGATGGCACAAAAGAGATGTATAACAGATATAGACTGAGACAGTGATATAGATCAAGAAAATAAAGAATCAAAATTTAGTAAATTTAAAAGATTTATTACACTCAAAATATATATAATACGCACACTGTCTGCATACATTAGATAGTGACGTTTACTAGGATTGTGTTTTAAAACAATATTAATGAAAATTTACATATATAGGTTGTTAATGCATTCTCTATACCTCGGGCTAATTCAATAACATTACGATAATGTGCCTAAGAAAGTTTACGAAGATATGCGAGGTGTTTTAAGTAAATGTCAGAAACAATTGAATAAAACAGTTTGATGACAGTAAAGTTTAATATAACATTTCTTGAATTAGAGAATAGAACGGACTGATGCTCATTAAGCTATTAGGTGGGGACGTGATTAAGGCATGCATATTCATAATTATAATAGAACTATATTGGGAGGTCAGTGGTACTAGTGAGGAACTTCCATAAAGGATGGAGGGTGTGATACGTTTAAACCACTGGAGTTTTGCAAAATAAAGAATTATATAATAAATAAGTGAAATAAAATATGGGAAGGCGTTTTGCCCTAAATCCATAGGAAGTGGTGTCATGTGGCAACCCAAGTCTGGACTCATCCAAATACTTAGCGACTGGGTGACAACTGCGTAGAATTCCCAGGTGTGACAATTCAAGTACACACTCTGACTGGGAACTGCAGAAAGTGAAGAGGAAATGGTCTTAGCCATTTAAAACCCTTTGGAGGAGTAAAGCGGTCTCAAACACCCAATACACCTACTAGCAACACTCGAATAAAGTATATAAAATATTTCAAAAGGTCATGTAGTTTGATAAAGCACATAATCAATTCCCCAAATATTTATTTCAAGAAAGAAAGTCCGCACATTCTCGACCTCAACATTATATGCTTTGGAAAATTAAGCAAAATAATAAACGTATTTAATTGGGATAATGCATGATTGGGGGGTTTTAAAAGAAAATATAAGTTAATTACGCAATCATGCATTTGTTAAGTATTTATTCATTGACCTCGCACATATTCTCATATTATGTTAAAACCAATCAACTTTTGGATTTTAACTGTAAAATTATTAAATATTTGAATAATATTAAAATAGCCCTTGAATGAGCGATTAAATGAGATACTAAAATGGGACAAATTTATAATGTAAAATGCGTTAATGGCCGCATCTTGATTTAAATAAAAAAGAATAATTCGCTCGGTCGATAGCTATGCTGGCATACCATCATAATAAAAGAAAAACAGATATTAACCCAAGTATAGAGATAGAACCCATTAATTAAATTACAACATTTAAAGAATTATAAAACAGAATTATAAGGTAAAGCAAAATAGAAACAATTGAATTAGCTATACCTTAGTAATAGGAATATACGGTCACAAGAGCTCTTGGGTTAATTTTGGGTTACGTCGTCAGAAGTAGACATTTGAAGGTAGTTTCAGGTGGAGACTTTTTCCAGCTTAATGGTAGCAGCACTCATAAGAATTTGGCAGCAAATTCCGGTTAACAGTTCACATTTTAGCAGCGGTGGCAGTCTTCAGGACTTCTTATGTGAAGGCATCAGATGGTAGAGTGCAGCAATCTACCATTTCCGAAAGGAAAATAGCCCTCTTGCCGGTTCTACTCAGTCATTTTAAGATTGCAGTTTAAACTCTCAGTAAATTTAAACTCATTAAAGTACACTTTAAATGCAATATTTGAATACAAAATCTTGATTTTAAAATAAAACTTTGCAGGCTACTTGCTTACTGTCAGAATTCTAAGACTAGAATACAATAATCTAGAACTAGAATAAGAATCAGAAAATCAATCAATAAAATCAAAATGCTGAATGAACAAACAAAAGAAAACCCCTCTATATATATCAGCATGATACAATAGAACTGCCCTGGAGCATAACAAAAATACCAAAATTTGCTATCTTATCAAGCTGCAATCAAATCCATCCGAATGTCCATAGGAATTCAACAAAATTTTAATTAATTTTCCATTGTTAACTGTCCTGTAGACACTCGGATTAAAACTTTGATTTCATTAAAAAAACTTTTGCTAATTAAAAACTACCTAAGGGGACATCTGCTGTATTTCTAGATAAGCTACTAGAACATATTAATTAAATTATTGTTTCTTACCAACCCTCATTTATTTTAAACAGAAAATATGTGGCGTGATTTTAAAATCTAAAACAAAATTATTTTACTTTTAATTTTCAATGTTTAAATCTACTTATGGGACGAATATAATTCTATTTTAAACTAAACAAATATTACGAATGTAATATCTTTTTATAAATAGATTTAAACAGAAATAATTTTAAACAGCAAACTATTATTTTAACTTAGGTTTTGAAAATAAATATATCACAGTGTGCGTGCAATTACGACCTATGTAACCTACTTTTTAAACAAATATCTTTTACGTGTACATACACATAATTTACACTATTTATTTATACTGGGAATTAGAAACACAAATATATATAACACGAGCGTTGTACCGTGATTTAAAATTGGGCGGGATTTTCAGCATATAAGCGCATTGCAGACACACTACGATACACTGGGGTTTAAACTAAGGTATGAGAGTAGGAAAGAGGTGAGAAAAGGTGAAATGAAGATCTGCAAAGCAAATCTTACTGTTTCAATATATATATATATAAGCACATTAAATTCTTTTCAAATTTTTGACTGATGTAAATTCTTGTGCATAACATACAATAATTTCAAGATCATTGATGTATGTGATTGCTTGTTATTACCATTATAGTATCAACTTTCTCCATACAATATTGCCATTTAGAACAAACCATGATAATTGATAGATGCTAGAAAGTTGTACATCAAATGTGTACTCATCCTATATCCCCAGATTAGATTCTAGCTTATAACTTTTATCAGTGAGGAGCCTTGGATTTGAGAGCACTGCACCTAGATCTTTGAATTTAATACATCTCTCTAGTAACCACTTTTTACTTTTTTAGTTAACTGTAAAGCTATGAACCCAAACTTAAAACACAATAATATATGACCATACAAACAAATTAGCTTTGATTGAAAATATTATTGTGTTTTTTTGTTTGGGTTAATATTTTTATAGTTAATTAAAAAGATAAAAGGTAGCCACTGGAGAGATACATTAGATCCAAAGATCTAGCTGTAGTGCACTCAAACCCAAAGCTCTTTACTGATGAAAATTATAAGCTAGAAACTAGTCTGGAGATATTGGATGAGTAGGCATTAGTTAGGGATTTTGATGCGATAATCTTTTAGCATCCATTGATTTTGTATTGAGAAAGTTGATATTGTATTTGCATATTTTGTAAGCATAAGAAATGGTGTATTATTATTATAATACTAACATCTGCGTACTTAAAATGGCTTTATAGCTACTGATAGAGATGCTATGGCAAAAAATAAATATGACATGATGCAGCTATTGATTATTGTAGCCAATACAAAACTATGCTTAATGTAGACAGATCTTTTTGAAAATTTTAATAGGTTTTTTAATTGCTTTTTAATAATGTGGGGCACATTTTAAGGTTTGGCAAAATCTTTTATGGCAAGTATCCAAAACATATAGAATAAATGCTGATGATACTGAGTATTGTTTATTGCATTTACATGTTCATCTCTTCCAATATTGATGAATGATTGTTCTTGTCATATAAGAAGGTTTACAAATTCCAAGTCAATCATAAATAAAAATCTTCAAATTAATTTTACACTATTTTTCTCTTTTTAATATAATTTTTTAATTTTGTATTAGATTAAATAATCAATAGATATATCATGTGATAGGTGAATTGAAATCCGATTGTCTGTTGACTAATGTTTTTAGCAACAATTACTCAGGCACTTTATTATTCAGACAATGATAGATAAAATCCTGCTAAAACAGTAGTAATATAATAAAAATAACAAGGAATAACATATATGTATGAATCCAAAATCTGTGTTTACATTTTTCATCAATAAAAATCTGCTTTAATTTATATATATTGAAAGGGAAAATAATAGATGTATGATTATTTGATAATCTTTATGCCTCATATTGGATAATCATTGTATAGGTAATGGTAACAGATGGGAAAGAACATCATCATCTGATGATGAAAAAATGATTCCAATGGGCATTATTTCAATCCTCCATTTGGATTATTATTTATGTGCAACTGAAACTTATAATGATGATAATTAAATAATGATTAATGATGATAATCCAATTTACAAATAACACAATTTCAATAATCAGAATAAAAGCAAAGAAAATTGTGTTTTATCTATCTAAATATTCACAAGTGAATATAAGAAGTCAGAGTGACTTAAGGTTAATATGGGTATAACAGTAATATTGGCATTAAAAACTGCTTTGAACATTCCATCATCTGATTTTCAATGATATGTAAGGTTGAAAAGTTGAGGAGTGGAGAGGATTGAAGCTTGTCCATGCTACCTTATTAAAAAGCCAAGCATTGATTATATATAATATATATGTGTGGAAGATGGTAATCTGGATCAACTGATGAGTGCTGGTTCAGCATTAAATATTTTTTTTGGAGATCATTTATCTTTTTCACATGTATCTCGTCATATGTACTGGTTATATAAGATAGAGTGGATGACTGAAGGGTTTGAAAGTATGTGCTCCAATCCCTTTTAATTACAATCTAATTTAAATATATACACTATACTTGTATTCAAATATTACATATTCAGGCTGTATTCTGCCCATCCCTCTTCTGTGTATTTAAATTGACATATTAAAGTCGTATATATGAGGTGTCAGAGTGACTTAAAGTCCACATTAGTGTGACAATAATATTGCATTAACAAAGGGTTTGAGCATACCATCATCAGATTTTCAATTATATGGATGACTGAAGAGTTGAAGAGTGTAGAGAATTGAAGTCTGTTCATTAAAGTTTGTAGATTTGCTATCTTAATAAAAAACCAAGCATGATTATATATATGTGTTGGAAATGATGCAGACCAATTGATGTGCTGATTCAGCATGACATACATATATAGATCATTTATCTTTTTCATATATATGTGCTCATGTTTACTGGTTATATAAGATAGAGTGGATGACCGAAGGAAGCTTGAAAGTCTGTGTTCAAATCTCTTTTAATTATAAACAATCAATTATAAATCAGAATAATGAGTACAAATTGATGATTGCTATAGTGAATCTTCGTATAAAAGTTCGCCAATAACCAGGTTAAAGATATACATATTTTAAAATATAATTTTAAAATATAAGAACTTATTGAGAATATCAAGTACATAGATTATAATTTAAAAATAGAAATTAATGAAAATTGTTAAATAAATTAAATAACTAGAGTTTGGATAATTACCCAAGATAATGCATGAATTTAGTTTGCATGTATATTTAAAGTTTATTAAAACTTTTTTTGAATGGGAATTCTCAAATGTATTTTATATGTGGCTTTGATTAATAAAGTCTTAAATCATTTAACTTGATGATTTCCTTCAAGTATTTGTTGAGTTTTGAAGTTGCTAAAAATCTGAGATCACCATAATATATAGAAAATGAACTGATTTTAGTTCTTTATAACTATGCAAGTATATTGACTTGGAATGAAATAATTTACAGCATTTTCAATTTGTGTTTGTAGCTTGCTAGTGTGACATAAAATAAAAAATGGCTTGTAAAGGAAAAATGCATTAAATACAAAATGTCCAAGTGCACTATTCAAAAGTCCCTTACTAATGAAAGCCATAAACTTGAAACTAGTTTGTGGATATTTGAATAGAACAGCATTGAATAAAGATTTATTAAGCACTACTATCTGGCATCTATTGTATTACTGAAGCTTCCACCAGAAAGCATACATATATTGTATTGGTCAAAACATGTTTATCCATCTAACATGGCTGGAACTCACAAAATGTACTTCAAACCCAGTCAAGCCCGAGATTTAAGTCAGGAACCAGCCTGAATTCGAACCCACTCTCTAAGACCCATATCAAACACCTAATGAATAACATAATAGTGATGGCACATGAGAATTAATTTTAATCCGGCCGACTAGCAAAGCTGAGCAAAACAAAGAGACATCTATTAACTATGGCCAAACTAAAATATATAAGCATGGCTGTACTTTTGGAAGTGGAGAAAAGAGGAATTCAAACTACTCAGACAAGTTAGACAATAAAAATTAGTTTAATATATTGATAAATTATTATACATTTATAAATTAATTGCAAACATTAGTATGTGCGTGAATGAGCAAGCATTAGATGATTACATAGTGTCATTCACGCTATATTTCTCATATGCTCTTTATTAGCTAAATAATATATTATAAATAAACACACATCTTTGGTGGGTCCAATATTAAGATGCCAAGCGATTATTAGAAAGAATTACATAATATTGCTATTAACGCTTTGGATTACGGTTCTGATACGTGGTGACTAACATTATTTAGGGGAGCATTCCTAGATTCATTACAGATATAATACAAAACATTTTCACGCCACTGAGGTTGTGAAAATAAATAAAATACATTTGAAAACATATTTGAAAATGACATTTGATTATATGACAAAATATTTAATGAAACTTCTGTTAATTAGCGCTGGTAAGAAGAACCCTTTATTTTTCCCAAGGCAAATACTCTTAAATAGATAAATAACAAAATACGACGATGGGATTGTATAATAAAACTAAAATAATATTAGTAATTAATCTAGCTAGTAATATTTGTCATTTATATATATATATATATTTTGAGCAAAGCGCACTTTTAGTATTAGAGCATTAAAACTGGGTCATGAAGCAAAAAGAAATAATAATACGAAGAATGCGGTGTTGACATAATAGCCTAAAAATAACAGGAAAAGTCATACTTCTGGATGAAAACGAAGTGGATAGGCATGCTGTGGTCATCGCCGACATGCAGGCCTTTGATACGAAGACTGGATAGGTATAGCGACTGCCAGACTTAGGGATCACTGCCAGAGGCCTTTTATATGAAGAAAGTAGATATGCATAGCATATGCCAAACTTACATGATCACTGCCAGAGGCATTTTATACGGAATAAATCCCCATGGGACAGGACATAATGAGAAATTTATGGGTTCAATCTTGCTGCAACCCCCAGATTAAGAAGAACATATATATAAAAACACAAAGATCAGACCGATGTCAGTAACGCAGTACTAATGAATGTCAATAACGACATGAAATCTGATTTACTGCTTTAAAAATAAATGACCCTTGTTTGAATACCATAATTTAGACAAATAATACGCTATGCAGTTATATATATAGAGAGAAAGATTTTTCTAAATAAATATACGTTAAGATTTTATCTAGTAAAAGAAACATTAAGATTTACTTAATAACTAAAATAATAAAATATTAAAATTTAGCCCCTTTTCCTTTTCTGATATTTAAAATAATTCAATCCCACCGTCGTGGTTTTTATAGTAACTGGAATATTTAAATACAATATTTGAAATTTTAAGAGTATGGAAAATAAAAGTAGATCTGGCAGTTATAGAAAATAATTAATGGGTCACTCTTTCAGAATTGAATAAAAAGAAAACATTTTAAAAGATGTCAAAGTGTTAATTAGCTTAAGTTCTGGATTCACCCTGGGTAGAAAATCCAGAGTTAAACAAATATATTTTTTTATACTAAAACATAAATAAAATGTTGACTCGTAAAAACAATCTGGCAAGTGTATTAATTAATAACGCAATATATTTTAAAGGGACGTTAATAATCTTGATTCATGAAGGTTTATTTTAAAAAAAGAAAAGATTTTAGAAATTCAACTTGTCAGATTGTTTGAAATTGGCATATTAATAATAACTAAAATTGACATATAAAATTAAGTGATAAATAACTATAAATAAATGACCGCACCAAAATTAAAGAAAATGAGAGCATATGAGAGAAAATTAAATATATAGAAATCATTTCAGAGCAAATTATGTTTTACATATTGATTAAAACGACAAAATTAAATAATACATGAGAAATCTTGATAGTAGAATTCGAGATTAATTAGGCAAACTAGATTTAGTTTCAATGGTGGCGGTTTGAAATAATTTACCTTGCACTATTTTAAGAGTTCATATTAAAAAGTCCAGCTTGTGCATGGCAGTTCTTATGTGACAGCAAGCTTCTATTTACTAAAGCATTCCAAAGTTCTCCATCGGGCCTTTACTTCATTCTAGGGAGCATGATACAACGGCGGTGGCAGATGATGACCCAATAGGGCCGAGAAGGATGGTGGACTTACTACGACATCATTATTTTTTTAACTTTCACACCAGCATAAGTTATGTTCACCGCAGTTCTTTCAATAGTTGCTAATCTCTCTGATTCAAAATACAGCGATTTTATACTCTGCCCAGGTGTTTTTGGAATGCTTTTAATCACTTAGTTTTAGCTTTACAATCTAATCTCTCATCTTAAAATTTTTACTTTTTCTTTATCGATTGTTTTTGAAGATGCAAAAATAAATTCAAAAATAAATTCAAATCTATTTCCAGATTAGAAATAGATTTGACAAAATGTTTATAAAAGAAAATCTTTAATCTTAATCCCCATTTTAAGTAAAAACTTTAATTAAAATACCTTCCCCAGATTAAAGCAATAGTGCTTCCAACCCTTTAATTATTTTTAGACAATTAATTGTAGCATCTTCCATCTTGGTTTTTATAAAACATACATTTTAATAAGAAAAAGTACTTTAAAAGGAAAAAGTTTAAAAATGATGTATAATAAAATATTTACAAAAATTCAATATTTTGTTAGTATTTTGCTCCTATATATATATTGTACTGGGTCGAACCGCTGAAACCACTTACTTACACGTATATAAGTTTTGGCTGGTTTCAAACTTCTTATAATTCACATTTATAATCTTATGTAATTATAAATGTTACGTGAATGAACCGGCACGTTCGAGCAAAATGGGATATATTATTGATAGCTTTAACTATCAACAATGGCCTACCTTGGCTGCTAGATTCAAACCCCTACTATCCAAACACTTTATTTGTTTCGGAGTAAATTCCGGGCACCAGCTATCTATTCAGAAGAATAAACAACGTATTTAGTCAGTAGGCTCATAATCCAGCGCTCGAAACTATCCCAAAAACTAGCCCAGTCTAATTTTAATCAGTAATAAAATATAGGAAAAGAATTGATAAAAAGAATTGACCAATGAATAAAGTTTAATTTTAAAGACAATTTATTAACTAACACTTACAAATTATAAACATTTTTATAAATCTATAAATAACACACATATTTTAAGTTAATATACTATGATATATTTTATGAAAGAGCAAAAAATAATTTTTAACATTTAAATTATCTAACATTCACAAACACGCATATCAATAGTTCATTTTATGCATGCTTATAGAGTTTATATAATTTGAATCTTGAATTTTTACGAATTACAGTAGTGGCTACTACATATGAATGAGAATAATAAAATGTTTACCTAGGATTTTTGGAACAGTTGAACATTTGATGGAGGATTTCTGAGTTGTTATGAAGACATTATTTCACAGGCAGGTTTTGATGATCTTGTTGGACTAAAAGGCTGAAGCACGAGCGTATATTTCCAAAAGCTGCTCAACAATGCATTTTTGGTTCTGGATTATATAATAGAAACTACACTGATATCTGAACTGAAACAAGACTGTCACTGGAAACTAGACTGAAAAAATTCCGATAAAAATCTATTTATTTATATCTACAAAGTGTTTTTTGTTTTAATATCCTCCGGCAAATGAGTGTTGTCGAAATTTCATTGATAACTAATCCTTTGACAACGTGTTTTTAAAGACTGATTAATTAGTAGTAGCTTTCATAAACGTATTGTTTTTATATCTTTAATTAGTAGCCCACCGCTAATGTGGTTTTTTTAAATCTTTATTTAACTTAATAGCCATCGCTGTGTTTTCCAAATATAATTTCTTTTTTAACTTTCATTTATATAGTTTTTTAATATTATTCTAATTCGCATACATTTATTTACATTCGGCCACACATATATAATTTATTATAATAAACTGGAATGAAAAGAGATTTTTATATTTTTTTAAACTTTAAATCATTTACTTTTACGAATACTAATTAGGAAAGACTTTACTTCCTTTTATAAAACATTTAGTTTAACTTTAATAAAAACCCCTTCCCACTTTTAATCAATTATTTTTCAACTTTTATTTCAACTCTTTTATGGAAGATTTTTTTGTTTTAATAATTTTTTTACGACAAAATTATTTTATATACATGTGCCAATTTGGCCTTGACACAATATATATATTTGAACTGCACCTATATATTTTAATAAAAAGAATTAATAATCATAAAATTAATAATAATAATAAAAATGTTAATTTAAAAGCTAAAATTTTATAATTTAGATGCGCATCTCAAATGTATACATAAAATATATATACAACACAAAAGGAGCGGGATGGGATATAGGGTTTAAACACAGGTTAGTAGGTGGAAACATGAAGCTCAATCTTAAGCTAAGATTGACTACTTTAATAGAGAGATTGGAAGAAATTATTAACTGAATGAAAAAGTATTAGATTTTTTTGCAGCTTGTATTTTTCTTATCTGAGTCAAGTTTTTGTTAAATTTTTCCTATAGCTAATAATTTATATTTTTGTATAATTATTTTTGAAGTGAAATTCTATGGACCACATCCGTCAATCGTTTATCAGAAATAGTAACCAGATAGAATTCAATGATTTCTGAGACAATTGACATTGCAGTAAAGTGGATAAAAGCAGTATCTGCCTTCCTAGAATATAATTTTTTTAAACATTAACTTTCCCTACTAATATATACTACTACTAAAGTAGTAAACTGTTAAACTGAATTTTCAAGCTTTTATAGTCTAAATTATTGGATAATATTTTTCAAAAACAACAACAAAAAATTATATAAAAATGATTTGTTATAAAAAAACCCTGATGTCTATTAATTGGATGCATTCAGAAAATTTGGTAAACTGCATAGTAAATTTTACTCTGACAAAGAGATTTTTTCAATTTCAAAATAAAAGTTGAACATTTTGTAATTAACTTTAGGAATTAATTATTTTTAAATATTAAAATATAATTGAAATAAATGTTTTAAATACTGTACATTAGCTTTTAATGAAGTTATTTTAAAATCAAAACCAAAGATAGTAAAAAAAATTTTCACAATTAAAAGATAAAAATATTCTACAATCTAATAAAGTATTTAAAAGAGTTTACAATCATTTATATTATGTATCATTATGTCTGTCAATACAGTATTTTACAAAGTAAAAGATTTAAATTATTTGAGGTGGTTAAATTCTATTGCAGACAGTGAGACTAGAGCATCTTATTATATATATGATAGAGGCTTATAATTTAAAGTATGACAAACATGTATATTAAATTTGACATTATAATTTTACCTTTTTAATAAATAAATTTTGATTGAAAAGATTCAACTGATTTCTGATATTCTGTAAAACTAAAATACAAGTGCACCAAAGCATCAGGCAGTTGATATTACTAGTCATCTTCATTGAAGAAATAATAATGGTTAAAATTAAAGCAGGTTATGATTCAAGGATTGTCTATTCAGAAGTTTTATTGTTATAGATTGTACTTGGTATACTGGCTTTGTTGATGTAGGTGATAAATTTATTCCATTTTCTTTGAGAAGAAAATACAAATCACAGTAATGCGTTTGTAATTTTTCTGTTTTTTTTTTTTAATTTTGCAAAACAAGCAAATTAAAACATTAAAATATAATTCACTATAAGCAAAACAATGTTTTGAGATAATATTCATTAGTTTTTGATCCCAAGGTTATATTTTGATGGAAAGCAAGTAAATTAAGAGTTATTTTTAAAAATGAATTTCTAATGATAAATAAAAATATGAAATAATAATTAGGTAAAATGAATTCATTTACATTGAAGTTTGGATTGTTTTGATGGTATTTTATATTTTAAAAAAATTAAAATTTCCAAGATATTAAAACAGATAGCTGATGTACTATATAGGGATTATTTTTTAAGGAAATGAAAATAGTATTTGCATGTATGTGTACGGGTATGCATGTTTACACTTGTCAACAAGATTAATTTACAATGGATTTTTAACTGTATTGTTATTCGTCATTAAATATATATCTAGAAATTCTTAAGTAGAAACGGAAAGAAGGATTTAAAAACTTGTAAATATCTCATCAATTGAGAATTAGAAAACCAGATTAATAATGACTTCTCTTTATTTATTAATAAATAGGAGAGCTATTTGATAAGTCTTTATTTTGTATTAAACTATTTAAAACCTTTTTTTTTTTTTTTAAATTTGTACATATTGTTTATACTTATTTTTAGGATGCTCAAGTACCTTCCTACCATGAAATGGATATGTCAAGTTTATCTTCCGTAGAAGTTATTTCTGAAGCAGATTGTGATTTTGACTGCGATTTTGACAAAAGTAAATTACCAATGTATTTCTAAATTTTCAGTTGTTTTATTTATGTTAGTCAAAACATTTTTCATTGTGATAGAATCATCTTTAACTTAAGTTTTTAAAATTATTTTTTTTTTGATAAAGTATTTAGTAAAAAAAAAAAAAAAAGTTGTATAAAATTTCTTTGGCAAAATGGTGGGAGAGTGAAATATATATTTTATATATGAATTTTCTACTAGTAATATACCCTGATTTTATAACTTATCTATTTCATGGTGGTTTTTTTTTTTTTTATGAATTGATGATATTAAATTTATAGACAATGTTTTTATAAATTGTTGCTGCCAAATTTAAGATATTGAGAGTATTATAATATTGGCGATTTCAATTTAATAAGAATGAGTATTTAAACTGTATAAATGTCTCCGTTACATACTCTCTGAAATATAAATCTTATGCTTAAAGTATCATTAAAATTTTCTGAATGCTGTAGCTTGTATATATAATCCAGACCATGTTGAATTTAGATCAACAAGATATAGTACATTTACATGATGGGATTTCTCAATACAAACAGCAATTTAGAAATTTTCTTGCAGAAATATTGGCCATAACTTTGTTGTTATTTGCTTGGAAATAAAGTATATCGAATATAGTAACATTATAATATAACATATTTGTGTTGAATCTGTACATATTTATGAGTATAATTTAGTTTTGTACTGATTTTCATCTAAGAGAGTACCAGAAGAATTCCAAGAAAATTGGGTGGAGATCTCTACATATATTGATAGAAAAAATAATTATTACTAAATAGATCAATTTTTATAAAAAGCCTTTGAGTGTCAATTTATGTTAATAGTGGATAATATTATTAGCAGATATTGAAACTCACAAAGAAAGGATAAAGACAAATAATTTTTGACCTGAAATTCACTGCATTAAAACCCATATGTATTCTTAAAGGATCAGAAGATCAGTTTAGATTCTTGTTAATACACTGGTAATTTTAACAATTAGTAATATTTTTAAGAGAAACAATTTTTGATGCTATGTTTTTATGTATACCATAATAGAAATTTGATGTTTAAATAATAAAAATCAGAGTGAGAGAGAGAGAGAGAGAGCAGAAAGATATTGTTGATTGCTGTCTCAAAATCAATTCTGTCATGTCTGTCAAATTATTAGCATAATTAATTACAATATGAAGAGTCAGTGTAATATGAGTTTATGAATCTAGTAAGTTGGAATGAATTTTTGTTCGAGAAAGATGTAATTTTTTTAAAGAATTAATCTGTCAAAATATTTACGTTTGTTATTTTTGATTGTGATTGGATAAACATATATGAGGAAAAAGTGAATATGTGATTTTTTTTTTGATAATATATATTATTTTCTTATTCAAGCAAGGAAAATCCAAAATAATCCAAAGATAAGAGCATTTTAAAGATTTAGTGTTTGAATATCTTGTGGTTTTAAATTGTAAAGAATTAGTGTTTGAATAGGATAAGTTCGTAGATGTGTTGTGTTTGTTAATATTTTCAGTTACTTTTTTGTATAAAATTAGAGAATTCTGTGATTATTTGAGTCATACCCAATTGTGCCTCAAAGCACCTTCTACTTAAGTTAATTTCGAATGGTGGGAATCAATTAGCATTTATAATAGAATCATCTTCAGTTAAAAGAGATCAGATACTTCTTTATTAATAAATTGATTGTCCAATAAAATGTATAAAAACTTTTTCTAAGGAGTAGGAGGATTTCACTCTAATTGGTAGCATATTATGAAATTGAGTTAATATACTACACTGTTTGCAAAAAAGATTTATTAGTAATTTATTTGCACATTGACATTGATGGAATCCAGTGTTTTAGATATATTGGCCATTAATTGTTTGACATGAAGTTGACAAAATCGTCAGATCAGAAGTAATGAAATTCTTAACATTGTTTTAGCATGTGATTTGATTTATTATATGATTCATATCTATTTAGGTTCTTTTTTTAATTCTATTTATGAGACAACTATTGTAATGAGATCTAGTACAATGATTTACAGTGGGCAAGTTATGATTTGCAAAGTTTTCTAGTTTATATCTGTCTATAATTAACAAATGACTAAAGTCACTAAAATGTATAGTTTCTGATAACTAATTTGGCTTGAATTCAAAACCATAGAGTATTAAAATATTTATTATATATGTTTGAATAGTTTATTGAAATAAAGTTGGCTATTAAAGAGATAGTTCCAATCATTAACTAGAAACTAATCTGTAGATAGTACAGTTTAGGAGGTTCATTGAAGATAGATCCAATCACTAACTAGAAACTAATCTGTAGATAATACAGTTTAGGAGGTTCATTGATTACCATATTTTCTTAGATGATTCTAGAGTAGAATTGTGTATATAGTTGATTACAGTATGTAGATATTTAACATAATCTACAAAAATTAGAGAAAAAATAATTTACTGATTGATTGCAAAAATTTTATAATAAAAGTAATTTTAGCAAGCTTAAATACTTCTGAATTTAAATAAATTATTGAAAATATTTTTATAACAAATGGTTTGAAAGAGATATAAAAAAGAAAGAATGAAATAATTTACAGAAAAAATATGTGTAAAAAGTTGTAATGTAAATAAATTGTGAAATTATTATGACAAAAATAATAATGTTTCATAGCCTGTTTTTTTTTTTTCGTAATTTATTGACACTTTCATTTTTAATGCAATAAAATATTAAAATACATCAAAAATTTGATAATATAAAACAAATGAAGTTAAAATAACTGGTTTAAAAATATTTAGAAATAAAGTGCTCTGAATTTAAATTGTTCTTCTATTAGCTGATTGATGTTTTTATGATGTTCGATAAAGAATTGTAACTGCATGTTTTTAAAATGATTAACTTTCCCAGAATTGCTTGTATTTAATATGTTTTAAATTATTAGTTATGTGATTAGGGATTTGGGTGTTAATTGAATTTTTATTATTTAATTAATTAATGGCAGAATTGATTTTATAGGTAGAGTGTTTTTATTATTGATATTAATAAATGGTATAATAATAATGTAATTATCAGTGATAGAAATGTTGTTGATGGCATCTTTCTTTTCTTCATTTTTTCCAAATAAGTTGGCTTAATCTAGTTCTAGATTCATCATAGTATTTGAGTATAAAAATAAACTTTAAATCAAAATCTAGTTAAACTTTTAGTTAAACATATAACATTTTATTTTATTAGTACAAAAGAAATAATTAGAAGTGCCAATTTTCTACTTATTTACATGAATCAGTTTTAACAACTAATATTAATAAAATAAAAATGTTATGATATATATTGAAAAAAAACTTAATATATATGATCAAATTATTAAAGACTATCATTGTATTATGGTGATATATATATATAAAAGACATTTTGCGGATTCATCCGTGTTAAAAATTTTAAATATTGATATTCCAACGTTTCGACATTTTTGTTATTGGAGGAATTTTAACGTTTATTCAAATCAGTAGCGCCTCTATAACCGCCTTTCTACCTTTTATCACCCAGTGGATGACTTGTATGACCAAGTCAAAACGTCAGAATATCAATATTTAAAATTTTTAACACGGATGAACCCGCAAAATATGTCTTTTATATGTGCAACCCGTGAAAATCTTCGTTTCAACATATATATAAATTTAAATAAGAATTATAAATATAAATTAATAAGATTTACTCCCGTAAATAATTACAATTATTTTTAATTTAGAAGATATTATGGCTAGATAGTTTTCATTTGTATATTATGAGCTGACAATTATAAATCAATGGAAAGAAATCTCTACAAAAAAGAAAACTAAAACTGAAATAAAATCTAGCAGGACAAATTTAACTTCCAAACTCCCAAACCAAAAGTATAAAAAAGTGTGTGGTTCAGCAAATAAATTGTTTCCTCTCCACAAGGGAAAATAAACAGGAAGTTATTCAGTAGGGAATATATATATATATTCTTGTAGCAGCAATTATTTTTTGTTGACATCAATTTATCTATCAAAAGTAGATCCAGGAACAACCAATCAAAAATTGCAATTGTTAAAAAAATCAGCTTTCTATATCCATACTTTTAATTTTGTATTTTTATATATTCAATTAAATTTAATTTCATAAGTATTAATAATAATAAAAACGGTAATCATCTGAAATCTGGGCATTGATGCTATACAAAAATCAATCAGATGTAACGTTACCGGGCCACCGCAACTTTTTTTTTATAGAACATGTTTTTTTTTTTTGATTAAACAAACTTTATTTCATTTATAACATGATTTCTTTTTTATTAAACAAATTTTTATATTCATTTTTATGTGTTTTGACATGTAAACAATGCCATCAGGCGGCCATGCCCGGATTTCAGATGATTACCATAAAAACAATTTTCAAAAATAAAATAAACTCGACTATTTTTTTTTTTTTTCAGGTGACATAGACTTTGATGATAGAATTATAAAAGTCAGTAGTTTAAAATCAAAAATGAAAGATGATGATATAAAAAGATATTTTGAAAAATTTTTTGGAGCTATTTCTCTTTTTGTAAGAAAGGAATCAACAGTAGCTTTAATAAAATTTTGTAACAAAGATGGTAAGATTATTTCTATTTAAAATTTTTTATTAATAAGGTTATTTATGTGATCTCTGTGTTGCAAACATATTGTTAAAATTGTATATATAAGTAAATGTTATTTTAATGTATATGTTGTGATGGAATGAAAATGATCAAACACCATCACAAGTAAGTATTAACTAGCTTTATAAATATAAATATGTTAAAATATTTAAATTATATCTTAATATAAATGTGTTATTTTATTTTATGTGTACAAATATTTTATTCTTCTTCTTCTTATTTTTTTTTTTGTAACCCAAAGAACAATCTGTATAGTTTATTTTGTTTTATCTATCAAAAAGTTTTATTATCTGATAAAAGTGCAATTAATTATCACAGATTTTTTTTTTGTAAAAAAGAAAAGAATTTTGTTTGTTCTCTTATCAAAGTTAGATATTCAAAAAATATATACTTCTAATTTGTAAACACATTATCTTATTTATTAATTAATTAAAAGATTCATTTGGGGATTTAATTAGAAAAAAAAATGGTGATAAAAAACAGATTGACAGCAAATTTCTTATGTGTATTGCTAAAAATTATATTTTAAATTAAAGTCAGAAGATTAGAGATTTGTTCTTAGATTGTAGCAGAGAGAAAACAATGCTGTATTGATTGGGAAAAGAAATACTTTGATAGAAAAAGTTAATTGAAGCTCTGTCCTGACCTCTTTAAAGCTGGTGAAAATTGCACAACCATATATCAATACGGAATGCTATAAATTGCTTGCAGGAAATAAACATCATTACTGAGTGTATTATGAATTCTTGCCTTGCAAAAATACTGTTTCATCAAAGTATTAAAGAAAGCCAAATGCATGAAATAGAGCTCCTTATAATTCACTGGTTCTTTTTTCTTCATGTAAGCCTGTTTATCATTGTTCTGTATGCAAATGGCTGCCTATTGGAAAAAATCACCTTGTAAAATAAATCTACATCCCTGTGCCTTCTGTTTTATAGTTTTATGCATGAAGAGTATGCTGGAATGTTTGAAATGCATCAATTTTTTTTAAAGAACAGAAGGAAAGAAAGAAGTCTCATAACAGATTAAAACTTTTTTTTTCCATTGAAGAGAACTTAGCTCCAGATATTGCTTTATTTTATTAAATCAGATGTATTGTATGATTAGAAAAAGAAAACCATACACTCCTGCAAAGTAAATTTTTTTCAATGTTTTTATTATAGTTTGTACCCATCTAATATAGGACATTGTTTATATTTTTTTATATTTTAACAGGTTATGAAGTAAGTGATATGTATACATGTGTATGCTTGTGTGTGAGGAATAATATAATTTTATGTTAATCCTACCAAATTTATGAGCTTAATTTTTATTTATTTATTGTAAAGGCAATTGATAATTAATTACATATACATATGAAGCATAAATGTAATGTTAATTATTTTATCTTGCATAGTAAGATTTAACCTTTTAAAAGTCAATGTTCTTATAATTATTTATTAATTTTTTGATAATACATGTGTATATATATATGTATATAACCATATCTCTATATGTAACTCAAAGTAAGAGGGGTTTTACTTATATCTTAATTAGTATTGTATTTTTCTAATATGTTATATTGTGTTAAACTGTGGTTATAGATTTTATTTATTTATTTAATATAAATTAGTTAGTAAGTTGAGTCAGCATTTGGTGTTTAGTTTATCTGCTCATCTTACTTCACAGTAAATGTAAATTATAAATTTTATGTTTATTTTTTATTTTATATACCACTCACTTTGAGAGTTTAAAAGTATTACTAAGCTTGAACCTGGGATATGCGAAAGGAATTGAAGGTGGATGTTTTTATAAGAACTCTGTTAAAGTATTCTTCTCTGATATGGAGAAAGTGGTGTATATAGTGTTCCGTGATTTGGGCTTTATAAAAATACTTTATTAATTGCAAATTTTGCTGATCCTTATAGGGATTGATAACAAACGGTGATTAGGAAATATAACTAATGATTATTAGTTTGATCCCATTGTTAATAATACAAATTTTTATGCTCAGTGGGTCTTTCTTTTAATGGTCTTGAAATAATTCCTTATGTGCATGTGTCATTAAGTTGATTTGTGTTCTCTACATGTGAGGTCTCTAGTAATAAATTTAACTAACAAGTTAATTGATAATTTTAACTGTTTAGAAATTTATATCACCTATATAGATCTGGAATTGGTGGTGTAAAGTTATAAGGTAGAATGTCTAGAGAGAGTGAATGACAGGTTCCTGACACAATATATTGTGCCATTATGGCATGTACTACCACCTCATCCTAAGTATATATGCTATAAAAAAATTTTATAAGTAATTTTAACTATTGAAGTGCCTAATCAATGTCTCCTAATCTCCATCCTGCCATATAGTGACAATATATTTTTCTTTGATAGTTCTAAATATAAATGTGGAAAATAGTAATCATTTAGTATGATTTATAGCATCTCATATGAACATAGGCTATTTATTTAATATTCCATTTTCAAAACATTCCTCAATTTTAAAAGAAATAAGTTTATAAGTTTTTATATATAAACATTGCCTATTTCAAAAGAAAATTTTGCAATGATAAAGTTTTTTGTAATATAAAGAACAATGGAAAGATGTACTTACTCAAAAAATTTATATATTAAAGAGAAATCTAAAATGAATAGTTAAAAAAAAGAAAGATAATGTTGCTTCAAAGGGCAAGTTTAAATTCGAATTAGGACTTAGTAACAATCTAAATGTGATTAATACTCTAAAAAGATCTATTTGCTTCTATAGAATGGGAATTACAAATTCATACAATTAAATTGGAATATATATATATATGCATGTACATTTATCAGAGATAGAATACAAAACCCCATGTATAATGATGATAAAACTGTCAAGGAAACCTAAACAACATTAGTGATGAAATTGGATATATTTTGTGTCATAGAAAAATCAAGTTTTAATTTCTCAAATGCTTATTACTATACTTGGCGGATATACATATAATAGCATCATTTTATTTATGTCACCAAAATCTGTCAATAAATTTGTGTAATGTTTATACACATCGCAATACCTAAGGATTCTGTTACACTATAGAGAAACATATTATTACTATTAATCCAGGAATAACATATAATGAGAAAATTGGTCAAATATCTCAGAATAAATATTTGCTAGTTCCCAATATCTTATATATATATGTTGCTAAGAAAGTTAAGGGATAGAACACTGAATTATGAAAAATAGCTAAATAGGATTAAAACAATAAATACTGATGAACAAAATTATATAGTGATTTTTTAGAAATGAATCCTGAATAGTATATGGATTTTAATCTTACTGAATCTAGGATAATACACTATGCTTTGGATTTTAAAATGTTCATGCATATATGGGCAGGTGTATTTTATCAACTTTTAATTCCATTTCAAGTTCTATTATTTATTTATTTATTATCTAATATATTTGTGTTTAGTTATGAAATGTTTTAGATGTACATACAATCAAAAGAAAATCATGATAATTAGTTAAAATTATTATTAATCAATTTTATATTTAAAATAACTTGTTTAGGTTTCATATCATCATAATTTCAACTCTGAATAAGGTCTAAGTCTTTGTAAATTTTGGATATTTAACAAATGAAAGTAAACACAGATTTTCCTCTGATTCTCAACTTATGTCTATCGTTTAACATCATAATGAGTTATACCCACTAGATAAGTATCGTATATCAGTTTTATTCACTAATGTTTTATCAAGTTCATTTATGAGTATTTGATGTAAATAAATTATTATTATTATCATTATTAAATTAAAGTTATAAATTTTACTTACTTAAGCTAATTAAGGGATATAAATAAACAATTATATGTTGATGTATAATTCAAATAACAATACTCTCTATACATATATTTCAGTCCAAATAAAGGCCAAACTATTATGTTAAAAATCTTATCATATGCACTAGAGGTAGCATTCATATTATTTCACATTTATCTTCAATTTGTAGTGGTATAGATTAGGGACTTAAGGAATCAGAATATCAAAATCTTTCATTGAAATTGAATTGCATTTAATAGAGTCTATTCTTCGGGCATCATCCACACCCTTATCCCATTGGTACCGTTACAATATGTATACCTATGAAATTTTAGTTTTATGCTATGAATAATACACACACATATTGTTGTAACTAATATCATCATTTTTAACTATTCTCAATTCACAATAGGCTGAAACATTTTCCAAGTTTATTATTGTTTTTCTTCAAGTCACACTAATAAGTTCCATTATTTCAGACTGAAAGGAGTGTGGTAATAACTGAAAAGAGATCTTTAGTTGAGGCCTTAAAGGAACAAGATCAGGGCAAATTCCTTATGCTCACTCCATAAGTTTTTGTCATAGCAACTGTTATTACTAATTATTCATATAGTAAATGAACATAAGCTGTTCATTAACACACATCAGCCAGAATGGTGAATTTATTAGGCTTTTTATTTCAGTTTAAAAACAAGACACTCCGTGGTCTTTCTTCTTTGTTATCTGATAACTTTTAATTGAAATATTAGTTGAACTTTTTAAAAGACAGAATGAATATGTGTATGAATAAACTTTTTTTTAGAAATCTTTACAATTATGAGAAACAAAACTAACCTATGGTCCTTATTCTCAATAGACTGTAAAGATCAGCCAATGCAACAGTTGTCAGCTAAAGAAGGAAGCTAAGAATTCTCTGATTGCAGACTCAGGCTACCATTCGATAATGACCTTTTATTTAGCTATCTACAACTGAAAAATATTTTTAAGTGAAGGAATATTGCACAAATTGGAAGAAAGCCTGACTAATATTAAATGAATTTTATTGTTAGATTTTGTGAAGTTAGAAAAAAAGATGAAGAAACAATTGCTTAAAAAAGTAATCATACATTTTACTACAAGACACAAAGATTGGAAGCACAGGAGAAATAACATTCATCGTAGATAAAAAAAAAAATGGAAGAACAATATTGTTGAGATTAATGGTATATCAAATAGAGTGGCAAGATTAGTTATTCAACTTAATGGATATATATATATCACTGAATGTAGATAATTCAGTTTTATACTGTAACAAATTTTCATTATGATGGAAAAATAGATGACTATTATATGGATGTGCAAAACGCATGTGCAAAACTCTTTTTTATCAAACTAAGCAATATTTTAAAATTATGATGGAAGATTTTAATATATAACTGGTAAACAATTGAAAGATGAAAATGCTGTGGATAAATTTGATTATGGTGATAGAAATGAGGGAGATAACAGACTTGTACAGTTCCAGAAAAAGGCAAACTGTTTATTATAAATTCTTTGTTTTAGAAAAATAATAAATGGACAGAAGTATTCAAATGATGATATAGCAGAATTGAAGTATATTTTGATTAAAATAAAGTACCTATTTCAAGATAATCATTTAAAAATATTAACAGATTTTGAAGATGATTCAGATATGAATGAAATTAATAAGATAACTGATACACTATTAAGAATTGCAAGAAATTATAGCTGATAAAAAAAAAAAAGAATAGCAATTTACTAGTAATTTTTCACTGAGATGAAGAAAAGAAATGGTATTGAAAATTTTTAAAAATCATCTTTTGAGAAAAATTGAATATCTAGAATTTTGTGAAATGGTATGAAAAAAAGTTAATAATGATATAAGGAATATAATTGTGAATTGACAAGGAAAACTATTAAAGAGAATAGAAGTAAAATAAATGTAAAACAACATTTTGGTATTGGAAAAAAAGTTATTTTTGCAACAAGAAGCTAAGTAGAACTATTACTAAGAAGAGAAAAACCACCATGAAGTATGTGAAAGATTTCTATGGTTATATAGTAATAAAAGGCAATAAAATGAAATATCCCTTATGGTTATTATATCCTCTGAATTGCTAAACATTTTAAACTTGGTCTCAGCAACCGACAGGCCGCATGTGACCCGGCATGTTAAATTTTGCAGCCTGCCAGATGTCTATTTATCAAAATAAATTTCTTCATTTAATTTATTTATTTTTTTGTAATTCTTGTTGTTAATGACCATTTTTAAATTAATTATATATTTATTTATTTTTAAAAAGAGAATTATATTTATAGTCAAAATAAGAGTCATAGATCACATGACTCTATCTCTTAAGCTTGTAAGTTATAAACAATGAGGATTGCCAATTCCTCTACAAGCTTTGTGATAAATGCTTAGCCAGAGCCAGCACTTAAAATATCTCTGTCAGGAACCCCTCCCCAAACCTCTGACCATGGTTTCGTGCTTTGGCACTCCTCAGAGAAGTGTCAGGGTAGGTTCAGACACTAGATCTAAAAATACCAACCCAAAGGCAAGAACTTATCTAAAAATTATCTATTGAGTAGAAAATCTGAAATTTTCAGACATCTACATGTCTTCAAACCCAGCTATCCAACTCAAATAGCTATATGGGGCTGATAGATCTTCAGCCATACCATATATTAGTAGTCTTAGCAATATAAAATTGCATAAGACTTACGGCAGAGACTATAAATAGTCAAAATAAGAGTCATAGATCATATGACCCTATCTCTTAAGTTTGTAAGTTATAAACAATGAGGATTGCCAATTCCTCTACAAGCTTTGTGATAAATGCTTAGCCAGAGCTAGCACTTAAAATATCTATAAAATTGATTTTATAGATTAAATAGTAAATTTTAAAATATAATTGTATCATCATATTCCATTAGACGATCATGACTGACCATAAGGTGTGCATCCATTAACATTGGAATGTATAATGCTATATCAGCTATTAATTGTTTCATGAACATTGATGAGCATATTGTTTAATGCAGAGAATAATAACGAATATATAAAATTGTGTTTTGTATATTAAATGTAATAGTGAGTGAATGTGATATTTATTTTGAAAAATAATTGTGAAATTTATCTGAATAATAATAAAATAAAACAATAAAAGTAAAATAAAATTTGATGAACAGAACATAAATATCTGATTCATGAAAATTGTTGTAAATGTTTTCAGAAATAAGTTTCCACAGACTCATTATTAATTTTAATGAACCCAATTTACACAGTAAAATTTATACAATCAAATATAATTATTTCAATTTATATCTATAAATATTTATATTCATAAATGAATTATTTAAGTCTTTCAAAATGAGTTCAAAGAAAAGAAAATGAAAGATGAAACTACCAATACAACAATCATTGGGAAGATTATTTCTTAATATTTCAGAACTCTACATTGATGTGTTTAATTTACATAGATATACTGGGTATATTCAAGGAATACAGTATGAAAGGACATCAAACAGTATATGCTGAAAACAAATTTCAGTAAAGAAGTGAGAAAATTTAAACTAGCTATGTTTAAATTGCAGCTAAAAGCTAAAACAAATGGCATTCAGTGCATAACAACCATTCAGTATTATGAAAGAAAGCTATTCAGTTGCCTTGCATGCAAAAAAAAAAATTAAATCATTTTCAGATGATGAACTAGTTAAACAGTATTTAGAAGCAGTCACAAAAGATTTTTTGTCAAAAAGGAGAAATATATTTTCAAGCATCAGTTTATTATGCCAAACTGCATGTCACCAAATTAATGATGTTGCAGTTGAAATTGAACTGTTTATGAAATTGAATACAGAATTTCAAAGCTTATGCTATGGCGCTTGATGAGAACACAAACATTTCTGTCATAGTTCCATTTGTATTTGTTCATGGTGAAGAAATGTTAAATTTTTTAATCTTGAAAGATACTGTTGGAGGGGAAAATATTTTCCAGTCATTTAAAAATTGTCTTTGCAAAAATAACTTGAATTTTGAAGTATTTTTAGGTTAAACAACAGATGATCGAAAAAATAAAAGAACTGTAACATTACTCATGGATAAGATGGAATTGAAGATCATTAAAATCAGTGATGTATTTGCTATTCACTGTTTGATACATCTGAAAAATTTATGTGCATAAGTATTACCCATGGAATCACATTATGAATGTTGTTATAAAAGCAGTCAATTTTACTCAGTCACATCCACTTCAGCATCGGCTATTTACAAAATTCCCTAATGAATTAGATTCAAAATATAATGCTTGCTATATTTTATCAATATTAGGTGGTTAAGTCAAGGAATATATCTGAAACTATTTTTTGACTTGTAG
This sequence comes from Epiperipatus broadwayi, assembly GCA_028023455.1. Classification (NCBI taxonomy): domain Eukaryota; kingdom Metazoa; phylum Onychophora; class Udeonychophora; order Euonychophora; family Peripatidae; genus Epiperipatus; species Epiperipatus broadwayi. Next base: position 15,543,650 of record JAQFVV010000008.1, on the reverse strand, counting down.
AAAAAAGTTGTTATATTCATGACTGAGAAAGAAAATGGTTTCTGAATTAAGAAATGATGATTGATTGTCATGGAAAAATTTAATCAACTCAATAAAGAGTTGTAAGGGAGAGTTAATATAATAAGTCCTGTTTGCAATTGTATAAATGCATTTCACAAGAAATTATTACTATTTGAAATTTCATCAATTTAGAAATAATAATACTATACACTTCCATCTGTTATATAACTTCAGTAAAGATAAGAATTTCTCAAAATATGCAATGAAATAAAAAGGCTATTATCTGCATTTAAAAGTTGTTTCTCAGATATAACAAAGTATGCCAAAATATTTGCAATATATTTTTTTCCCATTTGATGTTAATGTGCAAACGATTCCTAAAAACTTGCAAATTGAATATAATAAACTTACAGTGCAATGCTGAATAAAAACACATTTTTGAAACATCAAAAATAAATTTTTATAATACGCACATTATATCTGAAGAATATCTCAATTTAAGAAATTTTGCACAAAGAATTGCAAGTATTTTTTGATTCATTTATATTTGTGAAATATTTTTTTCAAAAATGAAATTTTCAAAAAATAAAAATCATTAATCAATGAAAATCCACAAAATTGTCTAAGACGTGCAACAATAAACATAGAAATAGATTATAAAAAATTAAGTCAGACAAAGGAAAAATACACATTTAGTTTTATTCGTTTTTGTATTTGTTTATATGCATTAAGAATAAATAAATAATAACTCTATGCAATAATTAGTTGTATGATATTTTTTAAAAGCACATAGGGATGTAGGCTTTGACATAGAATTTTCTCTTGGGATTGCTTCACTTAAAATTTTCTAAATATATAAAAAATCTTATATTTTTTACAAAAATTTATGCCCACATTAGACTTTTGAGAGTTGGGATTGATCCCCAAACTCTCCTTTACTATGCCTGCAAAAGTAGATTCAATATTATATGGGCCACGAAAAAGTAACTTGTGATAACAGTGGGCTATAAAGACATTTAGGTTGGACAAGTTTGTTTTCAACATAGAAGTGACATGAAATTAAATCTATGAAAAAAAGAACAACTCCAAGAAATGATGGAATTATTATTAATATCTTAAAAAAACAGCTGAAAAAAGAAATAGCAAAAGTTGTTGGCAATTATATAGCAAATTTCAAAATGATAAAGATGTTCTAGATGATTGGAAGAATATGATAATAATATTGATATTTAAGAAAGGTAATAAAAAAGGTATTAGAAATTAGTCTTATCAATCTTGTATTAGCATAATATAAAATTTTTACTAAAATAATTACAACTCATCTATTGCAAACTTTGGATTTTAATCAACCAAAAGACAAACTGGATTTAAAAGTGGTTTTAACCCAGTGGATCATATCCAAGTATTGAGAGAAGTTATAGAAAGGACAAATGAATATAAATTTCCATTATGGTTTGGATTTATTATAAAAAGGTATTTGATTCAGTAAACATTTCTATGGTTCATAAAGCATGGAATCATCAATTTAATAATCCAAGATGTAGTCCTATTTACTTTTTTTTTTATTATCAAAATGCAATAGCAATGATTAGATTATATGACAATACAAAGAAGATTACTATTGAGAAAAATATTGTACAGTGTGATTTTATATCTCAAAAACTTTTTACAGCAGTTTTACAAGAAATAATTTGTGAATTAAAATAGGAAGCGAAGAGAGTAAATATAAACATAAATTATTTAAGTTATCTAGGTTGTGTGTATAATATGATTTTTTTTTGCAAATGCAAATAATGCTTCAAAGCTTCAAAAAAATTTGTGTGATTTATTAGATGAAAGTAAGAAAATAGGATTAAAGATAAATACTAAGAAATCTAAAGTAATATTTAATGAATTTTCTCAAAAGAAAAGAATAATGATTGATAATCATCGTTAATTAAAAGTTAAAAAATTACAAATATCTTTATCAGATAATTAATACAAATGGAAAAATATGAACAAAATTAATCATAGAATTAAACTTGATTACAGTGCTTTTGGTAAAAAGAACTTAATATTAAAAAAAAATATGCTTATGTATTTGAAAAGAAATGTTTTTAATAGATGTATTTTATCAGTTGTTACTTATGGATCTGAGACTTAAATACTTAACAGAAGAGCAATACAGAAAATTCAGATCATTTAACAAAGTATGGAGAGATATATGTTAGGAGTAATAAGAAGAGATTGAAAATGAAATATATTGACAGAATGTCTTATGGCCCACAACATACTAGTGCGTGTGTGCACACATATATATTAGAAAATATAGTAATTAAAAATTTTAAAAAGAACAAAAAATATAAACATTACTTAGGAGCGCTTTCGATTATCCTCAGTCTTTGTCAACTAATACTTTGAAATGTCAATTTTCCCATAATTCTGTGATCTTAATGTTTTCTGCCTGCCTATTGATTAAGTCTTGCTTGTATTTATATATTAACATAGCTTCCTTGATTTTTCTTTTATTATTATTTCCTTGAGTTTGTAATATTTTTACGTTATAATTGAAATCAAAACCATATATACATGATTTATTATGGTCATAAAAAACGAAAGTTGATAAATTATTATTATCTTTAGAATATTGTTTCATATAAGTGCTCTTTTGTTTTTTTTTTCCCATGTGCATTTCAACTCACCTATATGCCACACCTACACACCCATTTATAAATGTTACAATTTTTATTTGTAAATAAAAAATCATAATAAATCATGTATATATGGTTTTGATTTCAATTATAATAATGCAAAAATATTGCAAACTGAAAGAAATAATAATAAAAGAAAAATCAAGGAAGCTATGTTGATATATAAATACAAGCAAGACTTAATCAATAGACAGACAGCAAACATTAAGGTCACAGAATTATGGGAAAATTTATCTTTCAAAGTATTAGTTGATCAAGACTACAAGGATAGTCGAAAGCGCTCATAAGTGACGCTTATATTTTTTTTGTTTTTTTTTTAAAATTTTTAATTACTGTATTTTCTAATATTTATTTATAAGTTTACGTATATTATTTTGAAGAAATACAGACATTGATTTGTAATATATATTGTACCGGTTGGAAGCCACAAATGCACATTGAGCATGGAAATGCGCATTATTGATGATGGGTCTCCGCTAAAGATCTTGATGGGCATTATATATTAGAATTTGCGATGATAATGCCTTTGAAAGGTTCATTCCTAGTAACTTTACGCGCCACCTCGTGGAAAGATTGCTCTCTCCTCCGAGGGATATTATGAGCACGCAATTCAAAAAAGAGTTAAGATCTCTCCTTTTATTATTTTATTAATCATATTTCATGGAAAATTAAATGCACCGTCATATAATCTTGTATCCCAATAAAGTATAGTCCCTTACTAGCTCAGCCTACTCTTTCTCTTGGGAATGTGGTTTATCCTTAGTTAATAAAGAAAGCGAGACAATAACATACAGCACTACATTATACTTTAAATTTAAATATTAAGTTTATTGAAACCACTATGGCAGTTAAACTATTTATAAAACCATAAAAGTAAATAAACATAAATAAAAACAAAATTATTAGTAGAAATATAAATTCCATTTATCTGACTTTATAAAAAAATGTATGGAATGATCTGAGCTCTTTCTTCCCGTTTACGCACTTTCCTCCAAATACCTTTACATAAATCCTATTGTGATAATAATTTATCGTTTATGTGTATGTTGATCGTGGTATGCATATGTCTCAGAGAAAAATAACCCTCAATTCTTGCGTGATTAAATTTAATCTTATTTAAATTAAATAATTCAAATGCAAGGAAAAACAAAAAGATGCTATAACACTAATAAGTTCCCATAACAGTCCTGTACTTAGCGGACAAAGCAAATAAGTAAAGATGGAACTACTTTCATTTATATATTTATTTTAATAGTGACCAGTTCCCATAAAAGTCGTGCACTTAGCGGACAAAGCAAATAGTTAAATAGGGAATGGCCTTTTATTTATATTTTTATTCCAAATCTAATCCTGCCTTTAATAGATTGAATAAATAATTGTCATTATATGAGGGCAAAACATATGCATCCAGCGACCATATTATTTAATTTAATATTAGACCTACTCACTAAGATGTAATAATGTAAGTAAATTATTTTATGTTCTATAATCCTGCACGTGGCGGATTGATAATTTTTTTTTTTTGCAATAATACGAAAGCAAAATATAATATACCCTAGGCTATATAATAGCATGTCTACTATATTATAATTTATCATATAAAATTAAATGGAATATTCACCTTAATATTAAGTTATAAAAGAGAATAATTCCAACAAAAGAAAAAAAAATCATTTATGGAAAAAGAGAAATTAATAACAATAAATAAAAAAATAACATCAAATTAAAATAGATAAATACAAATACCACTTTATTCTTTGCTGGACTGGGGGCTTCAAGAATGACATATACATGCTGTGCAGGTGACGGTGTGAAAACTCTCGATGGAGGATGGCAAAAATTGTCTCTAGCAGCTCCATTTTGGAAGAACAAGCTCACATCTTTTACTGGCTCCCTAGGGTTCTAGCTGTACGTGTATACCAACCCCGGTCCTCTACTCCATGGTTCTGGATGTACTATATTTATGACTAGATTCCATTATATGATTATACGAAATATTAATGCAGCTTTCTCAACAAGTCTGGGGTCCTTAACTTTGTCTCTATCTTGGATGTTTTATTAGGTTATGAATAAGTTCACACATCTGCAATCACAAAAAGTTCTTCTTTGGCAGCCTTCTCTGCATAGTCCTTTTTTTTGTCTTTTAGTGTTATTGTTAATATCAGCTTCTTCGGTCGTCACTCTTTAAAGGTAACTAACGCTCTTAAACTTTGCTGGCTTAAACTTTTCCGCATTTATAATTAAACTTGCATAATTGCTTCTCGGACAACACAAAAAAATATTAAATCCAAATATAATCTGAATAACATGCGAATGTCCGCAATCTTTTTAAAAATGGGTACAGATATGGCTCAGCATGTCAGTGAGAATAATAATAGTTGAATGCATCAGAATAAGAAAATTTAATTTGGAGTATCCCTTTCAGGATAATCGCTATGAAGCCGGAATGATCTTAATGACTGAAAGCCGACATCTCGTGCTAAAATGTCTGAATGAATCTCCCTCTTCTTATTGTCTAAAACTGCATGTGTCAAACCCAAAAAATCCCCTCATATCACCTGATCAGCACTATATATCCTTCTTACAAGGTGAATTAATTCGACCCTTCTACAAGCTATTGCCCATACTCTTTACTTTTAATTACATTCTCTTGTCTACAATACTTTAATTATGAACAATGTAGCTATACTTATCTTTAGCTAATCTAATTCTAAAATTTTATACAAGATTTTGTTTAATTAATACAAATTTTGTCTGACAATACTTTTAATTAATCTTTGGATTTATGAATCACTCAGACCTTTGAATTCCATACTGTAAACATTTTCTAATTAGTAAAAGTACATTTTGTATTTAGATAAATTTTTCTGCAGGTGTCAAATGACCATTAAAGCTAAATACACAATAGAATACACAAAAAACATTGACTAGCCTGCGGTTATGAAAGCTGAATTTTAAAAGAGAAAGATAAAAAAAATTTATACAACCTAAAACTGTGTACGTGTTGTTACAGTATAAACTATTTTTAAGTTTTCAAAAAAAAATATTCAACACATAACAAACAACAACAAACAAAAAATATGAAGTTTGAAAAAATAAAAATACATATTGTTTTAAGTTTCCCATTAAAATCTTAAATGTCTACCATATTTAAACAACAACAACAAAAAAATACAGTTTATTGAATATTATTTAAATTGCATATGTACCTCTGGTGTATGCGATTATATATATCTACGTGTATTATCACCATTTTAAAATTATAACATTAAAATATATTTTGTGTGTAAACACGTGAGAAAATAAGCTTGCTCAGATCTTCCATTTATAGTTATACATATATGACTGGATTACAACTCTGCTTGCAGTCATCTTTGTGCAGTCATTTGAGACTGACTGGCACAATATATATATATGTAAAGTTTGAAAAGAAAAGTAGAAATAAATGCAAACGAAATTTCTTGTAGATATTATTTGAAATATATATATTGGAATAACAGATTAATGATTAAATAATAATTTTGATTTTTAAAAGTATTATAAATTGTTTAAAACCAAACATAAAAAAAGTCTATTTAAATGTTTTAATTAATTCTGATTTTGATATAAAAAAACAACAACTAAAATATTATCTATTTTTATTGTATTAAGTAAAGAAACTTTTTAATTAAAGCTAATTAATTTTGATAAATGTAAAATATTTTGGAAAACAGATTGTTTTTTAACAAAATACTTTGATTATTATTAATTTTATGGTCTGTTTTGTTTGAAGAGTTAAGAACATTTTTTAGATAAAAATTGGTTTAAATCAATGTGAATCAGAAAACAGGATGATGTAATTAAATTATCTGTTTTTTTTTTTTAATCAAGATAAAAAAAACAAAACAACTTCATTGGATATTCTGTTTTCAAATTCCACTACAAACTAGAAATATTGGCTCAAATTAAAGATTATTATTAAAGTATTAGACTACAGAAAATGCTGGGTACTTACGTATTAGACCTGAAATATAAAGGAAGTGATAGGTCTTTTGACATCCACGATAAATGTTTAACCTTGAGATCATGTCACATACACTTTGCGATGTTATCCGATGTGGTATCAAAATGTGTTTTTTTTTAAATCCAATCTCATATCAAAATGTGTGTTTTTTTTTTTTTTGTGATATTTTTTGACAATCTCAGTTATTGTCCAGATTTCATTCTGACAACAGCTTTTATCATAGTTTTAATTCAAGATTTGTTATTGTCCAAATTTCATTTACATTCCATAGGTTTACTTCTAGATTTCAATTGCATTTTTGCTTGATTCATTTGATTTTAAGTGAGTAATTATATGTAGTTTTCCTTTTTTCTTTTAATTTTCTTTACATTATCATTAGAATTAATGATAGGACAGCAGCAACTTTGATCGAAGCTATCAAACAAAATATAGAAGAGAATTGTATCATAGATTTGGATTGTTGACCTATAAAAATGATGAATTGAGAAATGTTATAGTAGTATTTGGTGAAAGCTAGCTCCGAATAATCATCTCCAGTCTCTATGTTGATCGAGTTTGAACTTCCACAAGGGCAAGGGTGCATTTTCTATGAATTCATAGTCCAATATGTGAAAAGTTGACCATTTACCTGCTACAATCCAGAATGTTATAGAAACTAAACAGAGTTGAGGATCACCAAACTTACCTGATGCTTGCTTATCCCTGACATGATTACAAGATGCAATAGTATACATTATATATATGATGTTTTATACAATATGAATAGAAACACAGAGGAAAGTCACATATATATTGTGAAATAAAATTCTAAAGGATGAAGGGAAAAAATTTATTTCATGTAAGGTTTACTTGAGCTGATTTTTTTGAAAGAAGAGGAAAATTTCTCATAATAACTGTATTTAAACAATTTTAAAACAATTAAATGGTAAAAATGTATTTCTGAAAACTTAAAAATTAAAAACAAAATAATTTTTGAATAGAAGTAAAGTATCAACGAAAAATTAAAAGATTCACATGCAGAAAACAAAAACGAAAGACTTTTAAAAATAACTTTACTGCTGGACTTTTAAAAGTTAAGTAACTTTTTTTTTTCATAAGTCAAATGCGTTGATCTGGAAGCGAACCCGGGCCAGCTGCTTGGAAGGCAGCTATGCTAACTACTAGGCCACCAACGTTTCTTAACTCAAAAGTCTTTATTTACAATTTAAGAATGGTATAAAATGATTATTATTATCTAGGAACTTTCAAAGAGACAGAGTAAGCTTTCTTTATTTTTAAAAAAGACAAAAAAAAAAAAATAAAATATTTGTTTACAATTTAAGAGTGTTAATATTATTTGTAGAATAAAATATTTTGATTTTATATTATAATATATAAAGTATGTGTGCACTTATTATGTATATGTTTGTTGTTTAATGGTTTATAATATATTATTGACAAATATATTATTGACAAATGAAATGTTTTTGTAATGTGCATACATATCTATAACCATGCACTTAAGTATTATTATGAAAGGATAATTTTTATTAGCTAAATTTTGTATTACTATAGAGGCACATGTGTATGCTTATACATATAGGTCCCGAAATTTATATTGATATATCTGTAAATTATACTTTTATTTATTTTAATCTTTAACACCTTTTCTATTATTTGTAAATCAAAATCAGAATGATTAATATATATTACTGAGTAATTAACAGATCTTTAATTTCATGTTTATTGTTATTTCTGATTAATAAATTTATCCTATCATTGTTTTAAATTATTTCAATGAAATCATTTAAAATTATATATTTGTATTTTCTCTTTTCACAAACACAGTCCCTGGAATTCTTGCATTGCAAGCTAGTCTAGAGCAATAATGATTAGCTTATGTATATGTAGTTGGTATATATTTATGTTTGGACTTCCTGGTAATTGTCTGGATGGCACAAAGGTAAAGGTCATCTTTAAAGTCCATTTCATGACAATTATTATTTATTGATAACTAGTATACTCAAAATATCAGATGGCCACGAGTATTGATGATGATCAGCCTGATGTCCTGATCTCAGCATTTTTTAATGTATATTAGAGCAACTTTAGCATTTGACCAGAAGATAATCAGTCTGAATTTTATAATGTATGTCTTTTAAATCCAGTCACAAAGGATTACTTGATTTGACTAATGCTGGTGATATTGTTATCTCTATAGCTTGTTTATTAATTTCCAATTTAAAAGCTGTCATTCTGCTCGTATTCATAGAAGGATGATATTTGCCATTACACTATGCCACCCCTATTTATTTACTATTACAATATGGTTAAAAGAACAAAGATATCACTGACATCATTAAAAAAATTAAGACACTGAAATTTAACTCTTTTATGGTAAAGTTAAAAAAAGTCTTATATTTGTGCACAGGCCATCAAGCGCAAAAATGTGTCATGGTCACATGTAGCACTTTGATTTTCCCATTCTTGGTTTAAGGAATAAACTTAATGAATTTTTTAATGTAATTTCTTAAATATCATTTAAATAGCAAAATTTTATATGTTTATTATTATTATTATTATTTTTATTAAATTTAATTTTAGGATTCCTTTTTTTATTGCTCCATATATGCATCTTTCTTGATTAGTTGAATACGTAAGTCATTTTATGAAAAAATGATGACTCCCCAAAATAAATATATTTTTTTTCAAGTAATATTAGCTATTACTATATATCACATACATATGCTTATAGACAAGATGGTGCATTCTGTTACAATGGCAAACCAAGTTGTTGCATAAAATAACCAGTGTCATACACCATATTCAACTCAAATAATGTCAGTTATACATATTTGACTTTTTGCATCTCATAGTAATATATATATCAACAGTATATTGAAAAAAAAAAAGAATATATATATAATGGAAGAGCTAACTGAAGCCAGTATCAGTAGTGTGCTCTCTCAGAATGCTTTTATTTTAAGAGTAGGAAACTTGAAATTGTCTTAGTCTTTTTATATTAATTTAATCAATGTCCATTAGCAAGAAATTATTATTATCATAATAAAATGTAGTTGAAAATTGAACAATCTTATACTATCAACAACCAGTCAACAAAAAAAGAGGTCTCTTTATAATATAACAAAATTATGTATGCTGATTTTTACAGAAATAACATTTCTTACTATTATTTCATTAGTGGGTTTTTTATATATTGTTTCCATTTTGAATGATTTCAGAATAATTTTGGCTAATTAGATATAAAAAAATTTCAACATTTACTTGTTTTCATTGTTTCAGGGAAGAAATTTGTGTAATTCAGAAATTATTTTATTTTTATAAATATGTTGTAGACTTAAGTTTTTAATACATTTATTTGTATTAAGAATTCAAAAGTGTATTTATATATTTTGACAAAAGTGATAGTAATTTTCATTTTAGTATTTTCTTGATGATAATTTTTTGATTAATATATATTGGACCAATCAAAAATGGTGCATAATGTTTGAAGTGGGGTGGGTAGCTGTAAAATATACTGAAGTTACTACCGCAAATGGAGGTTGTTTACATTAGTGAATTTCACCTACAAAGTAGTTTGATATTTTACTCTTTTTTTTTAAACATTTCACATGAATAGAAGATTCACATTGTATAAAAATGATCAGTTGGTAGTTGGATGGATGTTTATCCAGTTGAGCATATTAGATTTTTAATGAACTTGGGATAAGTCATTTTACTGTCTGTACCATTTTTATCCATGATATATGTAAATCTATCTAGCTATTGTAGTATTAGGATTTGAAGTTAAACTTGGTTATATTATTTACATAAAATTTTTTAGATTAAAAAAAAATGCATCATAATGTAAAAATGACCGTCAATATTTTAATAGGCAATGTATCAAAATTTATTTATATTTATCAAGGTAAAATTTTGGGAATAATATTAGCTATTATTCTAGGAATGATATAATAAAACTAATGACTTAGATGTTATGTTGAGAATATATTAATAAAAATATATAAATAGTTTCATGTCTATGACAATAATAAAACAAAATATGTATTGATAAATTTACTTGCTGATGTTTTTTTTTACTGCATGCATTTTAAAAAATAATTTTAAACAAACAAATAGGGTAAACAGGCAAAAACTCTCCATATAGTAGTGCACCTTGTGCTAACCAGAGTAATCAATGGATGCCAGAAGGCTTGTGCATAAAATTCCTATCTAGTGCCTATTCATCCAATACCCCCAGATTAGTTTCTGGCTTGTGGCCGTCATTAGTGAGGAGCCTTGGATCTGAGAGCACTGCACCTAGTAGCATGAGATGGTGATCATGTGATGTTTAGTGGTTAAACAAATAGGATATTAAATTATTGTTAAAGTATGTGTATGTATGTATATATATGTATATGTTGGCATAATGGGTAAATAGAAAGGAATGTCAATTTTATATATGATTTTGAATATATTTTGTATTTAGTTTGTAAAATTTTTTATTATTTTAAATATATTGTGTAATATTTGTTTTGTAAAGTTTTAAATAAGCATTTTAATGTCATGGAATGGTAGTGTATTAGAAAAAGTTCTTTCAAGTGGATATATGGAAAAATTTGACTCATAATAGGAAAAATTACAAAAATGAGTGAAATTCAAAATTACAGGATTATAATATACCATAAAAATAGTGTCTCTGGTAAATGTCATAATTGTGACATCATTAGAGAAAATTATTTAAGCCCCAATCTTAAATTAGATGCTCTCTCTTGTTTTTATCTCAATAACTAAAATAGCGCAAAAGTTAGTGTCCATATAAAAGAATTTTATTTGAAAGTTTGATGAATATAATGGAATTAAATCACAAAATGTCTGCTCTAAAAACTTTGCTGTCTTTTTGGAAATCTAAATATGATATCATGGGATAAATCATCTCATTGTGATGAATAATGCTATATTAAAGTTAAGTATTGTGATATAACTTCATAAAAAATTTTTTTTTAAGAAGTTAACAACTGCCATTATGAAACCTGGATTAAACATTATAAAATGCTGAATATGGAAATATTGGTTAAAGTTAAAAACAAATCAGAAAATGGATAATTTTACTGGAATGGTGGTGACATTGAATAATTATAACTTATGTAGAACTTTAATACACTCTAGATAAACATCGTGGGAATTTTTCAGTGGAATATTTTGAAGATCTTCAACTTTATAATTTTTTTTTATTTTTATAAAATGTATATGTAGTATTTAAATACAAGTATATTGTCTATACTTGTAGATGTGTGGATTATAATTTTTTATTTTCTAAATATTAAATATTATATTTCTGATGGGAAGTCATGATTAAAGTTGGCCTTCCTCATGAATAAAAAGAAAGTTTATTAGGTAATTTATTTTTTTATATATTTAAATTCTTTATGTTTACATATACATGTGTTTGATTAGGGTATAAATATCATTTGATACCAAAAGACATTAAATTAAATTGTTATTTATTAGAAATTATTATTATTTTATCTAAAGAAAGTATTATGTTGTATTTTATTATATGTTACAGGTGCAAGACTTTGTTTTTGTATGTAAATAGTTGATGGATAATAACAACGAAGGTTTATGCATTTAGTTATTAAAAATTTAAATATACTAATTATATCTGATAAATATGACTAGTTTAATATGTGTAATGTAAATATATTATAGAATAAATAAATAATCAATATTTAATGTATTCTGGATAACATAAGGGATAATTGTGAAATATAATTTAATAAATCTATGTTTATTTTATGATCAAAATAAGAAATAAATTAAATATACTAATTAAAGTTTTCCAAAATTATTTTCCTCTATATATTTATTTCAATAATACAATGCTAGTATATAATCCATTTTGATACATTGGTGTATTGTCTGCAATACATAATAGTGAAATTCATAAAATGACATTATAAATAATAAATGTATAATAATAGTAAATATTGAAGTCAATTCAAAGTAGTTGTTCTGACAATGAATATTTTATTATTTATTTAATATTGTTGTTTTTATTAATAAATTTTCATTTTATTTAATTAAACTGGTTTTCTGTGCTCATTTGTAATTAAATTATTATATTTATTTATTTATCGTTCATTCATATCGTAATATATTGTAACCGGTAATAAATTCTGTAAGTGAATTCCTGAGAAGTTTAATAATATTCTAAATTATTTAGATACTTGTGGAGTAAATAATTTTAATAATGTAGAAAGGTTTAAATGTTTATTATCGGTGTAAGAAATATAGTTTGAGTTCAATAAAACTATCTTGTAATTTAAACTATATTTTACTAATCTAATGGATTTATTTACTTATATTTACTCCTTATTAATCTAAATCCTAAGAGTCTCTATTTTTATATTCATATATTGTTATATTAAATAGTCTAAACATGGGATAAGCATTCTACATACTTCATTTATTTGTTATTATTACATTTAATGTTTAACGTGTTGGATAATTTTAAGGAATATTGATTTCCATTTGTAGGCTTTCTTTACAACTAGTAAAGACCATTACATTTGATGAACCAAATGTGGCATTTCTCAGAGGTTATTATTATAATATGTATCTACACTATATAAAAATAAATGACATGATAACTAGGACTAGATGTTACCACATGCTTCAAATTTATGACTCCACTTTCAACTTCATACATGTAGTGTGTGATATTAAAAGAAATCTTCATGCCCTCAGTCTCTCAAGGCAAAACTCTTCTGCAACTGAAATTAATATTTAATTAATATGACTATTCTTGATTTGTTTCTAGAATAATACTTAAGCACTTTTAAAGACTAAAAACAATTTTATTATCATTTTACATTAGCAAATATCTATCAAATTAAATATATTATGTACAATTTTCCTTCATTTATTTTTGCATACTATTACTTCTTCACTATTATTATGTTATGTTTAATTTATCACTTAATTTATTACCAATATTCTAATGTAACTAAGGGAATTTTCGATTATGGATAAGTCAATTCTGTTATTCAATGTATAGTATTCAGAATTAAATATCAAAATAAATTTCACAGATGATATTGTGTTTAGGAATTTACATCTTTAAATTGTTAAAGCAGTAGTGCATTGAAGTCTGTTATTTACCCCAACATCTAGGTTCATATTTATACTTACTAAGATATTTAAATTTCTTTAACATTCTCATGTTGATAACCATTCAAGTTAAAAGTTCCTGAGGAATTTTTTTTTTTTCATTATTTTCGAACTGACAAAAATAGCACAATCATCAGTACATTTTTACTTTTAATTGATTCAAATTGAAAATTTTACTATTAAATTTATATCATATAATGATCCATGTTTTATTAAACTACCTAAGAATAGTTCCAAAGGTTACTGTCATGATAAGTAAAAATCATATTTGAGCAAGTACACATTCTTATTTATCACTATTTTTCATTACAAATGCTTTAGATTATCGATCTATAGTTTTCTTATTCCATCATGTAGAAGAAATAAAATAAAAATAAATTTTGGTGAACAATTTAATTCATTTCGAAGACAGAAACGAACATGTTCAATTAATTGAGTCATATGTCTTGACCAAATCAATAAAACAAAATAGCAATCAATCTTTTTGTTCCCAATACTTTCTTGCATTTGCCTGCCAACAAAAACCATGTCCATAGTGCTTCTCAATTCTCTAAAAGTACATTGAGTCTGATAACCATTCATTTATGATTGGAAGAAACTTATTCAACAAAATGCTTAAAAGTAATTTTTATAGAGAGTAATAATGATTTTTCGTGATAACTGTTGAAATTTTGTTTATTCCCTTTATAAATATTAGAACAATAGAAACATCTTTTAAGATCAAGTAATTTCTTAAATTTATATATTCCTAAAAAATTCTAATATGTTTGAAGCTAATATATCACATCATATTTGAAGACTTCTTCATGCATTTCATCAGGATAGGTAGTCTTTTTAATTTTAAGATTTCAAAGAGCTGTTTTGATTTTACATAAATGGATATCTTTGTTCAAATTTAAAAGAATAGATAAAATGAATATATCGTTAAAAGTCATCATTTTAATTTTTTTATAGTTATTTAAAAGTTGATTAAAATAATCATCATGTAAAAATATTATTGTCATCATATGAGAGAATGCCAGTGTTTGATTAATAAGATTGCGATACCAGTGAAAGCAAAAAAGGTCTAGAGCAATCATGAACAGTGAAATACTATAACTTTTTTTGCAGTTTAAATTATTTTAAAGCTTTCTTATTAGTTGCTGAACTTCTGTCTTTAAATGTGTAAATTTTCTGAATAACATATGGAGTATATGCAATAAAAAAATGGCACTATTCCCTTTGTGTAAGTTAAGTTGTAACACTATTTATCTTTTATTACTACATTGAAGAATTTCAAATAGTATAAAGTACTAAATTAGATTTTCCAGAAAATCTAACATCATAGATTCTTTCACTGATTGATATGTCCTTTCAAAAATATTTGTAACCATTTACTATTCTATTAATCTTTGCTGTAAAAAACAATTTTGTTAATAACAGCTGTATCAATCCTAAATCTTAATAGCTTCTTTGCTCAGTGCTGCCCTTTGTTTTGATCTTGAAGAATTTGTGCCAAATAAAGTTTGCACTTAACTATGTAAGTATTTAGAGAAAAATGGTATTTATAATACTTATCTTTAGTATTACCATTGTGTCCTGCATTACCACTACTACTTATTATTATTTCTATCACATTAATCAGTAGTCTGTCAGTTATGATAACATAACCTGATTGTGAGAAACAGACCATTTTGGAGCCCATTTTTCAGGCCCTTCTCACTTTTGTGGTTGGTAGAGGACTCCTAAATAAGGCTACCTAAACACAAAATCGTTTAGAAATGAAAATCATGTCTTCAATCCAGTTACAAAATAAGTCATTAGAGTTTATATTTCCTGAGTAAAGATCACAATTAAATACTACTAGTTTATTAAATCTGTAACCATAATTGATTTCTTAATTTTCAATTGTTTGAACTAAAAAAAAAGTTGCTGCGTGTATACATACAATCCCATAGATATATGATGACAAAGGAGAAAAAAGTGTCTGCTTGTAACAGAAACAGTAGTTAGATTTCAATGAACCTACATTGTATCCTACAAGGTAGCAGGAGGTTTTTTGGTTGAATCCTGTTTATTTGATTTCACAATCTTATAGGAAGATAATCCATGACATGAGAGATTCATGATGATAAAGAAGACAGAAAAGATTATTTACATTGAAAAAATACTTAGCCTTTAATGAGCTAACATTTTATCTTACAAAGAAGCAGGAATTAGTCTTAAGTCAAACACTTTTTCTTCACTGTTCAGTGTTAATCCTATAATAATTGTAAGACATAGTCCTTAGGAAAACATGAAAGAAAAAGACTGGAAAAAATGGAAATGTAGCTTTGGAAAAAATTAACAGAGTGTGTTGGTTGGAAAACAAGATTAATGATCAAATATTAATAGAACTTGAAATAAAAAGAGAACTAAATTTTTAATCATTTTTTAAGACATGACAGGTTTTTATAAAATATGTTGGAAAGCAAAATTTTAGAAAGAAGGCTGAAAGGCAGACTAGGGAAATTGAATATTTTTCATACACAAATATGAAAATTGCTGAAGATAGAACCATGTGGCTGCAATGACAAGTCACTGCCTTTAGAAGCTGATGATGAATAATAATTATGTTCATATTCTTATTTTTTTATTTATGTAAATTTTTATTTTATTTATTGATTTCTATTATATGTTTGTTGACAGATTATCTTTTGTAAATTCTTTATTATTGCCTTTAAATTACATTAGCTAATTTCATTAAGCTATCTGCCTCTTATATTTTTACTCTCTGCAATGTTCTCTATCATAGTTTTTAATTCCTTTACCACCAAGTATATGATATCTTCTTATTTTTTTTAGTAAATAATATTTTTAATTTAACTTATCACCTTTTTTTATTTTTTACATTATTTTCTAATATTTTTATTCTCATTCAAGTTTGTGTTTTTAAAAGTTTTTATATATATATAAAATCATTCACAACTTTAACTGAACTACATTATAATCTTCTATATTATTAATTGTTGTTTATCATTATTTGACTACTTTTATGTTTTTTAAAAATATTAATCTGCTCTATAACTTTTTGCCTAATTACTATTTTTAAATTGCTACATTTATTTTTATTGCTTTAAATAATATATATATAATATTGGTCACCCAGCATGCATTGTAGAAGTAGTTAAGCATGTATTGGGTAATTAAATTTATTTAAAGTTTTTTTAAATTTAAAATATTATTTTTTTGAATGTGTTTCTATATTGTGTGTATAGGTGAAATATATAAAGCTATCTTACTTGCATTAAATAAACAAATAAAAATATAAAGAAAACTTTAATATTAATAATCAGCCATTAAGCTAATGCACATGTGCTTTGTGGATTTTTAACTATAAATGAATACTCTCACTTCTAAACACAAGATAAAGTCTTTGTGAAAAGATAGAATGAATCCATCTATGTTTTCAACCCAAACATTTATTTATGGGCAAATTTTAAGCATTTGAAAATGAGAGCATGAAGATGTTAAGCGATCAATTTAAATTACTTTTACTATGCTTGCTTGTGAAATTTCCTAGAAGTTACGATACGTCATTCTTATTTGAAATTAAATATATGTAAATGTAATTTAAAGTGATCGTCTAACATCTTCACACTCTCATTTCCAAATGCTTAAGATTTGCCCATACATAAATGTTTGGGTCGAAAAGATAGAATTTACGATACATCATTCTTATTTGAAATTAAATATATGTAAATATAATTTAAAGTGATCGCTTAACATCTTCATGCTCTCATTTCCAAATGCTTAAGATTTGCCCATACATAAATGTTTGGGTTGAAAAGATAGATGGATTCATTCTATCTTTTCACAAAGACTTTATCTTGTGTTTGGAAGTGAGAGTATTCATTCATAGTTAAAAATCCATAAAGTGCATGTGCATTAGCTTAACGGCTGATTATTAATATTACAATTTATAAAACATAGCACTATATAAATAAATATCTCATTTACATAAAGAAAACTTGTAACATTTATTAAAATGAATTTTAATAAATAAATTAAATCTATGTAAGATGTAATATGTTGGACTATTTCCATCATTTATGAGTGAATATTGAATGTATAGAAAATTTTAAACTTTATTTAAACTTTTCAAATACAAACAACTTGTTAGTAATAACACACAAATAGACAATACAGGTTAGTAATTACACAACGTTTCGAGTAATATTATTCTCCACTCTTCTTCAGGTCTTGCCGGCCTATATGCACAGTGACAATATTCGCTTAGAAGTTGAACTCGCACCTTTAGATTCTTGTATATTGAATTTAAGGCAAACGCTCTACCAACTGAGCTATTCTGTCAAAGGCAACATATAGTAGAAATTTGATATATTTATACTTGAGGGTTGGTTCAAATCCTCCTGAGTCCTTCAATTTTTTTTTTTTTTTTTTTATACAGGTCTAATTATTTTTATTATTTTTTATTTTTTCCTAAGAGCAAGATTAATTAGAGGCTTCCATACATTGTGTATTGCCACACTGGGTTGACTTATAGGATTATTTACCATTGTCATATGAGCAGCTTCCTTGAATTTTCTTCTATGCATTTTTTCCTCTTTATCCAATATCTTTGTATTTTCCCATTTAAGCATGTGGTCATTAGTACATACATGATCTGCTATGGTAGACACATCTGTTTTTCTCTTTTAACCATTAGTTTGTGTTCCTTCAATCGTTGTTCAACAGGCCGACAGGTCTCACCAATGTATTTTCTTCCACATTCACATGGTATCTCATAGATGCAGTTTTTGTTCTTCAGCATTTCCAGTTTAGGCTTAGTGGAAGTAAGCATTCCTCGAAGTGTGGTATGGCTTTGGAATGCTTACTTCCACTAAGCCTAAACTGGAAATGCTGAAGAACAAAAACTGCATCTATGAGATACCATGTGAATGTGGAAGAAAATACATTGGTGAGACCTGTCGGCCTGTTGAACAACGATTGAAGGAACACAAACTAATGGTTAAAAGAGAAAAAACAGATGTGTCTACCATAGCAGATCATGTATGTACTAATGACCACATGCTTAAATGGGAAAATACAAAGATATTGGATAAAGAGGAAAAAATGCATAGAAGAAAATTAAGAGATTGAAATAATTATATTTTTTTTTGTTTGAAAATAATAATAATAATTTGATCAGATTTTCCATAACAAAAAAGAATTAGAAGATAAGAAGTCTTCAATTTATTCTGTAGTTTTAATTACTGATCTATATATTTTTAATTGAGGGGAAAAAGTAAAATAATTGATAAGGGTGAGAATAAAAAATGGAAGTCACATTTTTGTCCTTAGTCTGGATTAGAGAGAATGTAGATCTTATTAAAAAGAGCAGTATAATTTTTTTTTGTGTGAACTCCGAAGATGGCTGAAAAAATATATATATCGGTTTAGATCATTATGCTGCAGTAAAATTATGAAACAGTAATTATCCTTGCCAGGAACAGAATATTTGCTTTATGAAATACATATTATTTAACATGCAGTGCTAATTAATCTAAAGTGTGCCAATTTGCCATAAACTGGAAAATTCATAAGCCCAAAATTCAATGCAATAACCTTGGATTGAATATATCTTTGATGGAAGAATGTGTGCCTCTTTTTTTGAAATGGAACATTTAAAATGAAACAAGTGGAAAGACAAACATTACAATTGGCACCCCACTCTAATCAATAATGGAAGTTTTGAAACTTTAAAAAAACAACAATATATTGAAAAGGCCTTAAGTCAGTACAATTTGATTACTTTGTTTGAATATATTTCATATGTATTAGTTGCTAAGTTACTTTTATCTATTCATTTTTTTTGTTAGCTAGGATATGAATGCATTCTAAAATAATTTTTTCAAATTTTGTGTTTATATATATATGCGTTTGTTAATTGTAACTGTTAAATAAATTATTTAGTTTTCAAAATTCAAGTTGGCATTGCCATTTTATCTATTAGTTAACTTTCAAATGGTCACTTTAATATTTATTAGTTTCTTGTTTATCAAAAAAAAAAAAATGTAGTTAGAATTTTTGAGCACTGAGCAAATGTTCGAATGTTCTCAAGAATTAAGGGATAGTGATATTTGAAATTGGTTTATTCAGCATGGCACCGTAGTAAAGGCTGAAAATGTATGCCTTCTCTAAGGTTGATTTTGGGAAGGTGATTGGGAAATATAACCTGTTTTAGGTTTGATCATCTCCATTATTATCTACTTTATATGCGACTATATGAAATTTGCTTTGTTTAGTCATATTTAAAGGGAGTTCCTCAAGGTTACCAATAAAAAATATATATTGCTAATATTTTAATTACTATAATTATTTATGTTATTTTAGATATATATTGTTAATGTTGCTTTATTATTATCAATCCTTTATTTATTTATGTGACATTTTTATTGACATTTCGATTTTATTATTTTAAGTAATTTATTTTGTTTAACTAGATATGAAATATTTATATGTCTTCTCTTACATTTTTTTTAGATGCCAATGATCTTTTAAGCAGTACAGATGTAAATTTTACAGGTGTAAAATTATCTGTGACTTTGTATACTGATGATAACAAAGACGAATCACAATGGGATGAAAAAAAAATTCTCATTTCTGGAATTTCTTCTACATTATCACTTAGAGATATTTATAATCTTGTAGAAAGCATGACTGGCCTTAAATCTGGCTGCAAGATTCTTAAGGGCAGCAAAACAGGATATTGTATAGCTTGCTATGAACACTGTTTAGGTCAGAAATTTATTTATATATATTAAAGTAATATTAAAATATATTGATTTAAATGGTAAAAAGTAAATATATTTATTTTTTAAAATTTAATCATGTTAAGCAATGAATCCACTTTCTAAATTCTGTAGATATCTTTCCTTTGGCCATTTTGCAAGTTAAATCGGGTTATTGATTGATAAGAAAACATCAAGAAATATCAATTCAACAACTTAATTCTATATTTTTGTATTAGATTTTTTTTTATCAGTATAAGTTTTAACAAGTCTTAAAGATGCTTATGTCTTAAGGTTTCTTCTAACTGGAGATATCTTAATATCTTTAATAAAATCTCAAGCTCATTTATTTCATGATTACTATGTAGAGCTGCTTTTATTCCTTTTCGTAAATTCCTTATTGAAGTTATTAGGAAATCTCTTGTTGAACTTAATTACTCAAAATTTTTCTTAATTTATGCAATTATTTTAAATAAAGATCAGAAGAAATTTATTTCTAGATGATTCTTTAAATTATATGTTTAATATTTACATGTACTTAAACATTTTGGTGTAAAAAGGGGGTGAATATTATAAACATAAATACACATAAGTACTATCTCACTAATTTTACCATTAAATAACTATAATAACAATTTAAAATCTATCTCTAGTGAAAACATTATCATCTCTTTTTATTTTATGAAATTAAACATATTACTATGTTTAGAATTTAATCCTTCATACATGATTATGATATGAAATTCACATTTCTCTCAGAATATTTTACTAAAACATAAAATCATTTATAGTGACAAGCAGAATAATTTGAAGCTATCTGTGGACATTTAGAAATATAAAATGTGGCGAAACTTTCCATTCTAAATTGTTTTTTTTTTTTTCATTTTTATTTTTACATGTGGAAGTTTATTTAAACAAAATCTAAAACTATTTTTATTGAGATATGCTCTGCTTGTGGTAGCTATAAGAAAATCTTTTAAAAATAATCATAATTTTTTTGAATGTTCCATCATCAGATTTTTAATTGGATGGATCGTTGAAGAGTTGGAGTGTGGGGTGGATCGAAGCCTGTCCATTAAAGTATGAAAATTGGCTATCTTAATATATATCTGAGCACTTATTGCATATATGTGTAGAGATGATAATCTGGACCAACTGATGATTGTGGTTTAGCATGAAATACGTATATTTCTGATTATTTATCTTTTCAACATTTATGTGTTGAAGTGTATCAGTGATATGAGATGGAGTGGTGAGTGGTGTGAAAGACTGTGCTCATATACCATATATATTACAAATATTCATATAGGTATATAATAAACCTGTATTTCAGTTATTATTATAATTTTATCATGTATTTTGCCAACTTGATTCAACAATCCATTGTTCTTTTTGTTTATGATTTGTTAAGTGTAAACTTATTTTTCAGTGAGCATGACATTCTTAAAAATTCCAGATGAATTCTTTATTATAGGGATCTACAATGCCTTCTGATTTATTAAAGGCTATTATTATAGTTTCACAGTATCTTTTGGATATGGATGTTATAATGATATTCAGAAATCACAATAAACTGTACATTTGTAATTATATGTGAAACTATTGCCTTCATCTAGTTTAATTATTAATTTTTTTTTTTTTTTTAAATCAAACTATTTAAACTTTTCAAATTTAGGTATAGGAATCAAACTGACACTTTTTAGAATTATGATTATAAAACTTAAGGTGATGCTCTCACTAGAATTTTCTACCAAATTTAAAACAATCCTCTAACAAACTAGATTATTTGTCGAATATGGAATATTTTAATTGGTTAGAACTTTATTTTAACATTGGTATTCATGAATCTAAAAGTCATTCTTTGACTCCTATGTTAATATTGTAAGTGATCAGGCCAGAAACACCTGTAAAAGATAGGAGTATGTATTATTATTAACATATGAATATATTTGGAAAGTTTAAATAAAGTTTGAATTTAAAAAAAAAACATATAACAATTAAACTAGATTTTGGAAATACTCCAATATATAATTACAGGTAAAATGCCATCACTTTCTAGTAAACAATAGATATTAATGCATGTTTTGTGTATCCCTATCATTTGAGATTAGAATTATCTCTTAGGCATCAGCAGTCTAGTGCTATTTTTTTGCTCAAGTATTTCTTTTAATAATAAATTGTTAAAGTACTATCTTCTATCATTGAATATTAAAACTAGCAACATATTTAGATCAAATGTTTGTTGGAAACCACAAAGTGTAATATATATATATACATCAGTGGCAGCTGGTGTCTAAGCACTGCCACACTGCAGCATCCCCAGAAAAAAAAAATTAATTTGTACGTGAAAATATCAATAATGCAACTATCATTTAATATTTTTCCATAATTATTATGTAAATGCAACTATTTAAACTGTTTTTAAAAAGAATTATTTTCAGCAGTATTAATTATGGCAGTGCCAGAAATGGCACTTTCATGAATTTCAGAAAATTCTACTGAGATTTGTTTGCTTTTATTATCATCACACATAAGTAGCATCATTGAAACTTTGTACTGAGCAGCACCAGTACTATTTGAGCATGGTATGTTTATCCGTGTTTCTCTTTAGAGCAAATAAATTTTTATTGTTTTCATTTAGAATGAGCAATAAAGTATTCTGTTTTTTTTTTTTTTGTAATTAACATTTATAAATTAACATACAACTATTTATTACAGAAAAATATAACATAATAATAAAATGAATACTTATCATGAAGAGTGTTAGTGTTCAATATATATAAAAAATGATAATTTCCCGATTGTCATTACAAATAATAATTGAAATAAAAAGTATAGGTCTCTCTATTCCAGATATTATTATTTGTCAAATGGCAGTTAGTAAAAATAAAAAAACATTAGATTTTTTAGCAATGATTGGTGTGTAAACATAAAATGCTTGTGTGGTTGCGAAATTAGAAATACTCGGTTTTGTTTACTTTTTGACGGTGATACTATAATAAACTACCCTTGCATAAATGCCTAAATGAAATAATTTTGTTGATTTGTCAATTAGAAAATGATTTTATACTTATTACAAGAAATTTAATTATGAAAATGTTTAATATTTACTGATAATAAAGTTAAAATATATAATTTTTAACTTAAAATATTCATTTAAAGAGATTACTAGTTATTAATGTTTATTTCAACTAATTCAAATTAAAATTTATAAAGAATTGAGTTTTGAGAATACAGTTCTGTATAAAAATATTGCTCTGAAAATATGATCTTATATTAAATTAATACACATTTATTATGTTTTGAGTTATTATCATTATCTGAAATAGCTAGTTTTTTAAAAAAAATTCTATTTATTTGCTTTATGTTTTTATTTTCCAAAATTTTTAATTGCCTTTCTTTTTCTATTATTCTCAAGAGTTGTTACATTGCTATCTATAGTTTATGACATTATTGTAGTAGGAATTGGTAGGTGCAATATTGATTTTTGAGCTGGACTAAGCTATTTGATCATAATAAAATACAACTTATAAAGAAATAATTTCAAATGTGCACTTTCTTTTTGACCATTAAGAAAGATTAATGCATATTTTACTAACTATTGATAATGGTCAAATTAAATACTATTATTTTTTTGGAAGTATTCCATAATAACATTCTTTTAGAATATTGTTTACATTTCAAGATCCATCATTAATCATAAATTGTTTACAAAAAAAAAAAAAAAAAATTGGTAAAGATAGCTTTTTATTTGAACTTAAAGCTGATAAATGTCATACTGAGCATTACTTTTAGGCGGAAAGGGTTATTCTACAGACAATATGATAATTTTTCTGCATTTTACTAACTTGTACCCATTATTGCTTTTGGGTTCTAATTTGTGTAAAGCATAGATAATGAGAATGATAATTACAGACACAAGGATATTTTTAACTGATTAAATACATGATACAGGAAAAACATACAAAATCAGTAATAGGAATAAATAGAGAATAGGTTTGCTTAATAAATTAAAAGCATATTTATTAATGAAAACAAAGCAATCAGTATAACTGTAACATGATTATATATGCGTAAAATAGATGGTTTGAATGTGTTCATTTGTTTGATATGTATTTATCTTGTAATTAAATTATAGTTCTAATTTACCATTCTTTCTTTACTATTCATAAATATTTGTGGAATTATTACTTAATGATATATGAAATAGGAAATATATGATAAATATTTCAGAGAGACCTATGTTACAAGTTAAATGTTAAAAGTATTTATATATTAAAATGAATAGTGTTTTTTAACTTAATATCTTAATGCAAAATCTTGTTCTTCTCTTGCAAAAATCATTTCTCAAAAAATAAAAAATAAAAGTATATTTATAAATGAATTAATAGTTCCTTATAAATTTACAACAGTATACCTTTTAAATGTAGGTCTTTTCAAATTTAAATAATTAAATTTCTTATTCATATTATTTTAATAAAAGTTACAAACATTGGTATTTACCTTATATATATATATGATGAAATTTTTATTAATATGTTTTTACAAGTTAAATTTCTTTTCTAGAATGAGAATATCTATTTTTAGTTTTAAATGTGTTTTTTTGTCTACCATGCTTATCTCAAGATTCATATATGGTTTCTTCATCAATATAGTCATAGATCACTTTTACTAACTCATTGGTATTCTTCTTTCTTGATTTTAATTAACTTCAGGGTAGTAGATCAATTCTATATGTCTTAGTTTAGTAGACAACAAACTACAATTTCAGGTTTATTCTGATTTAATTACTGACCAAGAATATGTTTTTTCAAATTCATAAGCTAACTCACTTTTTTGCATAAAGTATTCTCCAAGATGTCTGACCTTTCACCTTACTTACTAATATCATTAATTATCTTGTTAATTCCAGGAATAGTAGATTGTTTGTAACTTTTCATACTTTTGTTTTTAAACAAATTAAAAACATATAACTTTAAGTATTTCTTTTTACATTGCAATTTTAACAAAATAAATTTTGTATAAATAATTTGGGCTATAAATTATTATTTTCGCTGATATTATTCATTCTTAAACATATTTATTTGACAATTACATTTAAGTGACTAAAACTTACTATTACAAAATAACGCTATGGGTACTTGTGAATGCTAACTCTCCAAATCTTTCTTCTGTAATGAAAAGTTGAAATTTTAGATTGGTATTCATCAGCACTCACTTTTATATTTGTATGGCTTGAAATGTTTACATAAATAATTAAAATTATTTCATTTTCAACCATAAATAGTTCTTTTGGATTTCACATATTGAAACAGTAAGATCTGCTTTGCAGACCTTAGTTTCACCTTTCCTCATTTCCTTCCTATCCTCATATACCAGTTTGAACTCTAATCTATTGCAATGTGCATGTACTGCACTAATATATGCTGAAGTCCAAGCTTGATTAAGGTAGTAGGCATATATATATTAATAAAATGTAAATTAATAATCCAGCAGTAATAAATTATAAATTATTATTGTTAATATAAAAGTATGTACATATATATATTCGTGTTAAGGTTAAATCAATTATGTCGTAGTTACACATACATTGAAGTATTATATTTAAAACTTATAAGCAAAAGTAATACTTTCATTTATTTAAATTCTGCAATTATACTAAATCTAGTAATTTAAAATAATATTAATTTTGTCTTATTTAAAGCTTTCAAGGTTGAATTTAATATTGTAAATAATTTTATTTATAATTTTATAAAATATCACACCACAGTTTTAATTGTGAAAAAGTAAATGAGGGTTGGAAGGTGGACAATAGAACTCATTAAGTCTTATTTCACAGGAATGTACTAATGGTTTAAATATTTAACCAGCAAGATAAAAACAGATGTCAATCAATATTTTATTTAAAAGTAAAAGTTTTATAACAAAATAAAATGTTATCCGAGTATCTAAAAGTAAAATAACAAAAAGTAAAAATTCTTCTAACATCCTGTTGCTGGCTTTAGATATTCGGGTAGATAAAAAGGTATTTACCTGTAACTAGATTTTGGTAATGGATTATTATGCTGCAGGGAAAATGAATTTGCAATTCTATTATTTGCTTCACTGATATAAATAGAGTGATATTTCAAAATAGATTACTCTTATTCTATTCATTCTAAAAAGAAACATTTTTGATAGAAGTTGAATACCAAGCGTAACATTAAATTTTGTGAAAGAGAACTTTGAATACCAGACTTTGCAAAGAAAAGTAAAATGGAGTAGAGACCAGCCAGGAGCTGTTTTCCTCCTCGGGAATGGTCATCCTGCGGCCCTGTACCATCTGAATGCCCTGCAAAGAATAACATCCACTGAACTGCTGCTAAAGAAAAGAAAAGCTGCTACCAAAACCAAAGAAAATGTGCTACTGAACATCAAAATAAATGCTGCTGCCATTAGTCAACTTAAAAACTCTATGAAATGAAAACCAAATTTTCTGTGAAATGGACTCCTGCAAGTCAATCGTAGTCATCAAAAGATTATAAATGCATCTGGACTCTCCAATAAATCAATTGAGATAATTTGTTAACCCAAGAGCTCTTGAGTACTTATATATATATATCCTTCTAAGCTATAGCTATTTTAATCAACTTCTATAAATTAAATTAGATTATACATTTTTAGTGTTATTTCTATTGTATACTTAACTTCTATATCTGTAGTCAAAGTAGCATGTCCTATCATCTATACTTTCATACTTGAGTTGATAATTCTAAATCTTTTAAATTATTTGCTATATTATTTTTTTATTATGATGATGTGCTTGGATGGCCATCAACTGAGCGAATCACCCCCCCCCCTTTAATGAAGCTGCTGCTGTATAATTTGTGCAGATTAATTATAGTAATGGTCCTTATATCTAAACATATTGCCAATTCACTCACTCAAATGCTACCTTATCAAATATTATTGGGAACTTAACAAACCCAATTATATATGTATACTAGTTACTGCTTTTTAAAGAATTAATTATGCCATTTTTTATTAACATTCTATTTGAATTAAATATAATGCTAGGGTATGTGAGGTTATAATGGTGAATATATGCTACAGGTGCATGATTGTATATTCAACTTATGGAATCCTTTTAACATGCATCTCAATCCATTTTTATATGCTAATGTTTAATATAGTGTGCTTATAATTAAGCCAATTATTTAATTTAAAGTAAGGGAATATACAGACTTTTATTTAATAATGGAGAGGGATGGATTAAGCATCTAGGCTCAATTTACAGAGCAAGCCTTTGTGCAGGTGCATTGGGTGTCTAGCATTTTGCTTTGTAGCTTTTTGGGGTAAATATGATAGAGACCAGGCTTGGGCTAACTTTGTGTGGCAAACTTTCCACGGATATATGGCAATCTGCCAGTCTGCAATCTCTTCAACAAAGTTTCATGGTTCCAATGTACCATAACTCCACTCTGATGTGTTAAATCTACACCAGTACCATCAATTTTCCCCTTAAGTTTTAATTTCCAATATATTACTGTTAATTGTCTACGACTTAATCTATTGCTACCCTAACTTGTAAACAAGCTTTAGTCTGTATTTCTTTATTTTAGTAACTGCTTTTATTAATCAAAATAATTAATATTATGATAGTGAACTTAACCAATAAATCAGAAATTATATTCACCATATGCATCTCGTACCTCCTCACAAATATCCGACTCTATTAAAGAATGTACAGACATATTAACATAATCTGTCTTGTTTTATTCTTGAAAGTATAGAGAATATATATTCAACCACATTAAAATTATATATGTATTATTTTAACATTTTGGAAATGTCTAATAATGCCGACAGTGTGTAATATATGTATTGTATAATTAAAGTATATTATTAAACCTATTATTAACTTATCTCTGATTTTATTTTTTTATCTTTGTGATCCATCATGTCAGCTCAGTTCGTATAATTTATAATAGTATAAACCCTTAGGGTTCATTTTGTACTATCCATAGACTTCTGTTAGCAAATCTAATGCTATGTTTAATTTGAGTCTTGTTTCTCCCTGATCCCGGGACTAGATTAAAGTATATATTATTAATAGCATCAGATGCATTGTAGCTGGCATTGTGGAGTTTGGGCATTGGATATATCTGGGAGGTAACCCTACCTAGAATGTTGAATTTCGAGTCGTGTTTGAATTCTGCATCGTGTTAGCGGAACATATGAATCTGACCGTTACAGTATAGAACCAAAGTGTTTTGAAAATAAATGAGCACTAGAAACTACCATTCTATGTGTGTATCTGTCTCTAACATATAATTGTTGTAAATTTTGTTTAAATCTTTTTGTTGACTGCAATGCTACAATATTGAAAACATTATCTGTAGATATTTTCCTGTCTTAACTTCCTGTCTAATTTTATATCATTGTACTTTTTAATTTTTGTATTAGCATTGTGATCTGATTCATGATTATTAACATATGTTTAAAGTTTATTAAAAGTTTTACTTCATGGAAAATTTCCAAGCAGTAAGTTCATTGATGAAATTCTTGATAAATGAAGTTTGTGGATTATTTTTATCCTTTCAATGAAGACAGTTCCTTATAGCTTTGGTTGACTCTGTTTATGTATGCAAAAAACTCAAGATAATGTTTAGCAATTCAAAAACTATAAATCTTTAAATTTTTTTTATCAACTCTTGAGCAGTTTTATTTCATGCTTGAAATAGATTTCTTGTTTTTTCCCCCTATAACTGGTAATTTGGGTTTGAGTTATATTCTTCATGTAGTTTAATTTAATATATAGTATCCATCATTCTGCAAATAATCTAAAAGAAGTTTTTTAATTGATTATCATTGTTAGATTAATAGTAGTGATAATAACTAGCTTAACCCGTTTCGCTTCCCTTTTATGATAGTATCTTTTCAACTTTCACTCTGATAAAATTTAAAAATTTTGACAGGGAAAAACCTATCAAGAATTATATTTTAAGCATGAAAAAAAAAATGCTCAAGAATTAATGACAAAACATAAAGCGATTTATAGTTTCTGTATTGCTGTCTTCATTTACAGGATAAAAAAAATCCATGAGCTTCATCATTGATGAAATAGGAGCATATTGCTAAGGAATTCTTCATGAAAGGAAAAGCTTTTATTAAATTTTAAACCAAAATATATGTCAATAATCATGAATCAGGTCACAATGCTAATACAGGAATTAAAAACTACAATAATATAAAAATAGACAAGAAGTTGCGTTAGGAAACTAGCTAAAAATAAAGCTTTCATTCTGCAGATAGTAAATATTATTAATTAACTAACTTTTCAAGCTTGTAGAAGACTTTTATATTCCCAATATTTTTTTGGTATATTTTTTAATAGATGCACTCAGAAAATTTTTATAAACAATGTAATTAATTTTATAAGAATTAATACAGTTCTTTTTTTAAAAAGAAAAAATCTTTGTGGTCTTCTTTACTTATTTCAAATACATTCAAAGAAAAAATAAATATACACTTTAATATCCATTAGCTTAGTTTTTAAAAAATTAACAGTTTTTTTTTTACAAAATATTCTATAAAAATCAGTCATTGTGTTGTGTACTATCATATATGTATACATATGGGTTGTTTTAATATTTTTTAAGGTAAAGAACTTAAGTTATTTAAACCATTAATTAAATAATTTTATGGATAATGAGAATGAAGCTTCTCAATTTATATCAATGAATGGTAATAAATGAAAGTTTGCTAGTCTTTCACATGCGCGATTGTCTCTCAGACAGCCAATCAGATTTTAAACAGCTGTCTTAAGAACGATCAGGCTTCGACAACATGACAGAGATTTCGATAAGAAAAGGATGACACCAACCTTTTCTCAACTTAACTTTTTATCTATATAAGCAGTCCCAAGCATCTTGGCCTGAAAGCTTGAATACATAAACATATACATTTATCATTCATTGTGTTATTAATTTAAGATATTACAGCGCAAAATCTCAGATTTACCACACCACAATTTTCTAGATGTTAATATAATTTATCAGCAACGTATGTAAATAATATTTGTCTAAATCGCATGTTGTTAATAAATTGGTAATAAATGAAAGTTAAGTTGAGAAAAGGTTGGTGTCATCCTTTTCTTATCGAAATCTCTGTCATGTTGTCGAAGCCTGATCGTTCTTAAGACAGCTGCTTAAAATCTGATTGGCTCTCTGAGAGACAATCGCGCATGTGAAAGACTAGCAAACTTTCATTTATTACCAATTTATTAAGAACATGCGATTTAGACAAATATTATTTACATACGTTGCTGATAAATTATATTAACATCTAGAAAATTGCGGTGTGGTAAATCTGAGATTTTGCACCGTAATATCTTAAATTAATAACACAATGAATGATAAGTGTATATGTTTATATATTCAAGCTTTCAGGCCAAGATGCTTAGGACTGGCTTATATATATATAAAAAGTTAAGTTGAGAAAAGGTTGGTGTTGTCTTTTTCTTATCGAAATCTCTGTCATGTTGTCGAAGCCTGATCGATCTTAAGACAGCTGTTTAAAATTTGATTGGCTGGCTGAGAGACAATTGCGTATGTGAAAGACAAGCTAACTTTCATTTATTACTAATTTATTAACAATATGCGATTTAGACAAATATTATCAATGAATGATAATAATAAAATGTTATATTGTTTCTGATTATAGATGATTTGATATATAAATCTATATATAAATTAATATCATGCATTTTTTTGAATTACCAATTATGTAGCAAGTTGAGTACTTTTTATAAAAGTGCTGAAAATCATCCATGTGCTAACCATAAAGAAATAATAGTGTCAAAAGAATTAATATTTTTTATGATTATTTGTTTTATTATATTTCCTATAGATGCTATAGTGAATAGCATTATCTGTTGTCATGGGAGATATAATAAAATGCGGACACACATACAGTTCTGGTTCAAAAACCATTGTGATTCAAGATATTTTAGAAATATACAAGTTGGCAATGAATCAACAGAGGTTAAGCCTTTTTTATTTTAAATTAATATTTAATTTAAATAATCTATAAAATGTAAAATAAATCTTTATTATATTATAATAACTACTTATAAATACATTAACATAATAATTATATATATATATAAGCCTTTTTTGATAATTCTAATTTTTTTTTACCCTTTTCAATATAATGCCTCCTACTAATACTAACACATATATGACATTTCCTATAATTCATTATTTCTATCAATTTATTTATATATTTGCCTTTATATATTATATTCCATTCTTTATCCATTATCCAATCATTCGTTAAATCATTTGACTTTTTGTAAATGTTCATACATGTATTTATATTATATTTTATATAATTTGTTTCATATATTTTCCTTCTATTTATTTCCTTGATTTTAACAGATGTATTCAAATAGTTTTTTTAATGACTAAATATTAATAAATATTATCTTTGAGAAGACCATTAAATCATATAAAGGAAATAAATAGAAGGAAAATATATGGAACAAATTATATAAAATATAATATAAATACATGTATGAACATTTACAAAAAGTCAATTGATTTAACGAATGATTGGGTAATGGGTAAAGAATGGAAAGTAATATAAAGGGAAATATATAAATAAATTGATAGAAATAATGAATTATAAGAAATGTCAGTAGACGTCGCTATGTACATAATATACGTGTTAGTATTAGTAGGAGGTATTATATTGAAAAGGGTAAAAAAAATTAGAATTACTGAAAAAGGCTTTTATATATATAATTATTATGTTAATGTATTTATAAGTTGTTATTATACGATAAACAGCATAAAGGAGTATTATTCCTTAGAATTAAGTAATTAATTTAAATACTAATACATTAGGCAATATAATTAAAGAAGTATCAAAAATGTAGAAACATGTTGGTAAAGAAATCTACATGATTTTCAATATCAGAAGCCATATAATTTTAAAATTAATGTCTTAATTTACAATGCAGTTATTATCTTGATCATACTTTAATCAGTAGATTTATCTTACTCTACTTTATTTTAATTTGCTGCAATTGCAGCAGAAATCAATTGATTTAATTTTTTCCCTGCCTTTTTTTTCAGAAAACATATAAATCAATAAATTATATGCATATCTATTTGGCATTAAAGTCATATTTAAAGTTATAGGTAAAAATAAATGCACAAGAATTACAAATTCACATTAATATACTCTTTTACATTAAAAATAACCCACCCCCGGGGAAAAGGTGGGGGGGGGGGGGGGGGGGGGTAAAAATATTTTTGGGGTAATAGTTTATAGGGGGTGGTGTTTGTTTTTCACTATAATTTATATAATATTGATGAACAAAAAAGAGTGAAAGGCATGGCAAAGTTGACTTAAGTTCATTTATAAAATTCGAATTATTTAACATAATGTTTAACTTTGAATAACTAATATTTTTTAATATAATTACTAGTGAACTACATTCTATATTCAATTACAAAATACAAAGGAAAGAAGTAAAGTTTATAGAGTTACATGAATAATTGTTTTATTTAAGCATAAATCATTAATATCAAAATATCTTTTATTTAGCTTAGAGGATGTAACTATAACATAGATTTAGTCAAGATGAGGGAAGTTAGTTAATGTAAAATGGCAGTATTTTGTGTGCATCAGCTGGACTGAGATTTTCCAAACATATATCAGTGTTGCTCCCTGATGAATATGATTTTATTTCTATATGAATAATAATAAAAAAACAATTTCATGACTATTTATTTTATATTCTGCTTAATTTTGCACATTGTTTTTAAATTTTTTATTTATTTTTTTTGTTTCCAAGTTGCTTTACTTAATCTTTTTTTTTTTTAATAAAGCATGGTTTTAATTCCAATTCCCGATAATAATAATAATACAATAATAAAGTCTAAATATTTTCATAGTTATTCTAAATTATTAAATCATATTTTTTTAAAAAATACTTAACATATAGTTTATAAATAAAAACACATTTTTGATACACAAATAAATATTTATATTTGCATTTATTTTAAATGTAATCTCTGATATTGTTTTATTATCAGTATATTTCTATTGATAAGGCTATAAACTAATCTTATGATAAAATAAAATTATTATAATTATCACAAGAGACAGATTGCTATAGTAAACAAAAATATGTCATTATTATACATTTTTATAACTCTGTTGACATGTTGAAAGTGGTGATATTCTTTATGTATGTATAGTTTGGCATTTTTATTTATCATTAATAAAGATATAAGAATATGTAAAATATATGTTTTATTTTTTCATGACCTATATATATAAATACAGCAAACACTCATGCGCAATATGAAATAAATTAACTCGGAATATAAAAAAAGCATTTGAACAGAAGTATGGAATATAAAAGGAAAGATATTAAAAAGATTTTCAGAAATAATAATAACACAAAAGTTAGTATAAGGCATGGATATACAATTAGGAAGTGGGTTTCAGTTCCATACTCAGTGTTTGAGAGGTACCTCTGTAATCACAAAAAAACATTGTTTGATTATTATAAATGTTCAAGCACATATGATAAACATTAAAGTCTTTCTCTAAAAATATAAGACATTGATAAAAGAAAAGGTACCTGATGATATTAAAATAGGATAGGAAAATAGTAAATCTTTAGGGAAATGGATGTATAATTAAAAAAGGATGGGTAATATTAAAATAGGATAGGGTTGGTTTATAAACTTAGTTGTGTTCTTTGAAAATATGATATATATAAGTCAGCCAGGAAATATTGCCATGGAAAGAGTAAGAATCATGATAGGGCAATTAAGATCAGGACTATATATACATTTTTTGGATACTGAATATAAAATGAATTGTAAAAAAAATATTCAAGTAATAAAGTATGTTAAAAATTACAAGGTAGGAAAATGTTATGAGACTATATTCAAAAAAATTTAAATAAATGTTTAAACATCATTAAGATCCAGCACAATTAAGAGGAAATAGGCATTATTAGATTATTGGAAAATAGAGTTATAATTTTAAAAATAAAAGGAAGGGATTATTGTTATTGTTTTTTTTTTTCCAGATTATTTGTAAATATCTATATATTATGAGAGGCGAAAAAAAGGATTGTAATAAGTTTAATCATTTTTTTTTTTTGTATGTATATGTATTTTACTAATTATATTTAATGTATATATTTTAATAATTATATTTATTGTAATGTTATGTAAAGTGTCCACTGGGGGAGTTGCTGTAGAGTAAAATGACTAGATAAGATGCCAAGCTGGAAACAAACTATTGAGAAATATAATAGCATCAAATGATATCTCTAACCATCAGAAATACTCCAGATTTAGACTACAACTTACAAATTGTTTTAAAATATTAAAATAGCTTAGACTTGAATAAAGTTAATAAGAAGATAAGTTACAGAGATGGCTGAAATAAAATAACAGAAATTCATTTAATGAGATTTGGCAATGTATTATGAAATAAAAAAATTAAATATCTAAAATTCTGTACATATCTTGCTGTGTTGATGTGGCTGATATGTTCCATCTGGAAAATTTTCTGTTGCTGGAGAATATTTGCTTAGTGAGTGAATGAGAAAAGAGAATTGGAGCACAAAAGATAGATTTAATTGGATTTGGAAAGATCGAGAAAAATATAGCTAACATTTGGGAAATGATTCAATATGCCATTTTAAATATGAAAGGAAAAAATATTTTTTGTGTATGTATTTGTTTGCTGCAAGAAGACTTTAAAACTAAGTCATACGTAAGATTAGTTGGATTTTAGGAGGTTTGTATTCAATTTAAGTGAGTGCTTTATTTGAGAGAGAAGATAACATTTTAAAGTGTAAGTTTAGGAAGCAAATGTTTATTGGTTGTCATTTAAAAAATTTTTTTTTTTCCTTTTTGTATGAAGTGGTTTGAAGAGTAGTAGAAAAATTTTAAATTTAAATATAGAGTAGGAAAATATTTATATCCCACAATGTATGTATGGTGGTTAGAAGGAAATTAGGTATGCTCTGATAGAGTATACCATATGTGTTAAGGTTTTTTATTTGAAATGCTTAAAAAAAAAACTAGGAAGGATATAAAAGGTGTGTGGTTGTGTGGACCATGCATAAATGTGATAAAAGAGGTGAAAATGATTTCTAAGTGTAGATAATTTAAAAAGTCAGGAGAAATGGACAAAAATGTAGATAAGAAAGATAGTGTATATATTTAGTGGAGTGCCAGGAGATATGGATGACAAAATGTTATGCAATTGAGATAGTTAGGCAAAGAATAAATAAGATAGAGGAAGGGGTAAAGGATGTAGAAGTAAAATTAAAAGTATTAGACATGAAGTGTGAACAGATCAAGGAATTAATGAATAGAAACAATGAGGAAGAAGTAGATAAAAAAAGTCCAAAAGGTGTAAGAGAATGTTATAGATGAAGTAGAGAAAGTAAAATATGAGACAATCTTGATAGAGGATTCACTAATTAAAGGATGTGGGGATGTAATTACCAGAGAAAATAGAAATAAGTATGTAAGAGTATGTTTGTCTGGAATTAGAATTAGGGATGTTACATATAAAGTAAAGAAACGAGAGTAGAGATGTTTATGTTATGGTAGGGACAAATAATTTGTCAGAGCCTTTGGAGAGAATAATGGATGAGGACAAAGGCTTGATTAGTAATATGAATAAGGTTAAAGGAAGAGTAGGAGTAATTGGATTACTATCAAGATTTGACAATAGGTATATGTTAGATAGGGTATGTTCTATAAATGAGAGATTAAAAAAATTATGCAAGAGAAATATTATGTTTGTGGATGTGTGGGATTTTTTTTATTAGTAAGAGGGAGTTATATAGTAGAGATGGATTGTACTTAGCAAAACAAGGAAGTGAAGCATTAGTGAGTTTGATTTATGAAAAATATTAAAGTTTGGGAAACTTATAAAGGGAGATAGGGTTTTAAATTACATATCAAAAAGATTAAGAATTGATGGATAAGAAGAAGTAAACAAAGGGTAGCTGATTTAGATATAAATGTAGATGTGAAGGAATGTGTGTGTAAAATTAATGAGAAACAAGCTAATTACAAATGTAATAGAAAAGAAAGAGTCAAAAGAATTTATAAAAGGATAGTAAGAAAGGAAGAAATTGTTAAAATTGGATATTTGAATATGCAAGATGGTAAAAAATCAGAAAAGTGGCTGCAATTAAACAAAGCAGTTAAAAGTGAAGGGCTTGGGGTATTAATGGTAGTGGAACACATCTAAAAGAAGAAGAACCTATACTGGACGATTTTGTATAGCAGGGTATAAATAGATAATGAAAAGAAAAAAAAGGTAATAGTATATGAATTATGTCAAAAAAAGTATTTAAATATTGCAAAGTACGAAGAACATTTGTGGTTTGAGATAAGGTTAGGAAAGCAAGAATAGATGATGGCTATAGTTTATGTGGCTGCTGGAAATAATCAAGCTATATTGGAGTGGAACAGTAGCATATATGAATGCCTAGTTAATAATATACAGAGTTTAAAAAAAAGGGGGAAAGAAAGTAATGGTTATAGGGGTTATAAATGGGTATATTGAAGAAGTTGATGATGTGGATAACAAGAATGGATCGATTTTGAAATTTTTTTGTCTGAGAATGAATTTGAACATTGGAAATTTTAAAATAGACCCCTCATAATAGATTATGTATTATTAGAGAAAGAGGGAATGAAGGAAGTACAGAAAATTAAAGTGTTTGATAATGAAGAGAGAATATGTAATAGTGATCATAGTTTTTTTTATAGTAGAAATGGTTAGTAAGGTGATGGAAAATAATAATAAAAGTAGAATGAATGATAAGAATAAATTAGAAGTATATAAAATAAAAATAGAAAAAAATCATGGAAGAGTTTGTTGGAATGAATATAAGGACTAGTATAATGAAATAGAAAAATTGGTAAATAGGATCTTAGGTGAGAATATTCAGAAGAATAAAAGTAATAGAAAAGTGAGAATTAATAAAAATATAAAAGAGAGGGAAAAAGCATGTGCAGGATATAAGTAAGGTGATGGAAAATAATAATAAAAGTAGAATGAATGATAAGAATAAATTAGAAGTATATAAAATAAAAATAGAAAAAAAATCATGGAAGAGTTTCTTGGGAATGAATATAAGGACTAGTATAATGAAATAGAAAAATTGTTAAATAGGATGTTAGGTGAGAATATTCAGAAGACTAAAAATAATAGAAAAGTGAGAATTAGTAAAAATATAAAAGAGAGGGAAAAAGCATGTGCAGAATATAAATGTGTTGTTAAAAACAAAGAAAATGAGCAAAATGTTAATATTAAATGGAAAAACTATTTTTAAAAAAAGTTGGTTAAAATAGTTAATTATAGAGTGAACAAAATTAAATAGTAAATTATTGGAAGGAGATGAAAAAAGCATGTGCAGAATATAAATGTGCTATTAAAAACAAAGAAAGTGAACAAAATGTGAATATTAAATGAGAAAACTATTTTTAAAAAAACAAGTTGGCTAAAATAGCTAATTATAGAGAGAGAACGAAATTAAATAGTAAATTATTGGAGGATATTAATAAAAGTCGATGAGATTGGGAGTAAACATTTTTGGAAATACATTAAAAGAAAGGATATAGGGGAAAGGAAAGTAGTATTACTAAATGATGAGGAAAAAGAGTAGCTCTAGAGAAGAATTAGTGACAATCTTAAATAACTATGTAATGGATATAGAAAAGATGTTAGATGTGAAAGACAAGGTGATAACAAACATAAAAGCACATAGTAATGGAAATATTAGTTTTACACAAAATGAATTGAATGAGGCAGGGACGAAATTAAAAAGTGAAAAGGCAGCAGAAATGGTGATGAATTTGGGAAATAGGGCAAAATTAAATTTATTATCATGTTTTAATAAGATGGCACAGAAGGATTTCTAGATAGCAATTATAGACCAATAGCGGTAATGTCATTGTTTAGTTTTTGCATATGTGGTGACTGGAAGAGTGACAAAATAAATGGAAGAAAATAATATAGTGCAAGAAATGCAAGGAGGTTTTTGATCAGATAGGTATATAGGAGATAGTTTATTTGTAGTCACACAATTTGTAGATATACAGGTAGACAATTATATACGGTCTTTATAGATATAGAGAAGGCATATGATAGAGTAAATAGAAATAGATTATGGATAAGTTTAGTAAATTTGGGAATGAATGGAGTTTTATTGGATCTTATTAAGAGATTGTATGAAAATAATTACTATACATATCAATTAAAAAATATAGAATCATTTAGAGTTAAAAATAGGGTGGGTCTAAAGCAAGAATATCCTATGCTACCTAATTTTTTTAAATTATATTTGAGAGAAATGGAGAGAGCAATAGACTAGGTATAGGGGTAGGGATACCATTAATAGGGGC
Source organism: Epiperipatus broadwayi (assembly GCA_028023455.1). NCBI lineage: Eukaryota > Metazoa > Onychophora > Udeonychophora > Euonychophora > Peripatidae > Epiperipatus > Epiperipatus broadwayi. The sequence goes on along the minus strand of JAQFVV010000008.1, from coordinate 15,504,604 downwards.
AAGGGAGTTATATATTATCAGGTTTTTTATTTGCTAATATCTTTTTTTTGCACAGAAAGTAGGGAAAGTTTGGAAGTTATGCTGAATATGTGCACAAGGATGGGTAAAGGGATGAGGATTAAATTTAATGAAGAAAAGTCAAAAGTGATGATGGTAAATACTGGGGAAAGTGAAGAACAAGAATTTTTATTGGGGGAAATAAAATTAAATATGGTAAATAGGTATAACTATTTGGGAATCATCTTAAGTAATCAGAAATTACTTACTTGAATGGGAGAAAAAATTGATAAATGAAGCAAAGACAAGAAAGGGACTGATAAAGAAATTAAGTATTTTCATATAAAAAATATGATGTAGTAAGAATTATATGGAATGGAGTGGCAGGGTTAACCTATGGTAACGACATGTTATGTGTTAGTAAAGGGTGTTAGATTAATTAGCAAAAGTATTTAAGAGAAGTAGTTAGACACGCATTAGATGCAAATGTGTGGATGACAAAAGACACATTTCAAGGAGAAATGGGGATGGTTAAGTTTTTATATGAGAGGTGCAAAAAGCAACACGAAAATGTTTGGTAGATTGCAATTTATGGATAGTAAGAGAATAGCCAAAATAGTATTTAATTGGTTACAAATAAACATCAGGCAACAAGATGGATGAGAAAGGTAGTACAGTATGCAGAAGATTTGGATAAATGTCAGTATACTTGTATAAATGATGGGATGATTATATTAGGAGAATTGTTGAGTGTTATAGTGGCAAAGAATGGAATAGAAGAATAGATGCATTACTAAAAAATAGAGAGTTGGAGAAATGGAGAACTAGTATAGAGAGTAAAAAGTTTAAATATATATAGAAGTAAACAGAATATTGGGTATGAGTTAACTTATGATAATAGCAAGGAAAGTAGTTTACTGTTTAAGGCTCAAAACAGGATCATTAGCAACAAGGGATTGTATAAATAAATGAAGAATGTGGGTGATTTAGTCTGCCAGTTATGTAAGGAAGGCATAGAAAATATTAGGCATCTATTAATTGGATATAAATGCTTACAAGCAGAAAGGGTGCAAATAATGAAGTTGTGGTAGGATAAATATAAACAAAGTGATTATACAGAAAGTGAGTTCTTGGTATTTATGCTGGGTTTGGAAAAAAAATAAGGGGATCTAGATAAAAAGGTCATAAAGTGGACAAAGATGATGTGGAAAAGGGATGTAGCACGATAGAGAAGAATATGGGAAAAACTTAGGGCTGGGAATGGAAAGGGAAGGTAAGGTGGCTAACAGGTTTCTCTGGACATAGTGGGTGAGAGAGTCCTGACTCCGATAAAGGTGAAGCCATAGTGCATCGTACTGCATGTGATTGTGGAAAAAGTCACATCTTGAAAAGGTTCCATTAAGGAATAAAAGCCGAGTTGATGTATTAAATAATTTTTTCATATATAGTAAGTTGTCTGTTAAATTATTGTTTTAAATTGATTATTTTTAACAATATGAAATATATTAAATTATAATATATAATATGAATCTACATAATTCAGTCTATATACTACTCTTAAATGTTCACATGTATATTTACAGTAAAGGGGATAATAAAATATTACCAAAATCAGCTTTTTTAAAATTGTATTTCAAATACAAATCACCTGATAACTGATAATGATTATCAAATCATAAATCTACACTATGTTGTCAAGACAAGTTCTATAAATAGATTCATGCTTTAATCGTTAACACATGATTTGCACCTCCCCTTCCAGCTTTATGCCACTTCAGAATTACTCTAAATAATAATGAATAGCAATGGGGTTTGGATATGAACATTTTAAAAATAACTTTTTATTAAGCTTCTTTTAAAATATGTTATATTTGCTTGTTTTTTGGGGTTTATTTAAACTGCTAGGAATATAAAAATCTTAACTGTTTCAACAGCTTTCTTTGTCTATATTAAGAGGTCACACTAGAATGGAATCCGTTTTTTACATATACAGATTGTCTAACAATAGATTATAGATTCATGGCTTAAGTAAGCTTTGGCAGTTATACTGTGATGTACATATATATATATATACATGGAGTAGTTCAGTTTGAAAATAACATTATTTTTAATTAGAGATCAATGAATATTTTAGCTTTATAACTAATTTCTATAACTATGGATAATTATGCTTATCTTTAAATATACAGCATAAACACATTTAAGTTATTACTACATTTTAAATATTATAAAGTAAATTCTTTATTATTAAAAATCTAAACAAGTGAATTTATAAAAATAAAATGAATTTATTAAATATAAAAATCAATTTTATACTTATAATAATTAAATTTACTCTAAAAAATGATTTAAAATGCATTCAAAATTATAACAAAAATGAAATTCCTACAGTTGAATTTAAATCCTATCATTTAGATCAATAAAAAAATTCAAAATTTAATTTTATTAAAGTAAATTATTAAAAAAATATCATCATTAATTATTTGATAAGAAGCTCACATCTCAAACCAAGCCACTTTCTTTACCCAGAGCTATTTCTCTCTGAAATAATCATACTCTACACTCATGATTCAACTTTATAATTTTTTCTATCTCTAATTATATTTCCAATATAATTCATAGATTTTCTTCAATTTTTATACTTATTGCCAAGTTGCTCACTTTTGTAAAGAGACCTTAACTTATATCTATATAATCTCTAAACATGAATATCTAATTATGTAATATCATTATTTACTTGGCTTAATTTCTTATATAACAATTAATGTTTAATAAATATGAAATCAGTTGTTGATAAAAGTTTATTGGTTTTTAATTTTCATATTGTTTGTCTACATAATAAGAAACGAAAAGTTCTTATGATTATTATATTTGCTCACCATAGCTCTTATCTAGAGTTTAAATCTTTTGCAAGTGTATCATGAAGTAATTCTGATCACAAACTATGAAATATTTCTGGTCATAACATAACAAACGATTGAATATTAGTCAATAATTGAGTATTTAGCAGTAAAGGCCTTGAGTTCATTTGGATTGATCAGATGAGTACCTATGGACTGATTATTAAAAACATGATATGTGCTGAGATCACTGTCTTCTTTATCTTTTACAATAACTTATTTTTACTTGCTATATAAATCTTTATGTATATTCATTCAGTTGGTCAATTTCACATCTTTCTAATTTATGTTTTATCGTATATTATATATGAAATATGTATGTGTAATAAGGTTTATGAATGTCAAACCACTAAACATCACATGATCACCATCTCATACTAGCACATAATTGTTGTATGGAGAGTTTTTGCCTTTGTTTGTGAATGTCCATTAAAAATTCTCAATTTTACATATACTGAGGAAATCAAATCATTTGTTTTTTAATATTAATTAAGTTATATTAATACACACTACAACTATCATATCCATGATATGTGGTTTAAATCTTCATGCTGATATAAAGTTTCCAGATAATAGTTAATCTTATATGATAACAATCAATCCTTAAGCTATCAATAGTCTCAATCTGTAGTCAGTTCAATCTCTTTTAATAACCCTATTAAAGCCTCGAGCTATTGGCTTTATTGTCTTTAGTCATTATTATCATTCAACCATTATCAATCCACTGCAGGATGAAGGTCTCTGCAAGTTCAATCCATGTTATATATATATATATATTCAATATAGGAATTTTAACATTTATATGCGTATTTATGATACATTAAAATGTCAATAAAAATAATGAACATAGAAATAGAATAATGTATTTTTGAAAAAAAAGCTGTAATAATTAAAAGAAAGAGAAAAAGAGCTCATTTACATATTTATATACTATATTGTACTTAAATTGAGATATGTATTTGAATGCGTTCAATCAATCATTCACTTTCTCAAAATATATATATATCTTTATTTTTTTTTTTTGTGATGAAAATTAGTGATGATTAGCTTAAAAATATGGCATTGAATTTTTGTAGAAAGTGATTTGGTATCACTCTTTTCCATAGATTCTTTGCTAAAGTTATCATATTGATTCAGTGATGTCTTCACCCAATCACCACCTCTCAGAAAAAAAATTAAAACCTGTATTTTTTACAATTGAAAATTACTGATGATAAATTCAAAAAAACTCAAGTAGTCATTAAATTTTCTGCAGTAAATGTCTTGATGTTATTTTTATTTTTTTTGTCATTTGATCTTTGTCTACAGTCTTCATATAGACTGATGCAAAAGTTATTTTTAAATTATTTTTTATTAAAAAAAATTTCTGCTAATACTGATTCATATATTAATGATTGTGAAGTAAGTTAGTGTTTATCATGACATTGTTTCTTCTAAAATCTTCACGTAAAACTTAATATTTTTTAATGGTGTAATATATTTACTTTGTAATTTTATTGATTACTGGACTATTTTTCTTCTAAAGTTTTATTGATTTTAGTAACCACGTTTCTAATACTGACTGGCATCTTAATATCTCAAAGGATTTATGGGAAGGTAGATTATTATATTGGTGAAGAACAGTTTGGTTTTTGGAAAGGGAAAAGCACAAGAGATGGTATTGTTAGGACAATTGTGGAAAGATATATTGAAAAAGATAAAGGAATTGGTATATGTTTTATGGATTTAGAAAAGGCATTTGATAGAGTAGTCTGGAATAAACTGATGTCCATCTTAAGAGATAAAGGAGTATTTTGGAGAGACAATTGATTTGGACTATGTATAATGGTCAAAGGATAAGAGTTAGATTTGGGAGCAATGAGACTGATAAAGTGAATATAGAAAATGGAGTTAGGCAAGCGTGTAGTATGTAACCTGTTTTGTTTAATATTTATTTAGAAGATATTGCTAAATAATTATTTGGACTGTGGAGGAGTAAATGTTGGAGGGATAGTAATAAAGTGTATAAGATTTGCAGATGATATGGCTTTTATTGCTGAGGAGGAACAGGGTCTTCAGAATATGTCGAATAAATTGGAAGAAGGATGTATGGCATATGGAATGAAGATTAATATTGAAAAGTCTAAGTGTTGATGGATCAGGAGAGATGCAAAAAGACTGCAAATTGGAATCCATGATAATATGGTTCAACAGGTGGAGGGATTTAGATATTTGGGTAGTTGGTTGAATGAGGATGGAAGAAGTGAAGATGAAGTTAAAAGAAGAATAGCATTGGTAAAGGAGACATTTGTGAAGAGAAAGAAGATATTGTGGACCTTTGGAAAGAAAATTAATGAAGGGATTAATTAAATATTATGTCTGGAGTGTATTAATGTATGGTTGTGAGACATGGACATTGTGTAATAGAATTAAGAAACAATTGGAAGCTTTTGAGATGTGGACATGGAGAAAAATGGAAAAAATCAATTGGATGAGCAAAATAACAAATGAACAAGTTTTGAAAAGAGTAAATGAGAAAAGAAAATTGATTGAGAATATCAGAGAGAGAAAGAGAAACTAGAATGGACATATATTAAGAAGTGATTATAGTTTAATGAAAGATGTTTTGGAGAGAATGGTGAGTGGAAATAAAAAGAAAGGATGGAAGAGATTAACATTATTGTATGATATAAGAGATGAGAAGACTTATGTGGAATTGAAGAAATAAGCAAGGAAGAGAATGGAATGGATGAATTGATGTGAATATTCTCTGGACCTATCTATTGGACAGAATATTATTGATTGATTGGACTATTTCTGCTAAAGTCTTCATATGACACTATATCATAATCATTGGTAACAGTTTATTCTAGCATGCCAATATTTACAGTTATATTGTAGTATGAATATCACAATTTATATTCATAACATAATTGTTAAACCAAACTTAAATACAGAATGAGCCACATAAATTAAATTAATTAGTAGTTGCATGCTGTTATTCATATCTATATTTAATATTATAATTTCTACAAAATGAATTTGGTTATTTTTAGTGTTCACTAAATCCTTATCACATATTATGAATATAACTTTAAACAGATTTTGGACCACTAATAATGTTAGCACAATCTTCTCTCCCTCTCTTTTATTTTTTGCCGTTTCATGAATTGATGATTCATTTTTATTGAATATCTAACTAGCTTCTGCATGCAACTTTTTTATCACAACTAAATCAAAATGTTTTCATCCCACAATTAAAACATTTCACTTTTTCTTTTATAGATTTGGAAGAATTGTTACCATTTTTAATTTTTCACTTTAAGACATGTAATATCACCACAAAGACTAAATAGTTGTTATTAAACACATTGTATCTGATAGAATGAAAGATTCAATGCAGGAGACAAGAAAATGACTACTGCTATATAGTCAATTATAATATATATGAAATATATGAATTTCTAATTCATTTTTTTTTATTGAATATTTTTATTAAACTACAAGTTATTGAATCCACACATTTTTAAAGGATGAATATTTTGTTGTTTTTATATACAAGTTTAATGATTTTTGTCATTGTATATTGTAACTTATAAATTTATATTTTGTAAATGTTTATTTTTTAAAAAAGATGTTTATGTCATATATATATAAAGATGGAAAGGTATCTTTTTTTTTTTCTAGATTTTTCTATACTTAGACCTTGTGGTTTTACCATTGAAAAAATTCCAAAAACTTTTCAAATTGAAGTATATGGATTTCTTGAACAAACCTCCAAAGAAACATTAAAGATGTATTTTCAAGATAAAAATGGTGGTGGAGTGATTGAAAATCTACAAATAGATTTGCGTTACAGAATTGCCATAATTACATTTGAAGACTGTAAAGGTACATTGTAGTATTATAGATTACATGAAGTAAATTCATCATCTGTACAAAAATTAGATTACTTTTATTTATAACATAACAGTTATTAAAACCATTTTTATATTTATATTTTAAAATCTAAGAGTATCTTGATATTTTTTTGAATTTTGCCAAGTTACTTGTATTTCTATACAAGTTATATCAAGAATTTATGAATTAGTAAATAATTGTTAATAAATGTTATAATAAAATATAATCAGTGTGATTATAAAGTACGCTATTTTGTTCCGAATTCTCCTCACATATATCATATTTTGTTGCTAAATTTTGATTACAATAGAATATTTATAGTTAATTAAATTGCAACTACGCAGTATTTTTCACCACCCACACATGCACACACACATATATATGAAGCAAATATGTTTTTATATGTAGTACACATATATAAATTAAGATTATAATATAAACAAAAATTTTAAAAATGTAATTATTTATAATAAATTGAAAAGATGCATTTTCATATATTTTTCTGACTGGATACTCATTCATTCACATTCATTCAAAAAATAAAAATAAGAAAAAACTTATTGTACCATATCTTTATTTTTAAAATAAAATGAATAATGAAATGTCTGATTTTCTTTGCAATTGAATATGCTCTGGAGTGGTATCCTTTTTTTCCAATAACTTTTTTTATATAAGTATAATAGCAGTTTTGTTTTCAGCAGACTGCATCATGTTTAGTTGTTTTGATGTTTTTAAATTTGTATTGATTTTACAAATGTTTTTAAATTTCATAAAATTTTTAGCATTATGCTTAAAAAACATTATTTTGCAAAATACTGTACTTCAAATTTAAAAAAATAATAAAGATAGAATAAAATATATGTGCTTTCAATATGAATTGAATAAATTTTATTAGTAAACATGATTGTATATGGTGCTCTGAGATGGCAAAAAAGCTGCTGTGTTGTAAAATTTATTAAATTTACAAATTTTAGTGTTTTTTTGCATGTATGTGAAAGTAGATATTTATTTATAGAAAGATGCATGACCTTAAATTACAGTGACAAAATAAATTAAAAGCTTAGCAAGAAAAAAACATTCCCAAATTTAATGAAGTAATAAATTTAATAAATTAAATAATAATCCAAATTGAATTCATTATATTTTAGTTCATTATTTTTAAAATAAATATAAAATTACATTAAAGAGTTGACTCATTTAAATCTTTGGAATTTCACTATAAATGTTGGACTATTTTTTAATTGTAATCAATAATTAATTAAATATTTGAAAATTTAATTTATTTTCATTGATACATACAGGCATGTTGCTAAATCAGTACTGAATAGTAATAAATATTTTCCTAAAAATAATTAGATTAAAATAATTTAAAAAATTAGAAGTGATTATTTAAAAATTCTTTAAATATTTGAGATAACTACTTTTAAATAAAAAATAAATCATATTTTATTAAAATATAATAAAAGATATATAATTAAAATATAATACCTATAGAATTTTAGTCAGCATTAGAAAAGTTTTTATTTTAAGCAGTATTGTTAATATCTATGACAGTGATGATGAACCTATGGCATGCATGCCATGGCAAACCTATCGCACATATGCCAGAGATCGCTCGTGCAAATTTTTTACTGGTACACAACTATTTACATATCATAATTTTCTATGCTTTAAATTATTCAATATTTTTTTTTGTTGCTAAAATGTGTACTAAAAAAATTATCTGTAAACTAAAGATAAAATAAATAATTATAATGTTATATTAGAATTCAATTTCCAATTAAACTCTGGTGTAAATTGAATTTTGATTAGAACAAATAAATTACAAAATTTGAAAAAATATATATATAAGTAATGATGATATTTTAAGTCAAATAAAGTGGTACCGATATATTGTGATATGATTCCAATAAAACTAGAAAATAAATTCAGTAGAATATTTTATAACTTTTTGAAATAATTTTTTTCAAATCTAAAGTAAAAGTAATAAAATGGTTTTCTGTCCTAATCTTTTTTGATCTAAACATGTTGACACCATTTATTTTTTTAACGTAATAAAATTGTGAACAAAGGAATGAAATGTGTAATCAACGACATCAAACAAACTTTTTTTTTTTTTTGCTTGAAGTTTTTTGGTAAAAGTGAAATGTAGGGATAATAATATATTTTAACATATAATAAATCTTTGATTTATAAAATTATTAAAGCTCATTTAAATTTACTTTTAAATAAATTTGTTACCATTATATTAATATGACTAGTGAAAATAAAAAACAAAAATTGTCAAGCAGTAGAAAATTTCAAAATTGATAGACTGTTGAGTATGGAATAATTAACAAAGGCGGCAAGGCAGTATGTGTTTTATGTTCCCGAACAGTTGTATTGAGAACATCATCGGTAAAATGGTATTATGAGACCAATCATAAATCGCTCTGTGAAAAAAGTAAAAATGAACAAAAATAATATTGCCCTATTCAATCAACATCTATAATTAAATTTATCAAAAAACATTCAAATATAACTGCTACTATTTCAAATGTAATTGCCAATCATGGAAAACCTTTTAATGATGGAGAGTATATGAAAGAAGCTTGGATGAAATGTGCACCGGTTCTTTTTGAAGATTTTGAAAACAAAGCAAAAATTATTCAGAGAATAAAAGATTTAACATTAGTTAGAAATAAAGTTAAAGAAAGAATCCTGCAAATGACTAACAATATAGCTTACCAACAAAAAATAAAAAAAAATAAAATCTAGTTTAATTTCTCTCTGCCTTGATAAAAGTACAGACAAAAATGGATCAGCTCGTTTGACTATTTTTATTTACTATTGTGTTGGGAATAATATCAAAGAAGAATTGATTAGTTTAACCTCATTAGTAACAACAGCAAAAAGAATAGATATTTGCAATGAAGGTTCAAATGTATTCACTGAAAAAGAAATAGATTGTGCCGGTCAAAATATGCTTATCCATCTAACACGAGCTGGAACTCACAAAATGTACTTCAAACCCAGTCGAGCCCAAGATTTTGGTCAGGGACCAGCCTGGATTCGAAACCACTTTCCAAGCCCCTGGTCAAACACCTAATGGACAACATAACAATGATGGCACACAAGAATTAATTCTTAATCCGGCCCGCTAGCAAATCGGAGAAAACAATAAGACTCATGGACTTAAACATATATATATATAAACAACTTAATACTAGAGACATTCCAAAGATAAAATATAATATATTAATTAAATAGGGGCTTTACTAATGAAAATCTAGGGGCAATTAGTGAATTGGATTGATTTAATAATGAGACAGAAACTGATATATGATGAATTAAAATATATTTATTGACAATTGTTGTTGGCAAATGCACGCAGGCATTTTATTTATAAAGTAACATTACTCTAGGCCATTTAAACAATAATTGATATGTTGGCTATTATTTAATTGCTCCAATATTATTTAATGGAAACAAATACCCTACTATATAACTAATCACTACATTAACTTTTATTAGTTATGCCCTTTCATCATCAGTTCGAGTGGCTATTGTTCGTGAAATCAAACCAAGTCTGGAGTGAAGCTTAATAATACATCTAATTATAATAAATTTATATATTAACTATGGGCTTGTAAAGCATCCCAGATAGCTTTAGATCAAACGGGTTTTCAAGAATGCTTCGGTTCAATGCCGAAGATTGCAGATTAGAGAGGCAGAGTTGGCTATAACGATTTTACTAATATGCAAGGCACAAGTAAAATATAATAATAAAGTGGCTCTGCGGATGGAAAAATAGTTTTAGGGTTTTTGTGACAAACAACGGTTTACCCAATAACCGGTCGTCATGCTGCTAATGGGGAACCTTTATTTGGTTCAGAGGCGGGGGACTTACGTGCTAATCTGGCCCATAGCTCAGACTTCGCTACTGCACTACCCATAAAAGAGGAAGATGGGCTGGACTTACCGTGGCTCCATCTTATATATATAAAACAGCACAACGAGAAAATATTAATAAGTTTCACATCTGCCAAGCCGAAGGATATTATAAATTAAATATCATATATTAAATGGACACTAGATCCTCAGCTTGATCAAAAGAGCCAACTCTTCTGTAGCATGAGAAATATGTATATGCTACTGATGGGAATATATACAAACTTTACTTTATTCCGTTCAATCTCTTTAGTTATCTATAACTACTAAACTTTTAAAAAGGGGGAAAAGTATATTTAATAAGGGACTTACGAATACTTAACTAAAAAATATACTTATGATTACACTCCAGGCTAGTTTAATCTTTAGTAACATAATAATTAAAGGTTGAAAAGCCACATTTTATATTTATATTAATTAATTTACTAAATAACAAAATATGAATTTGGGTTTCGAAACAGCGCATGAAATGACGCTATATAAATAATAATACGGAGATTTTAAATTTATATCTTTAAAAACATATTCTATAATTAAATGCACGCCGTTTCAAAACATAGGCATAATTAATAATAATTAAAAATAAGCAAAAGAAAAGCAAAATATAACTGCAGTGATTAAATTATATAGCAAAACATTAATTAACACAGAAATTTAGCAAAAGTATTTCATTTATAGAAAGAGTTTACAATATTGAATTAATAAAGAAATTTACAAAAGTATTTCATTTTATAGAATTTAAAGATTATTTGGAAAAACAATTTAGGAAGAAGTTTCAATAATATGGTTAGCTAACCTGTTTTTGAAGAAATAATAATTGTTTTTGAAATTCACACAGAGCTCTGCTATTTAAATAATATTATAACAGCTGGACTGGATAGATTTGAGCTGGAACGAAGGTGAGTTCTTTGGCATCTTATGGCATGTTCTTATTCAGTTGCGAGATGATTTAAAATGGTGTTGGAACGACGGCAAGTTCTCTTTAGCGGCTTATGACATCTTTTATTTGGTGTAAGCTTGTTGGTTGTTGCTTCGGCATTTGATGGATTGAACTCGGCGTTCCATCATGGGAACGGCAGCAAAATTTTGCCTGACTTTAGCCAGACATGGTAAAGTTAAACAATTTATCTTGTTATTTACAGCTCTTCAAAAGCAAGACGGAGTATATCTTCCCGCTTAAAATAGGACCAATTTATATATTCCGACTAAGCTTTAACACCTTTTTGGAATTTCATTAGCCTCCGGACCAATTGACTTTTAATTAAACAAAATAATATAATCCAATTTCTACAACAGATAACGTCTCTGAGGTGTTACATTTAATTTACTTAAAATTTATTAAAATATATAAATTATATAATTTGATTCAGTTTCATTAATTAAATTCCTTTTTTAGGTGTTATAAAATGTTAAAGCTTAGCAGAAAGAACGGTATTCTGATTTAATGATAAAGTCTTTTGTTGCAAACAAAAGTCAATCAGTAAGCTAGATTTTACTTTTTACCGGGGTGCGGTCACTAATTGATCTCTTGTTTACACAAAATTCTCATTTTTAATTACAAACGGATGATTTTTATTTTACTGAAATAAATAACTTTTAACATATTTGTTTTTACAATATTATTTGTTTATTAAAAAAAAAACAAATTTAAAGAAAATACTTTAGTTTCATTTATATATGTAAAACATTAAATCAGAAAACCGTTAAATATAATTTAAAGAAAATGTTTTATAGTATCTTTATTTAAACTTAAATATATATATCATTCCAATGTTTAACTTATCCATCCACATACGAATATAATAGCGAATATAATTAAGAATTGACTGAAAATTAATAAAACATTTTATAATAATTTATGAGCATTTCTACGCTATAATTTTATCAAACCTGTCTAATTATAGTGTGTTTCATATGTAAATGGATGGTGCCATTCAAGCGGCCATGATAGCAAAGTTTTTCCCGCTCGACTTACATATAACATTTTTACATTTAAGATAGGTTCGAAACTAGTTCAGACGAGTAGGTCATTAGGTTGATGGTAAAACGGAAAGAGATTGGAAGATTTACGTTTCAAGATATTGCCAAAATTGTATCAGTAATTACGGATGGTGCTCGAAGTATGTCTGGAAAATAAAATGGTTTTCTCACTTTATTTACCAATTGTATTGGGCATTCAATTTTGAGTTTTCATTGCATTATACATCAGGTTTTATGTAGGAAGGCTAGCTTTAAGTCACTGGATAGTGTTATGAACATTGTGACTAAGTTAATCAATTTTCTATCTACACATTGAGTGACATAAAGAAAGTTGCAAATTTAAATGTGACGTAATAGATCTCTCATATATAATATCCCAATGCAATTTAAAATAAATGATTTTTTAGCATTTTGCCAAAGAGAAAATATTTTCTTTAAAACAAACTTTAGTACCATATTTTGTGCACTCTGGTAATTACATGTAAGATGCATGTTTCATTATGTTTTATTTAAAGAAAGTTGGAAATTGAAATGTGAGATAATAGACTTCTCTTACATTAAAAATATACATGCAAGCTTTAGCAAACAATTATTTAAAGAAAATAGTCCTGCAAAATATAACATCCCAGTGCAATTTAAAATAATAAGTGATTCTTCAGCATTTTGCCAAAGAGAAAATATTTTCTTTAAAATATACTTTAGTATCATATTCTGTGCACAGTAAATATATATAAGATGCTTAATTATGATTTATTTAAAGAAAGTTATAAATGCACCTATATTTTTTAATGTGAGAGGTCTATTATGTCACATTTTAATTTGCAACTTTCTTTAAATAACTGTTTGCTAGGTACTATTCAGTCCATGTCTTCTATTAAATTCTTTTTTCAATCTGCTGTTATTCACTTGGGGATCATCTTTGATAAAAGTGCTAAGTTAAAAAATTTAACAATAAAAAGCTAAATTTTAAGGCAGGACATAGCGGACGATCAAGTCATCATAATGCAAATGGTAGCGAACTGAGCCTGGAAGTGCTGCAAAACTAATACAAATACTAGACAAGTCAGCCTTGAAGAAAATTGGGTAATATTTTTCCTGTAATATCTATAAATCTATTTAAATGATATGCCATAATATTCTCAATTACTTAAGATTCTTGTTAAAATAAAATCTTGTAACATTCTTGCCAATAAATATAACTTTTAATAATTTTTCCTGTAACTGTAATCAATGATTTATTTTAAACTTTTTATTTTAAACTTTCTATAATCTACAGCCATGCCTATTTTCTATTTTAATTATTTTATTTTATTTCTAAATTCGAATTCATATGTTATGATATGCCATAATTTCAAAGCAGAGAATAATTATTGTAATAAATTTTTGAAAAAAAACAATTAGTAGCTTTCCTGATATAAATCGCTGCTTTGAAATTATTCTAAGAGATAACAACAGATCACTATGTGCTCGTTGTTATCTATATTTAATTATTTAATATATATTAGTCTCTATTTAAGGTTTATGAATTATCATTATATCTGTTAGTTAGATAACGCACAGGCATATTTTGCAAATAGTCTTTTATTTTTTAAATATTTATGAAATTTAGTACATTTTGAAAAGTTACTTGGTCACCACCATTTTTCATTTTAATTCTCTGTGTAGGGGGGGGGGTATATATGTTAGTTAGACTTTCTGTTTTGTATTTGCATTTTACTTATTTTTGATCAAATTCTAGATTTATAGCATTTTCTTGATTTTTTTTTTTTAATTTGTATTTTAGAAGGATTTGTTCCATGTAGGCAATTTTATTTGTCCATTTCAGCTATTTTTGGATAGAAATTCTTCATTGGGGGTAGGGGGTATGTTTGTGTTTGACTTATTTTTGATGATATGCTGTAATTTCAAAGCAGAGAATAATTAATTTGATAAATAGAAACCTTGTGTAATGTTCTTATTGCATTTTAGTTTATATAAATCACTGCTTTGAAATCTGATCATAGATACATATTTGCAAATGTTGACAGCTAAATATTGATGAAATTTTGTTTTTGTAACTACCACCATTAATGAAGCTTCGTTAATTTTTTTGACATTTACCATTAAAGTTTTACTGTTTTTGTTGTAATTCAAATTTCATAGTGGGTTTTTTTTTTGTAATTTGTATTTTAGAAGGATTTGTTTGATTTATTTTGCCTTAGGCATTTTAATTTGTCGATTTAAGCGACTTTCAGATAGAAATTTATCACTTATAGGGCTTCTTGGGGGTTGTTGATGCCACCGCAGCATCGCTTAGTGGCCACATAACAAACTAAAACTAATGAAAAATTAAAAAAGATAAGGTGAAGCAGGGGAGATTCATCTTGGACAACAGTCAATTTACATATTAAAGATCATTAAAATTTTTATTATCTATTTTTATCATTCTTATCTTTCACACAGGCATATATTCTGTGTACAATTTATGTGTCATCGCTGTCTGATGAATTTCAATTTATATTGATTTAGCAGACCACGTTCGATGAATAAAATCTGCTGTTATAAAGTTTTAATAGAAATGCATTGCTGAATTCCTGGGATGTGTTTCCATTAGTCCAGACACAATGTAGTTCCCAATTAATTATCCAGACAACATCTCGCAAAAGCCTGAAATTTAGCCAAACTTATCATTGTTGAGTTGTGTCTGCCATATACTACATATTGGGCTTGCCACAAAATATCAAATGAAAACCTCTTATGGAGGATGTGCATCTATAGGTATTGGAAGGAACCTAACGTGAGTTTATTTCTACAGTATAAAGCACTGAAGATGATTAAAACCATAATTTCTCATAAAAAAATAAAAATAAACTAAATCTACAGGAATAGACTCTGAAATACCCAACAAAAGAGGAACCAAATGAAAACTGGACAGTATTGAGCTCAACATAAGATTTTTGACAAGAGAAACTTTTATAGTGATGATCATCTAGTATAGTGGTAAGAAATGAATTACTTGCCTGTTTTTTTTATTATTCTGAACAATCTAAAATCAAATAGATGTAAAAGTTTTATGTGTAGTATTGTTAATAGAAATATGTAAACCAAAATGCATGTTTAAATGCTTGTACAGAATTTTAATTAGCTAGTAAGTTTATTATTGTGTAATAAATATTAGTTTTGTTAATTGTTAATCTGGCCTCTGTTCTCTTTTTTCTTAATTTCTCAGCATTTAAATTTAGTGAACTATTTACCTTAAGGTTAAGGTGAATATATTGTTTAAAGGTTATTTGTTTTAAAAGTGTCAAATTTTGATAGCCAATGAGTCAACATTTCTTTTACTCAATTGAGCTAATCATAGTATAGCTCTAACAATGCTGAAGGATATTCAAACTCCTCCCATGGATTTTCCTGGTATTTAGGATGGCACCCTGGTTTAAACTTATTATCAATTTCATATTCATGGAATATTTCCCTTTTGTTACTTCAGAGTGGATTTAATTGTCTTGAAATGAGGCCATGATTTATTAGATTTATGTAATTAGTACCTGGTCTGATTATTGGTATGATTTATAAAATTTATAAGTTAGATAAATTATATTTCCTCTCTTCTCTATATAACCAGTTAGATATTTAATTTGCAAAGTGTGAGATTGAGAAAAAAGCTCTCCCTGCCACCCAGTAACTATACACTCTTTTGTGTGTGTGTGTTCCATTATATATAAAATAAATTAAAATATCAAATCTTCAAATGCCTATCTATACAATATTTTTTATTTTCATTCTATTATAAAAAAAAATCAAACCAAGTTTGCTAAACATGTAGCATCATTTACTATATATATTTTTAATTCTCTTTATTGATTTTACAGTAGATAATAAACTATATAAATTGATATTATGGTTATTACATAAGTAAATAAATATAGATTTTTATAGTAAATATAATACTATTAATTACACAATTAATTAAAAAAGCTTATACACTATATACAAAAAATAGAGTTTGTGAAGTAAGGGAAAATAAATTATATATACCATTTTTTTGTAATTATTGTTTTAAAATAGGAAATATATTATAATGATGACAATTATTTGATTTAAACTTATTTATTAGCATTTAGCCAATGGTAAAAGACTTTATATGGCTGAATAAATATTGGGAGAATAGAATTAATATTTGATACCTAATTTTAATATTGTTGATTTTATTGAAGTTAAGAAGTAGGATTAAAGGTAAATTGACATTCAGAAAATCACAAAATAAAGATAATAAATAGCGGGACTAATATTTTTTAAGTCGTCCCCCTTTTTTTATTATTAATTAGTGCATTTAACAAAGATATGTTAAAACATATAATGATGGTTATGATTTTCCCCCATTAATACATTGAAATAAAAAAATGATTAACTTTTTTTCATTTTAGTCTTACAAAAAAATATTGACTGGATTATGGAATAATCTCATTTTATATGCTAAAAAAATAATAGGAAGAGCATTGAGATTAATGCTAGTTAAAAACTGCTATGTATCTGCTATCAAAAAAAAACAATGCAATAGTTCACAGCAAAATATGATAATTAGGCATTAAATAAATTCAACTACCCAATATAATGAAAATTACTTATTTATTGAATAAACAGTCAAACTGTATAAACTACTAGGCAATCCAGATTAACATTTAGAATTCACTTACAATATTGTTCTACATATCTAAACATATAAATGCATTTCACTAGAAATAGTTCTATTTTTTTTAGTCCACAATATTAGTTAATAATCTAAATGACAAAATAAAGTAATATTACTTTCTGGTAATAATTCCTCTGTGAGCCTTCTCACGTGTACAAAAAATAATAATAAGATCAGGATGATCTGTATGGAATCATAACCAGCTTATTAACCTTCAGGTAACTGGTGTCTGGGATAGGAAAATCCTCAATGATTGTGGCTAAAACTCATGGCGATCTTGTTCTACTAAACGCTCGATGATAGAGAACCTCTCACAAAAAAAAAAAAACAAGACGCAGAACTCTTGTTGCAAAAATTTCTCCCTATTTATATGTCCCTGCATATTTTTTATTTTCACACTAATCGCACTAATTAAATCTTGCCTTACAGATTTAATTAGTATATTTTCATTTAATCTGGAACAAAATCTTTTCATGTTTTAATTTACATTACTATTTCGTTAATTAACAAACAGGACTTTAGTATTTCAAAATTCCATAATTAATTATTTCTTCCTAAACAAATGACTATACTTTTGTTTTTATTTCTTTAAGCAATCTTTTTCTATAATTAATTACTTCTTTTTTTTTTGTTCTGGAGTTCTTTACTTTTTCTTTGAAAACAATGTGCTTTTATGATTTCCACCTATTACATTTCCGGTGATTACCGTTTATATTATACAATTTTTTTTCTAGTTTCAACTACAAGATAACTTCTCTTTTTATATAAATATAACTAAAACCTCAAGTATTTTGGTTCAAGAAACAAATGTTTGAATTTCTTAATAATAATAAGTTAGTCAAAAAAAAGGGTACTTTCTGGTTAGCTGCACCCCAGCCGCTAGAGGCGCTGCTTCTGTGTAAACACAGAAATATCCAGAGTAAGGGCCAAAAAGCAGATGATGCAAATTCCAGCCACTAGATGGCGCTGTTCACCATGCGTATGCACAGGAAAGCTTCCACAAGCCGGCTGGCAGCAAAACTGCCCACTAGGTGGTGCTGGTTGCAATGCGTAAGCCAATTTAACTCACATCGTCTGCTACCAACACTACCAAGAACCTAGGTGGCGCTGATTCCCGTAAACAGATCTAGTTTACATCGTCTGCTACACCAAGATTCTAGCCCACTCCGTTGGGTGGCGCTGTTTCTCCACGTTTACACACGGAGAAACAGCACTCTCTAACCGCAATATTATTGCAAAGGTAACGTCTACGCACATATTACTTAAAACATACGCAGCGTATAATATAAAGGTGTCAATAATGTAGAAGTCACATCTATTTAAATCTGCTTTGATTATTAATACTGTTACATGGAATTTCATCCTGTCATAAATCCATGTATTTTACATTCATTATTTTTAAAAATAGATATACATATATTTTTTCTAAAAATGATTTTTTTTAAAAATCAAAATATGACCATGACTATTTACATTTGCTTCCACAAGGTAACATTCTAATTTCACCTGTTTTTAAATTAATTTATTTTTTAGAAACGATCTTTTTTTAAAGATTATTTTATGTAAAAATAATTTAAAAAAAAAAAAAAGTAATCTTTACAGCACTGTAATCATTAATCAAAATAAATAATAGTTTATTAGTTGATATTGTGAATTGGTAAATATTCAATTGTCTCCGTTGTTTCATATATATTAAAGTTTGTCTATTTAGAAATTCATTTATAGATTCTTTAAAACATCTAGCTACTCGCAAAAATCTGTAGAGATTACAAACAGTAAATAAATTCAAGTATAATTATTATTAATTCTTTTAAGTTTGCAAGTGTTTGTTTTGATCACAATCTCGTAAGTTAATAATTGTTGAAATCTACGGAAAATGCTATAATACATCGTAATGAGAATTCTAGACATATCATTCAAGTATAATTTCAAGTCACTACGAAGCTTTTATGAACTGTCATTTTAGTAATGGTTATTAGAATTTGTTAATAATCATAACCTAAGATTGATCGTATAATATCAGAGGGAAAAAAAAGAACTTTACTTATGTAGACTGCTGGAAGTGATGAAGAGAAAAATAAATATGCTATCAATTAATGAAGCTGAGAAATTGTCAACAATACAATCTATCATCATCATCATCATCAACCATTATCAATCCACTGCAGGATGAAGGTCTCTCCAAGTTTAATCCACCTCCAATCTTTAGCTTCTCTTCTCCACATCACCCCTGCACACTTTCTTATTTCATCTATCCATCTCACATGTGGTCTCTTCCTGGGTCTTCTACAATCTCTTGGAATCCAGTTTAAGATTTCAATTGTCCATCTATTATCATCTCTTCTAGCAATATGTCCACTTTAATCTTTTAATTTTTTCAATAAAATCAGTTACACCTTATTGTTCTCTTACTGATATATTGCGTTTTCGATCTCTTCTTGTTACTCCCAACATGCATCTCTCCATACTTCTTTGAGTGGTCTGAAGTCTGTATTGCTCTTCTATTAAGTGTCCAAGTCTCAGATCCATAAGTGAGAACAGGTAAAACACATTTATTAAAAATCTTCCTTTACAAACACATAGATATATTTCCTTTTAGTATCAAGTTATTTCTACCAAAAGCACTCCAAACAAGTTTAATTCTATGATTAATTTCATCCATTATGTTTCCATCTGTATTAATAATCTGACCAAGGCATTTGTAACTGTTAACTTCTTCTAACTCATTATAAACAATCTTTATTTTCATATTTTGAGAAAATTCATTGAACATTACTGTAGTCATTTTAACATTTATCTTTAGTCCTAATTTCATCTGATAACTACTGCAACATTTCCTATAGATCTAAAGCATTATTAGCAAAAACAACTACATCATCTGTGAAATATAAATGACTTAAATAATCTCCATTTACTTTCACTCCTTTAGTTTCCCATTTTTATCCACAAAATACTTCTTGCAACACTGCTATAAAAAGTTTGGAAATATGGAGTCACCCTGTCTCAATGTTGACTTTACTAGTATCATTATGTAATCTAATTGTTGCTGAAATATTCTTAAAATATGACAATATCCTGGATCTATAGCCTGATGATCCAATCCTTTAATCACTGAAGAAATGTTTATAGAATCAAATGCCTTTTCATAATCTACAAATCCAAAACATAATGACAACTCATATTCATTTGACCTTTCTATAACTTCTCTCAATACCTGGATATGATCTACTGTACTAAAACCACTTTTAAATCCAGCTTGTTCTATTGGTTGGTGGAAATCCAATGTTCTCTGTAGATGAGTTGTAATTATCTTGGTAAAATTTTTATATAAAACTGATAAAAGGCTGATAGGTCTGTAAGTTCTAATATCTTCTTTATCACCTTTTTTAAATATTAATATTATTACTGCATTCTTCCAATCATCCCGTACATCTTTATCATTTAGACATTTGGTATATAATTTTGCTAAAAAATTTTCTATTTCCTCACCTGCTTCTTTTAATATATCAATTATAATTCCATCATTACCTGGAGCCTTTCATTTCTTCATACATTTAATTGCATGTCTCACTTCTTCATTTAAAATTCTGGGCAATTCGGAAGACGTAATAGTTATAGGAGGTACTTGTTCTTTATTACTATATAATTCTTGATAAATGTCTTTCTCACATTCCATCATGTCTGTCATCTTCCTTTTTAGTAATAGTTTTATTTTTTACAGTTTATTGTTGAAACATCTTTCTTTCAAATAACAAGATGTTTTCCACTTTTGAGATTTTTATTTTCTTTCATAGATTTTCTTGCCAATTCAAAATTACCTTATAATATAATTAATTCTTTTTTATATCATTTTACAAAACTGTAAATACTCAATTTCTTTAATGTATTATTTTTAAAATTTTTCATATTTTTTAATACATTATTTTATCTCAGTAGAAAATTTATTGATCAATTGTTTCTTTTTTATACCAGCTATCTTTCTTGCAGTTCTTACTAGTGTACCAGTTATCTTCATATTAATTTTATTCATTTCTGAACAATGTTTAAAATCTCTTAATATTTTAAAACAATTTTACAAGTTCCAATTCACATTCATTAACTTGTTTTATAAGATGAATATATTAACAATTGCTAATACTATATTGCTTAATATTTTTTTTTCTAGATTTATATTAACATGTAACTGACATCTTACTAACTAATAATCACTGCCTATGTTCAGTCTATTAAAAATATTAGTCTTGAAATACATATTTTTTCATGAGTCAAAATATAATTCAATTCTGCTGCACCTTCATATGGATGCTTCCATGTCAATTTCTATACCCTCTATCATATCTATCAAAATAACCAAATTTACCCTTAGCACTTTCATCTTAGAGACATATACCAATTCTAGCATTAAAGTTTTTAAGATATTGTTAGTCTAATTAAAAGAATTTTGTACATTCATATAAAAATTCTCTTTTTTTCATCACAATGAAGTTGTGGAAGAATGAAACTGAATTATCTGCATTTGTTATTTTGCATTAAGTTGAAAAATTAATATTACCAAACCACCTGATATAACACTAAAGACCACAATGTTATTCTTTCACTTTTTATTTAAAAAGAATCTCATTTCACTTATGCTTTCAATATTTGTTTCTTTGTTGTAAAATATGTATCTACTTTTTAAATCATTTAACTTCATAAACTTCAAAAATATATGGTTTACTTTTAATCTGTTCTTCCAATCTGTGCAATCTTTTATTGCTTTAAAATAATCCAAAATAATTAAAGGTCATCACTAAATGGTGGCCTAGGTCCATAATCAGGGGATTCTTAATACAGTTCCCCCTTTAGGGTGCTAACTGCTACCTTGACTGGCAACTTTACAATTTCCTGTAAATAAGAGCCATAATTAGTTTTGTTTATCATGATTGTAAATATCTATAAAAAAGCTTGCTCACAAACATCTTCAAAAAAACTTAACCAATATTTCAATTAGAACTATCAGGCAACTGAAAAGAAAGATTATTAAATTCAGAGATAAAAGCTAGGAAACTCACCACATTGGCTGATATGTGTTGTGAGCAGCTTATACAGTTTGTTTATTATATAAATAATTATTTAATAATAACAGTTGCAATGACAGGAATATATAAAGGTATATTAGACTATTAAGTACTATTGAATAACATAATTTAAATTTAAATTGTACAAATTCCAAAATGCACTTAAATTAAAAACAGTCAGATTATCAGTTCATCAGTGAGTCTCTGTTGTTATTAAAATATGCCCCTTCTATTTTCCATTTGCATTATCTATGTGTTTAGATCTTAAAAAAACATATTGTCATAATTTGATTTAAATAATATAACAATCATTGACAGTGAACAGAATGAAAGGAATTGGAAAATAAAAATAGTATGATTTATTAATAATATCTCAATAACTAATTGAAAATTCAACAATATTCAATTAAAAGCAATTTCAATTATATGAAAAAAAATTATATTAAATTATTTTTTTACAGTTCATTTAATTATTTAATATATTGCTATTCTAAAATTTTCTTTTTTGAAGAGGATACTTTGCACCAAAATGCATTTAACTTATTAAGTATGTGCTTCTGTCAACAATAACTGTTGGAAAACAAGTTAGTATATATTTTAAAATATATATGTTTTTAATCATGTTTCTACAAATTATATTTTTCAAATTTAAATAAGAAAATTAAAAATATATATATTTTAAAACATTTAAAATAAAATAAACAATTTTGACAATTTTCTTTTTTATAATTAATGACATAATGAGTGTCTATACTTTACAATTGTTAATATATTCATCTTATAAAACAAGTTAATGAACGTGAATTGGAACTTGTAAAATTGTTTTAAAATATTAACAGATTTTAAACATTGTTCAGAAATGAATAAAATTAATATGAAGATAACTGGTACACTAGTAAGAACTGCAAGAAAGATAGCTGGTATAAAAAAGCAACAATTGATCAATAAATTTTCTACTGAGATAAAATAATGTATTAAAAAATAAAAAATATGAAAAATTTTGAAAATAATCCATTAAAGAAATTGAGTATTTACAGTTTTGTAAAATGGCATAAAAAAGAATTAATTACATTATAAGATAATTTTGAATTGGCAAGAAAATCTATGAAAGAAAATAAAAATCTCAAAAGTGGAAAACATCTTGTTATTTGAAAGAAAGATGTTTCAACAATAAAAAGTAAAAAAAAATAGAACTATTACTAAAAAGGAAGATGACAGACATGATGCAATGTGAGAAAGACATTTATAAAGAATTATGTAGTAATAAAAACAAGAAAACAAAGTATCTATTACAGTTACTAAATCTTCTGAATTGCCCATGATATCTATGAAGAAATGAAAGGCTCCTTAAAATGATAAAATAATAAGTGATATCTTAGAATGAGATGAAAAAATAAAAAAAATATTAGCTAAATTATATATTAAATGTCTAAATGGTAAAGGATGTATCAAATGATTGGGAAAATTTGGTAATAATACTGATATTTTGAAAAAGTAATAAAGAAAATATTAGCACAGAAGGAAGTATTAGAAAATACAGATTTTCAATCTTTTACCAGTTTTATACAAAATCTTTATCAAAGTAATTATAATTTATTTATAGCAAACTTTGATTTAACAAAATTTTTACCACGATAATTACAACTCGTGTACAAAGAATATTGTATTTCCACCAACCAAGCGAACAAGCTGGATTTAAAAATGGTTTTAGTACAGTAGATCATATCCAGGTATTGAGAAAAGTTGTAGGTTATGAAAAGACATTTGATTCTATAAACATTTCTTCAGTGATTAAAGGATTGGATCATCAGGATATAGATCCAGGATATTGTCATATTTTAAAGAATATTTCAGCAACAATAAGATTATATATTATACTAGTAAAGTCAACATTGAGACAGGGTGACACCATATCTCCAAAACTTTTTACAGCAGTGTTGCAAGAAGTATTTTATGGATTTAAATGGGAAACTAAAGGAGTGCACTCAAAGTAAATGGAGATTATTTAAGTCATTTAGATTTTGCAAATGATGTAGTTGTTTTTGCAAATAATGCTTTAGAGTTTCAGGAAATGTTGCAGGAGTTCACAGATGAAAGTAGGACTAAAGATAAATGTAAAAAAGACTACAGTAATGTTTAATGGATTTTCTTAAAATATGAAAATAAAGATTGATTATGATGGGTCAGATGATGTTAACAGCTATAACTATCTTAATCTGATTATTAATACAGATGAAAACATAATGGATGAAATTAATCATAGAATTAAACTTGGTTGGACTGCTTTAAGTAGAAATAACTTGGTGCTGAAATGAAATATGCCTATGTGTTTAAAAGGAAGGTTTTTAATAAATATGTTTTACCATTTCTCACTATGGATCTGAGACATGGACACTTAAAAGAAGAGCAATACAGAGACTTCAGACCACTCAAAGAAGTACAGAGAGATGCATGTTGAGAGTAACAAGAAGAGATTGAAAATGCAATATATGGGTAAGAGAACAAACAGGTGTTACTGATCTTATTAAAAACATTAAAAGACTGAAGTGGAGCTGAGCTGGACATATTGCTAGAAGAGATGATAATAGATGGACAATTGAAATCTTAAACTGGATTCCAAGAGATTATAAAAGACCCAGAAAGAGATCACATGTGAGATGAATGGATGAAATAATAAAGTGTGCAGGAGTGGTGTGGAGAAGAGAAGCTAAAGATCAGAGAAGATGAACTTGGAGAGACCTTCATCCTGCAGCGGATTGATAATGATTGTTGATGATGTTAATCTTCACTAAATCATCTAACCCTATTACACAATTAACCTATTGTGACAATAAAACCTAGAACTTAACTTTTTATTTATGGATTCATCCTTGCTTGTGGTAACCATAATGAATATTAAAAATATTAATCCACAATTAAAAGTTCATAAACTAATTTTTTTTTGTTGTAATCTATTTGCTTTTCAATAATGTGCAATTCTGAAACATTTTCAAATTCTGGCTAATTCAAAATAATAATTGAATGGTAGACCAGGGAATGGGCATCATTATCTTGTTTAATTTCAAAGATGTCTCTGGTTTGATTTAACTTTAAGAATTATTGGCTTTGTTATAATTATACATGTATTCCATTATTAATACTAGTTTCCTGACATTATATTTATTTTTTAAGTTTACAATGTAGTTAAACCCTAAATGATTACAACTTTGGATTTTCCATGCAACGTTTATGCAAACTTTCATTTTTATTCTATTTCTCAGTATTAACAGCTTTTATAGATTGTATTGGCTGCAGAAAGGAGTTTGCTATTAACTGAAAGGAGACCCTTTGAGCAGAGCAAATTTCCTAATGTGCACTCCATATATTCTTATCGTTGCATCTGTTATTACTATATGATTATTCGTAGACTATATGAACATGGATGGGCTGCTCACCAACATGCATTAGCCAGCATGGTGAGTTTA
Organism: Epiperipatus broadwayi; assembly: GCA_028023455.1. Lineage (NCBI taxonomy): Eukaryota > Metazoa > Onychophora > Udeonychophora > Euonychophora > Peripatidae > Epiperipatus > Epiperipatus broadwayi. The sequence goes on along the minus strand of JAQFVV010000008.1, from coordinate 15,478,725 downwards.
TTGGTTTTTACCTCTGAGTTTAAGATCAAGAAACACCATTGTCTTTCTTCTCAGTGCCTGAGAAGGCAGAATGAATGCTTGTGTAAATAATAAATATTTTTCCAATACATATATACAATTATGACAGACAAAAATAAAGCATGGCTCTTATTCAAAGGAGGCTGTAAAATCACCAACTAAGGCAGTGGCTGGTGGCCAAAGGTGGAGGTGCTAAGAATCCCCTGATTGTGGATGCAGGCTGTCATTTGATGATGACTTTTTATTTAGGTACTTACAACTGTGGATCACTTTCAAGTGAAGGAAGATTGCAAGAATTAGAAGAAGAACTATCTCATATTAAGTGGGACATTATTGGACTTTGTGAAGTTAGAAGAAAAAGTGAAGAGACAATTGATTTAAAAAGTGGACATATACTCTATTATAAAGGCACAAATATTAGAAATACAAGTGGAGTAGGATTCATTATAAATAAAAAGTGGAAGAACAATATTGTGGAGATTGATAGTGTATCATACAGAGTGGCAAGATTAGTTATACAACTTAATAGCAGATACCAAGTGCAGATAATTCAGGTTTATGCCCCAACATGTTCTCATAGTGATGAAGTAGTAAAAGATTTTTATATGGATGTACAAAAGGCTTTTTATCAGAGTAAACAATATTTTAAAATTGTTATGGGAGACTTCAATGCTAGAATTGGTAAACAAATGAAAGATGAAAGTGCTGTAGGTAATTTTGGTTATGGTAATAGAAATGAGAGAGGACATAGACTTGTGGAGTTTGCAGAAAAATAAAAACTTTATATTATGAATTCTTTTTTTGAGAAAAATGTTAAAGGAAATGGACATGGAAGCATCCAAATGTAGGTACAGCAGAATTGGATTATATTTTGACTAACAGGAAATACATATTTCAAGATTGTAATGTTCTTAATAAATTTAACACAGGAAGTAATCATCGATTAGTAAGGTGTAAGATACATGTTAATGTAAAACTAGAGAGACAAAAATTATTAAAAAAACAATATTTACAGATGATATTCCCAATCTTCAGAAATATTCTAATGAATTTAAATTAGAACTTACAAATCAGTTTCAAGTATTAGTAGATTTTGAACATGATTCAGATTTGAATGATATTAATATGAAAATAACTGATACACTTTTAGAAACTGCAATAAAGATAGCTAGTAGAAAAAAGCAGCAATTGACCAATAAAATTTCTACTGAGACTAGAGAATTTATAAAGAAAAGAAGGCATATGAAGATATACAAAAATGATGCATTAAAAAGAATTGAATATCTTGAATTTTGTAAAATGGTGCGGAAAAGAGTTGAAAATGATATGAGAAAGTATAACTGTGAACCAAGAAAAGCTGTAGAAGAGAATAAAAGTCTCAAGAATGTCAAACAACATTTTGGTATTGGCAGGAAATTTATATCTGCAATAAGAAAAAAAGATGGAATTATTACTAAAAAGAGAGATGACATCATGAAATTGGTAGAAGATTTTTATCAAGAATTATATAGTAATAAAGAACAAGTACCTCCTATAACTATTACATCTTCCGAATTGCCTAGAATTTTAAATGAAGAAGTGAGACATGCAATTAAATGTATGAAGTAATGAAAGGCTCCAGGTAATGATGGAATTATAATTGATGTATTAAAAGAAGCAGGTGAGGAAATAAAATTTTTTTTAGCAAAATTATATACCAAATGTCTAAATGATAAAGATGTACATGTTGATTGGAAGAATGCAGTAATAATATTAATATTTAAAAAAGGTGATAAAGAAGATATTAGAACTTACAGACCTATCAGCCTTTTATCAGTTTTATATAAAATTTTTACCAAGATAATTACAACTCGTCTACAGAGAACATTGGATTTCCACCAACCAAGAGAACAAGCTGGATTTAAAAGTGGTTTTAGTACAGTAGATCATATCCAGGTATTGAGAGAAGTTATAGAAAGGTCAAATGAATATGAGTTGTCATTATGTTTTGGATTTGTAGATTATGAAAAGGCATTTGATTCTATAAGCATTTTTTCAGTGATTAAAGGATTGGATCATCAGGCTATAGATCCAGGATATTGTCATATTTTAAGAATATTTCAGCAACAATTAGATTACATAATGATACTAGTAAAGTCAACATTGAGACAGGGTGACTCCATATTTCCAAACTTTTTATAGCAGTGTTGCAAGAAGTATTTTGTGGATAAAAATGGGAAACTAAAGGAGTGAAAGTAAATGGAGATTATTTAAGTCATTTATATTTCACAGATGATGTAGTTGTTTTTGCTAATAATGCTTTAGATCTATAGGAAATGTTGCAGTAGTTATCAGATGAAATTAGGACTAAAGATAAATGTTAAAATGACTACAGTAATGTTCAATGAATTTTCTCAAAATATGAAAATAAAGATTGTTTATAATGAGTTAGAAGAAGTTAACAGTTACAAATGCCTTGGTCAGATTGTTAATACAGATGGAAACATAATGGATGAAATTAATCATAGAATTAAACTTCTTTGGAGTGCTTTTGGTAGAAATAACTTGATACTAAAAGGAAATATATCTATGTGTTTGTAAAGGAAGATTTTTAATAAATGTGTTTTACCTGTTCTCACTTATGGATCTGAGACTTGGACACTTAATAGAAGAGCAATACAGACTTCAGACCACTCAAAGATGCATGTTGAGAGTAACAAGAAGAGATCGAAAACGCAATATATCAGTAAGAGAACAATAAGGTGTAACTGATTTTATTGAAAAAATTAAAAGATTAAAGTGGACATATTGCTAGAAGAGATGATAATAGACGGACAATTGAAATCTTAAACTGGATTCCAAGAGATTGTAGAAGACCCAGGGAGAGACCACATGTGAGATGGATAGATGAAATAAAAAAGTGTGCAGGGGTGATGTGGAGAAGAGAAGCTAAAGATTGGAGGTGGATTAAACTTGGAAAGACCTTCATCCTGCAGTGGATTGATAATGGTTGATGATGATGATGATAGATTATATTGTTGACAATTTCTCAGCTTCATTAATTGATAGCATATTTATTTTTCTCTTCATCACTTCCAGCAGTCTACATAAGTAAAGTTCTTTGTTTTTTTCCCTCTGATATTGTACGATCAATCTTAGGTTATGATTATTAACAAATTCTAATAACCATTACTAAAATGACAGATCATAAAAGCTTCGTAGTGACTTGAAATTATACTTGAATGATATGTCTAGAATTCTCATTACGATGTATCATAGCATTTTCCGTAGATTTGAACAATTATTAACTTACGAGATTGTGATCAAAACAAACACTTGCAAACTTAAAAGAATTAATAATAATTATACTTGAATTTATTTACTGTTTGTAATCTCTACAGATTTTTGCATAGCTAGATGTTTTAAAGAATCTATAAATGAATTTCTAAATAGACAAACTTTAATATATATGAAACAACGGAGACAATTGAATATTTCCCAATTCACAATATCAACTAATAAACTATTATGTATTTTGATTAATGATTACAGTGCTGTAAAGTTTACTTTTTTTTTTTTTTAAATTATTTTTACATAAAATAATCTTTAAAGAAAGATCGTTTCTAAAAAGTAAATTAATTTAAAAACAGGTGAAATTAGAATGTTACCTTGTGGAAGCAAATGTAAATAGTCGTGGTAATATTTTGATTTTAAAAAAAAAATCATTTTTAGAAAAAAAAAAAATATATATATTATTTTTAAAAATAATGAATGTAAAATACATGGATTTATGACAGGATGAAATTCCATGTAACAGTATTAATAATCAAAGCAGATTTAAATAGATGTGACTTCTACATTATTGACACCATTATATTATACGCTGCATATGTTTTAAGTAATATGTGCGTAGGCTTACCTTTGCAATAATGTTGCGGTTAGAGAGTGCTGTTTCTCCGTGTGTAAACGTGGAGAAACAGTGCCACCCAACGGAGTGGGCTAGAATCTTGGTGTAGCAGACGATGTAAACTAGATCAGTTTACGGGAATCAGCGCCACCTAGGTTCTTGGTAGTGCTGGTAGCAGACGATGTGAGTTAAATGGGCTTACGTGTTGCAATTAGCGCCACTTAGTGGGCAGTTTTGATGCCAGCTGCTTGTAGAAGCTTTCCTGTGCATACACATGGTGAACAGCGCCATCTAGCGGCTGGAATTTGCGTCACCTGCTTTTTGGCCCTTACTCTGGATATTTCTGTGTGTTTACACAGAAGCAGCGCCTCTAGCGGCTGGGGTGCAGCTAACCAGAAAGTACCAAAATAAGATATAGCATTGAATTACTATCATCTTATGTATGTATCTCAATATTTGATTTTGTTTGCAAATAAATTTGGTGTAATTTTTTGTTGTGTAATTAATTATACCTTTGATGATTTTGCAAATGGAGGTGGTGACTTATCTATGGATGAAACTGTTAGAAAATTTAGAATTTTTAGAAAACAGATTTTTTAAAGAAAAGCTGCACTAATTAACCTCTGCACGTGGAATGTAGGATTGGAATGCAAATATAAACCATTAAAATTAGCATGATTTTGCATTTTTCTTATTGAGATTGAAACTTTTTTTTATTTTTATTGATCATATGAATGCATAATGAATTATATTTTTTAACAAAAAAAGTTGGTATGCTTTAATATTGAATACAATAATTATTTTAGGAAAGATGAACATGTTGTAAATGATATTTCACATTAATGGAAAGATATGATTTTACAAGTGAATCTATTTTTCATTCAATTGGTATTAATAGTTGCTTTTGAATATTAGTGCATAGGAAACTTATGTTAAATGAATAGGAAAACTAAGAAATTTTGACAGGGATTTCGAAAAATAGATTGTTTTTCGAGTAAAATATATTGTATTAAATTTAATGTTCTTTATTGTAATTATAAAGTATGGTAAATAGTACAGGCAAAAGCTTTTTAGAAGAAAATTGAATTATGAGATCATCCATATATGAAATATGTTGAATATTGTAATTTAATTGTCTGATATGGATTCCTATATTGATCTTTTTTGATCAGAATTAGAAAAGTTGATGTATGAGATAAAAAATAAGGAATTCACTGAAAATCGTTGGGGAATAAAAGTGTGTGCCACAAAACATGAAATCTCTTTGCATTCATCATAATGTGAATATCACAATTTAATACAAGATTAAATTTTCTACTTAATTAAGTAGTAAAGTAGATACAAATGTTAAATTATTTTAATATTTGGACAAGTTTGTTTTTGATAAGTAAATCAAAAGTTGAGATATCTAACTGTATGGCTATGTGTTTCCTTGTGTTTAATTACAAATAATAATCAGTCTGATTGTTGAGTAAGTGAAAGTGCTTCTTTTTCAAATGGAAACTGTGAAATTTAAAGCAGAATGATGAATTATTATTTTTGATTAATGATTCTATAATTTTAATAAGAAGAGGGTTTACCGATATTGAAATTAAGCTTTGAGTGGTGAAGAAATAATTTGGTTTTTGAGGAAAATTTCTGTTGATAACTATTTATAGTTGATCAATGGTTATTTATTCTAACAAAATAATAATAATGAAGTTGAATATTATTTGAATTACATGGTGATTAAGGTGCTTTAAAATGGGGACAACATAAATGCTCAAGTGGATTGATTTTGGACATACATTAAAATTTAAAGCAATATCTTGTTTAGTGGTTACAAAATATTACATGTTGGAAACAAAAACAGCGAAAAAAATTGAAAGTATAGATTAGTTTGTGACTTGGCTTTGAATAGATAATATGTTTGTGATATCATACTCTTTTCAGTATTAATAAAGAATATTTTGCAATTGTTCAGAGTGCCAATGTTTTGTGGGTATATCCAGTGTATATATAAATTTTCTTGATTAATTTTGGAGATAAACCTTTTTAGTTGAGAGTTATTTTGATAATATTAATTGTTCAAGTTTGTTTTAGAATAAGGCTCTATAGTACTGCTGAAGGACTTGAAGATGTATTTATTAACTTACTAAGAATATCTATTAAGTAATTCAATATTTCATTTGGTGATTTGTTTTTTAGTGTGTATTGTTTAATTATATATGAAACATTTATTAATGAAATCTAGGCCTGCATTGTATCAAGTGACAAAATTTTGCCTTCTTAAAATATATATAAATATCAAAAAGGGCAATCTCTGAAGTATATTATCATTTTTATAGGAAAATATAGGCTAAATTTGACAGTTAAAATTAAATATTAATTTGAGTGCATGTTAGTCTGAGAAAGAAATTGATATTTAAAAAAATAATAGAAAATTGTAATACTGGAGACTAGAACAGAAAGTCAGTTAAAGTCAAATAAATTTTGGTATGGAAAGAGCATTAGGAGAGAAAATACAGATCTCATGAGTGATTTTTAACATATTTATTTACAGAGATTGAATGGAGCATATTAAAATCTCTTATTAAAAATTCAGTTAAGGATTAGATAATATGAGGTTAATGCTATTAGTTAATCAATGTATTAAAAAAAAATTATTCCTTATGTAAAAAAGATGTTACAGTAATATTTTAAAAAGATGAAAAAAGTAAGAATAGACATCTATTGATTTAAATATAGTATTTTGCAAAGTTATAAAATGGCGAGAAATTAGTGTATTAGCATTTCTATTCCTGCAGCATAATTATTAAAGGCAAAAAAATAAAAAGATCCAAAATTAAAGAAATAATTAGCTAGATATCTGACAGATTTAATATAAATTTTAGTTTCAATGAAAATATGATATGTAATTGCTATGTCCTGTGAGCAGCATGTGAATAATTGTACAAAACAGAATTGAGATGGTAAGCAAATAATTTAATTTAAATAACATATGAGCATATTTACAAATGTACATAGCCTATTTAAGGTGCATTAAAATAATAAAAGGTCATGATGACCTGCTCATATTAAACCCTAGTACTGCTTTTGGACTTACAGAGGCAGAATTCTATGAATTACATTAATACCAGAACTTATAGACCAGATTCTTATAGATCCCTTTGGAGTTTTTACATACCTTACCATATACGGCATTTTTTTTACATAAAAAGTATTTTTTATACTCCTCACTATATATGGTGTTTTTTTATAGTTTCTGACCTTATAAGGCCAGGTATCAATTCTATGACCTAACAACATTGCTACACATTTATTGTTATAGTTATTTATGCAATCATTATATATATGTATAATTATTTCACACAATCATTATACATAATTATTGTACAAAATTATTATTTTTATTTTACACAATTATTATACATTTATTGTTGCGCACCTCCCCCACTTCAGAAATATGGTTCTTCATCCAACATTTTTTTTGAGATGAGCAGGAGATTTCTAGTTCTTATTGGATCTGGCAGTTTTATCTCATTATCTCCAACATCAACAATTCTTTTTTTTAAGGTAGTAAATCTTTGGAGTAGTTGATATTGTAGTTCCTGCTTCACCATTGTTGCCAGTTTTTTGTTTTCACTGTTTCCATTATTTACAGTGGATAGATATCGTTATCTCATATGGTTGTATGCTTCCAAAGTTTTACATCCTCTTCAGTTTCAATTTCTGCCAGTTGATTTGCAATATTTCTCGTAATAGTTGCTTTCTCTCAATTTTTTTAAAATTTATTCAGTGATCAGACATTGTCACATATTTTAAACTTTCTCCTTACCATTACTGTCACATTAATTTTTTGTCAAAAAAGTAGCAAGATTCACAATTTATTTCTTTTTTTTGAAACAACAGTTCAATTGGGGTTATCACTAGATGGAATATAATGTTGACAAAACATTATTTCAAATAAGGCTTAATTTATATGGATATTACTATGCAATAATTATAAATTATCTTTTTGTACTCCAGAAAAAATAAGGAAAATATATTAGAGAAATATATATTTTTAGATGACTAATTAATAAGAATAAAATTAATGAATGTTTGGTTAAAGTAATTAAAGAAAAGTGAATGATATATAATTAAATCAGATAGAAAGTAAAAAGGTTTAATTAATGATTAATTTGCACAGGAGTTAATAATAGAAAATATTTATGTAATATTTTAAAGAGCCAAGAAATATTTAACTAAAAATTACAAATATTTCTTGATACAATAGAAGTTGAACTGACTAATTAAAAACATCAAGAGGAAAACAAGACTGATAACAACCAAGAATGAATCTTGGATTGCTGGAGACCAAATTGTGCTCATGCCAGTGGATTTACTAAATTAACTGTTAGTGGGAGATTTTAATGAACAGAAGCTGAAAGAAGCTTAAGTGATGGAGAAGGGCTCTAGTGTGAAGCCAATATGATTGTGAGCAGCATCTGAACAGAGCCAAAGTAGTCTGTTAGTTTGAGGAGTTGAACCAAAGTCTTTTTGGAAACTGAGGCCAACGAAACATGCATCTTGGTAATTGAACCATACGTGAACTATATATACTATGTTGGGAAGTATCAATAACTTTTTTCTATTAATAATATTTCATCATTATTCCAGTCCATATCTAAATTTCCTTTATTGGTTGGTATTCTGAGTGCCTGCATTCAAATACACAACAAGTTGGCACAGTTTACCATCTCAAACCTGTGAATAGTGAATAAGTTTAAAAAGTTAACAAGTAGGTATATGGAAAATGTTGCTAGGTCAATCAGTAATAATGAAATTCAATGTGAATAATGCAATCATTGGCTATGATACACCACACAGTTAGAAAATTTCTTTTTATTAACCAGAATTAAAGGTAATAAAATAGCCACTCTAAAGTGTATATTGGGACTAAAAGTCATTGACATTATACATAAGTAAAGAATGTGATATGAAGAACTAATTAACAAACTGAGTGAACATTTTAACCCCAGTTCATCAAGCACATTGCCAGATTAGCATTAAGACATAGGAGGCAATGGAAGGGCAAATTGATAAAACAGTATGATATCACATTAAAAGAATTTGCTAAAGGGTGTGGATGGCAATTATGTAGACAAAATTTTGTTAGGCCAATTAATCTGGAGGATGTTGGAGGACAGACTCCAACAAAATCTGCTTGCTAATGCAGAATTAAATTTCAAAGAAGCCATTAAAAAGGGTGTGATCCATGAACTCATCGTGGAACAGGCAGTACTGTTTAGTAATGAAAATTACAGAAAAATAGTTTATAAAATGGAACGTGAAACAGAAATAAAAAATAGTTTTTTTGCAAACAAAGGTTTTAAAAAAAAATTAAGTGTTTTTGCTGTAGAAAACCAGGGCACACCTAAAAAGACTGTATATTTAAAGACAAATGATGCCATATTTATAAGCAGAATGGCCACTTAGCACAAGTTTGTAGAGAATTACCAGAAAGTGATAGCTAAGAAAGACAAACTAACCAAGGCACAAAGGATAGGATTTATAACGTTAACGATGCATCAGCCAAGGAGCAGAACAAATTTATCTTGCAACTACAACTTGTTAACAAAAAAATAGACATGGAAATTGACAGCAGGTTAGGAATGTCAATAATCTTGGAGAAACTGGTAAAACATATTAGAGGAGATTTGTATTTATATGTTGGACTATTTCCATCATCTATTATGAGAATTGAATTTTACAAAAATTTATTTTTATTTAAATATTCCAAATACATTCAACTGTTAGTAATAGCACACAGATTAGTATATGCACAATGTATTGAGAGGTATTATACTCCCCCTCTTCTTCAGGTGTTGTTGGTGTGACCAGTGACAGTACTAGCATGGGAATTGAACATGTCCATTAAATTTTTGAGTATTGGATTTTAAGGTAACTCTCTAACAAACTGAGCCATCTTGCCAAAGGCGACAATCAGTAGAAATTTCATATACAAAAATATTGAATAGAGAAGAAAAGGTTCAAAGAATTCGATAAGTCAACCTAGTGTGATGAAATATAATGTATGGAAACCACTAATCAACTTTGCTTTTAGGAAAAAGAGGAGAAATTAGGAGGAACCTCAGAGATAAATATATGAAATTTCTACTGACTGCTGCCTTTGGCAGGATTGCTCAGTTGGTTAGAACATCACCTTAAAATTCAATGCTCAAGAATCTGAGGATCCAGATTCAATTCCTATGCTAGGACTGTCACTGGTCAAGCCAATAACACCTGAAGAAGAGGGGAGAATATTACCTCTCAAAACATTGTGCATATACTAACCTGGTTGGAATATAGTTGGAATATTTAAATAGAGTTAAATTTTTCTAAAGACATTTAATACTCATATTAGATGATGGAAATAGTCCAACATAAATACAACTAAAACACCATCATCACAAAGCTTCAGGAAAACATATATTAGAGGAGACTGTGTAGACATTGAAATGTGTTAAACATCAATCAGGATGGTAAATGTAAATGACAATATAATAATACTGATAAAATACTACAATAAAATGATGAACTTATTAATATACATAGAATGGAAAAATATTGGTCTGTTACTATGACATGACTAGTTCAAACATATAAGGATATACATTACTGTGAGGGATAGGACCAATTTGCAAGGACGACACCCCAAGCATGAGATGAGAAAACAAAATAATGTTAGATCACATCAAATAGATATTACTAAATTTCAAACAGAAAATAAGGATTTAAAAGAAAAGGTGAAATATTTTAGATCCAGTTACAATGCCAAAACAGTTTGAACAAATTGACCTTTAACATGGAAGATAGAAATGAAATCAGTGCATCATTGTCCACCAAATTGCAAGAGTGTGAATCAATTGTGAAATCACTAGAAAATAAATCAGAGGAGTTAGAATCCAGAAATTGTGAATTATTTAATGAGTTGGAGCAGAAATTTCAAGAAAATCAGTGTTTCCTGCAGAATAATAATCAACTGCTTAAAGAAGCAGAAGAGTGGAATGAAAAAACTAAAAAAATTATCAGAACAGGTAGTGCTTTGGAAACAGTATGAAATGGAGCTACAAGAAAAGATGGCTGATAGTCAAAATGAAATGGACTAAAAAGACTTTTTAGAAGGGCAAACTTCAGACAGTGAACTGCTAGATGCACAAACTGAACAACAAAGGAAAACTCACTTTTTCCAGCAGGAGAAAAAAGCACTCAAGTGGGTGAGGGAAAACAAGAGTCCTAATAATTTTCAAGGTTATATTTATTAACTGCGACTAGGGTTTTTTTCTGCAGTGGGAGGAGGTGTGTGTTTGTAAAAATATGTATATTGCTATGCAATAATTATAAATTGTCTTTTTGTACTCCAGAAAAAGTAAGGAAAATATATTAAATATATTTTTTGGTACTTTAGTATTATTCAACTGATGACTTATTACACTTACCGATTTTCCTTCAGATAGAAAGTAAAAAAGGTTAAATTAATGATTAATTTGCATAGGATTTAACAATAGAAAATATTTACATAATATGTGATAAAATAATTGCATTTGGTAAATGCCAAGAAATATTGCTAATTACAAATATTTCTTGATACAATAGTTGAAATGACTAATTAAAAACATCAAGAGTTAAACAAGACTGATAACAATCAAGGATGAAACCCAGATTGCTGGAAGCCAAACTGCATGAATAAATAGTGTGTATAACAAAGTGCATTGTACTCATTCCAGTGGGTTTACTAAGTGAACTGCTAGCAGGAGATTTTAATGGATAGTAGTTGGAAGAAGCTTAAGTGACAGGGCAGTGCTCTAGTGTGAAGGAAACATGATTGTGAGCAGCAGCTGAATAAAGCCAGAGAACTCCATTAGTTTGAGAAGTTGAGCCAAAGTGTTTTTGGAAACTGAGGTAAAAAAAAAATGTCCAGAAAGCAGCAAGCTGTTATGTGTATCATGGGAATTGAACTATAAGTGAATTATATATACTGTGTTGGAGTGTATCAATAACTTTTTGCTATTAATAATATTTCATCATTATTTCAGTCCATATCTAAATGTCATTTATTGATTTATTTGTTGGTATTCTGAGTGCCTGCATTCAATTACACAACAGGTTTTAACTTTGTTTAAGCTTTTTTTTTTCATGTTTTGAAACGGCTTCTCAGTGATTCCATTTGACTCGGTGTTATGCATCAGTGATTTATATGTTTTATTCCCCATTCATTAATATAATCTTCAAATTTTGTCGAGCAGAAAGCTGTACCATTATCTGGCACTAGGATGTCTGTTTTTCCATGTGTAGCGAAGATCTCTCTAACTTTCTCGATAGATGCAGTGAAACATATTTTTTATAGCTTGATATTCAGTTATTTGAATCTACCACTACTAAGTAATAATGGCCTTTCCATGGACCAGCATGGTCACTGTGGTTCCAAGCTTCCTTCAGCTAAAGTCATGAGATATATTTCTTTGGTGGTTGATCAGCTGTGATTTGATACCCTTTGCATTTTTTTAATATACAACTCAAAGTCTCTTTTTATTCCTGGCCACCATACATAGTTGCATGCCAGAATTTTGACTCTAACCATTCCCAGATGATCTTGGTGTAATAATCTCAGTATTCTTCTGTGACAATAGCTTGATACAAATACTTTGTCATCCATCAATATATACTTTTTATTTACAGACAGCCTCTTGTATGCTTTCCACAGTCCTTAATTTAAATAGGGAGGCCATCTAGCAGGCTATTTGGTCCCTATCCAATTTTTAAAAATTCTGTAGCTAGAGTCTGCATCAGTCCATTCTGCTATTGTTTGACTATTAATGTTTTCGAAGCCAGATGATTAATGTAATTTATATAGACTTCTGTCCTAGGCAATTCAACTTTATCTGGGCATCTAGATAATGTGTCATTACTTTGTGATTCTATATTTATTTTTTTAATGATACGCATCATTATTCATAAGGCCACAAACCATTCTCAGCCTATGATTGGATTAATTTCCCTGCTCCCTATGTACGGTGATAGTATTTCTTTACTCTTCTTTAGCATGATTTGATCCTATTTGTCTATGGTAGCATTTTTTATGTAGCTACATTACACTGCAGGTAAATTTTCTCTTTGGCTTTGTATGGTAGTGCCCTCTTTGTGAGTTATGAGTTATTTTCCTACAACTTTCATTTTCTTGTTTATTGCAATCACAAGCTTTGTGTTCGATTTTTCCAAATTAGAAACATTTAACTTGTTTGTCTGTTTTAGATTTAACTTTTGACATTTTATAAATTGTAGCTTGAAAAGGTTCTGGTTTTGTAAAACTTATGAACTCTCTAGCTTGGTCAAGTAGTAGTTCATGAGCTGTTCCATATCTGATTGCTTTCTCATTGGTTAAGTCATTTACTGCTATTAATATTTATCTAAACTGAGCTTCCTCCAAAAATTTGTTGTAAAGGCCCAGTTTTCTCATCTCTCTTAGGCTAATGTCATAATCTTTTATTTTTTAATTTTTTCCTTGTCTTCTGCCTCTAAAATGTAATCAAGCAATAAACTTGGATGGCTGGGAGTTGAAATAATCATTTAGCTTTGTTATAAGCTCATCATATTTCTATGTCTCTGGCGAATCATGGTTTCTTAGCTAAGCTACTTTCACAATATTTTTGGTAATATTATTTAATGTAATTTTTTATTCTCTTAATATATAGTGGCCACTCACTCAGATTATCCATATTATAACGATCGAAAAGAAGTGGAGATTGAATCCAACTGCAATCTGCACTACAAGGGCACCATCTAGGCATTTGAGCCCAGAAAAATTTATAAAGTAGGCAGATACGTGCTGTTAAGATTCCACTTTATTTAATATTTAGATCGTTAGTCCAAGTCACTAGCTCAGTGGAGACGCAGAGATAATAATCTACATCTTAATTTATATCTTAAATACAAATAAATAAAAGCCACTGCCAGAAATTAACACATAAAAATATTTATTTACGCACATATAAAATCATTCTAAATTTGAGGAATAAGTTTAACATTTTAGATTTTTATATTAATCTTTAATTTTACATTTAAATAAATTTCAATGAGTTTAATATTTTATTTAGATGGTCGAGTATGAATAGACTACATAGATCTGCATTTGAAAAGAAAATATTCTATCCCTTATTTAACCTTAGGCCAAAAAGTTCGCAGTCAAACTGGCGTCAATCTATCTGATACATTTATGTATTCAATGTAGCATGAAAATATGACAACACAAAATACTATACTGTCAGGAATGTACGTCTGAACAGTAAGTAGAGTTAGAGAAGACATTGTCTCTCCACCAACAGGAATGCTGCATCTGTTGGCGAGTAGAACAATAAACATAAAACTCCATAGGAATGGATTGCGGTCCTTTGCTGTCTTACAAACCCATCCATAGGCAAACAGAAGGTGTGTGGCATATATATGCAATCCTGCCCATAGCGGATCTCATACTACATCTACTAATTACACAAATATATCCAATCCATTGAGCCAATTCAACTACGAAACGAATAATCTAAGATTACCCTCCCTTAATATAACTTTACAAAACTATATAGCCATTCATGCCCGACTTAAATTTAACATTTAAATACGTTCGCACAGATGAATTTTATAAAATTTGTTTTAAAATGTTGAGTATAGATCGGCTGCACAGATTCCACGGTTAAAAACATTCCAAAAATAAACATAACCGATCAAAATACAAAGTCATCGATAATGTCAATTGCATAGGGAATACAAAAAAACCCAATGGTGTTCATCATAAGACACCGCAGTGACATGATGACTTATATATTCCAATCGACTATGAAACAGCAATATAATTAACCACTAACGAATCTATGCAACGTCTATACCCAACTTTAAATTTCATGCATTTAAATAATTTATATGATAAGTATTAATACAAATAAAAAAATAATAAAATGGAAATGATTTTTTTTCAAAGCAAAACATATTAAATTTTAAACATTATCAATTGATTTTAAACTTAAAAGTCAGATAGAAGTTCATAAGCTTGAACGAAAGTTCTTAATTAGTTTTAAATTTTAGAGTTCATGTCAATTGCTTACAGTAAAACAATCACTGCTCTTGATGTAAATTCCCACGGAGTCTTTATTTGAAAACCCGGTCAGATGTTCCGGAGGTAGCATTAGCTGGTTCATTTCGGTATCACAGTCAGTTCATTTTTAAAATAGAGAGAGAGTGTGTGATGTGTGCGTCCTATCACGACCCTCAAAAACAAGCTGGAAAACTGACTGGAACTCAATATTTTTCTTTTTATAGTCCTCCTATGGATTCCATGAACAAAAACGTCACTGTTCCATTTTTTTTCGTTATGGTCCGGGCCTTTATTTGCTTCCATTGGTCAAGCTAAAATCTCTTTCTTCTCTTATCTATTTTTCATCTGACTTTTTAATTACACAGCTTTTGGATAATTAATAAACAATCATTTCCATTTACAGATTACAGGAATTAATTAATACCTGTTTTTATTTTTACTTACGTTATTTCTTTTTTAAACTATTTTTATATTTAAATCTTTTTTTATATAAAAAAGTACATTCAAATACCTTTTTTTATTTATAAAAAAAAATATTTTTAAAGTTTAGCATCTGTGCGAATATATACGTTTAACAAACATTTTAATTTTAGCGTTTAGTTTTTTTTTTAATAGATTTTATTTTTATTTGCGAACTTTAAGATTTTATTTTAAATTAATGTAACGACATCTTTATATATCGTCACAATATTAAATTCACATATACTGACTTATGATATGCCGGCTATTTTTTCTGTTAGTTCATATTCAGTCATGACTGTCCCAGTTTGCTGTTCAGGCAATTACTTAAGATTCACTTCCTGCAATGTTTGTACCAATGTTAAATTCACATATTCTGACTTATAATGTGCCTGCTATTTTTTCTGTCAGTTCATATTCAGTCATGACTGTCCCAGTTTGCTGTTCAGGCAATTACTTAAGATTCACTTCCTGCAATGTGCTGTTCAGGCAATTACTTAAGATTTTGCTTCTGTGATGACTGCACCAATTTGCTATGTCCAGTAAATAATTGACAAAGGCATAATTGAGATGGTAAGTTAATGGTTTAATTTAAATAACATATGAGTATATTTACAAATGTACATAACCTATTTAAGGTGAATTAAATAATAAAAGATCATAGTGACCTGCATATATTAAACCCCTCATTCCTGGTTTTAAATTTATTGATGATATTTTTGAATGATTCAGTTCTCTTTAGATATTAATCTAGTGTGTATGTTATTTTAAACACTTTTTGTAAATTTATTATATTTTAAATCTTTGTTACAATCTGATGAGCATTTTATTGTTAAAAGATTTCCTAGAAGGATCAATTTTTAAAATTCTAGTAGTTTTTCTAGTGTTTAATATTTTTTTTTGAAGCTTTATTTTTTTTTACTTTGTGTAATTCAGACTTATCTCTAAAATGAAACTATTAATGAGTTATTTAGCTATTAATGATTATTAGCTGTGTCCATTTCAAACTCATTTGAGATATTATGAATTAGAAAAATTTTTGATTTATTTTTTAAAATATTTTAATTTTTAGGATTTTTTATTGATTTATTATTATTAAATTTTTTTGTTAGCTAGAAATAGATTGGCTGGTTAGAAATTTTAAAGAAATATTTTTCATAACTTGTCTATCAAAAATTGATAAAATATATTTTATAGAAATTTATTGACTGATATTTTAAAATGCATTATTTTGATAAATAATATTTTATTATTAGGAGATTTAAAAAAATATTGTAATAGAAAAGGAGTAGTGGAATTAACTTGATTTGAACGTAATATTCTTGATTGTTAATAATAGACATCATGTTTTGATTTGATTTTTAAAATTATTATTTCATTATTATCATTAAAAGAAATTGACTATTTTTTTATTATTTGATAAGCTATTGTTTTTGTTTCTGAACGTCAGACTTCATAATATTTTCATAACATCTGCTGAAATGATTTCTTTATATTTATTTGTTATTTTAATTTGTGATTTTTAAGATTAATCAAAGTTAATTGTTTAAAATAAAATTTTGATTATGTTTGATTGTAAACATCAGTTTTAGCTCTGGATTTTTTTTTATCCAAAGATAATAATAAAAATTAATGGTTTAAATACTCTTAAGGGAACTTATTTTTGAGCTTGGGTTTAACTGTATAATTCAATATGTATATTTTTAATCTTAAGTCTCCATAAAATATATAAAAAAAAAGTCACTTGAATAGGAACTGAAATCACAGCCCATTATGTAGTAAAAACATCACCAAGCTATTACTCTATTTTATATATATAGTGAAATTCTAACATTAAAGAAACAACTTTTAAATACCTTTCACTGTATTATATCTTCATCATATAACCAATATTGTAAAAATATAAAAACAATTAAATACAATTTGTATAAATTATTTTTATTAGTTATATAAATTATATTAAAGATTTTTTATGGATATAATGTTTATTACATACCCACAGACATATATAATAATAATCATACACAAAAAAGCTTTTTTCAACAAATATTAATTTTCTCTTTTTCAATGTGCTTTAAATAATTTACAATTATGATCTATATATATTATGTACTATTTATTTTAAATGAAAGATCTTTTAGCTTGCCTTTATAATAAAGAGTAAATAATTAAATTTACTTTTAACATTTACAGTTTTGTCTTTTTAATGATAAATATGTATTTTTTTTTTTTTCCAGTTGTCCAGAATCTTATCAAACAAAGACATGAATTGAATAAAGCTATTTTAAGGGTTTTCCCTTATTATTCTTGCATTGGATATCAGTCACCATTAGATCGGTTTACAGAATATATGTGTGATATTGACACTGATAAAAAAATTTTAAATTTTATTAAAAATAATGAAAAGTATTTAAATGATTTGGAAATTTTGCTTGAACACGATGGTAGCATTTTGGATTTGTCAAGAATTAATGAAAATAAAATTATTGCTAAAAAGCTATATGTTTCCAAAGCAGAAGCTGTTGATTGGATACCTAAAATAAAATCCCAAATAGAATTGTTTTTATCAAAATTTGTCAATCGTAAACTAGATGGTCTTGATGATATTCTTTTTGAAGTTACTGTAAAGATGTACACTCAGCATCCTGTTCCTGACAACTGTGTGATAAATATTGACAATACAAACAGAATCATAGAAGTTATTGGATGTAAAGATGTAATAAAAAAGTTTCTTTCAAAAGTTGAACAATCAGGTAAAAAAATAGAAAGAAGAGATATGTATTTTGCCAGTCATCAGATTCGATTCTTGTTAGCAAGTCATGAAATAAATGTGCAACAATCTCAAGAAATTAGTGTGATTTTTGATGAAAAAAATAACTACATATTATTGGAAGGTTATTCGGTTCATATTATGTACTTTTCTCATAAAATATCAAAGCTTTTATTAACAATGAAAACAAAAACAATTGCTTTGCCTGATCGATATTCATCACTGCTTCAAAATCAACCCTGTTGGGAATTTATTGACAAAGAGTTTGCAGAAGCATTTATTATTGCATCATTTGAAATCATGCATAGGAATGAATTAATTCTTGCATCAACTGATGATTCACTTGAGAAAGCTTGTAATATTTTCTCAAAATCTATTAAACAAATTATTTTGGACATAGGAGATGAATTTACAGATGGTGATTTGAATACAGATTTACATACGCTAATTAGTAATATACATGAAAATTATTATGGCTTTGTAGATATCATTATTATTACAAAAAAAATCATTCTTACTGCACTAAGCTTAATCTTTGATAATATTAAGACTGAAATTCAAGAGTTTTTGGAAACCAATTTTACTCGTGATGATGAAATTGATCTTAAACCATATGGCAGTAAAGCAAGTTTTTTTGTAAAATTCTATAAACAAGAAATAAATGTACAGAGTGAAACTAATGAAGTTATTATTGATATTCCTGGGGAATCTAAAATATTCTTAAAAGGACCAGCTAAAAAAACCGAAACTGTAAAATCAAAATTAACTAAATTTATACAAGAAATACGTTCAACTAAATATATTATCTGTCAACAAGAAATAATTGTTTGGCTTAAGGATGAAATGTATCAAGAATTAGTAAAATTTTGTGAACAACATTCTTGTTGGCTAGAACAGATACAGGAAGAATCAGAAGTTGTTGAAGGTAGGAATTTTAAAAAAAAAATTATATATGAGATTTTTTTAGAATAAGTATAAATTTTAAATCACAATTTATTCATCTGCCCAAAGGTAAATTTCAGATATCTTTCATTCTTTTATGTTTTTCTATATCTCTATTGTTAAAATTTTTCTATTTTTTTGAATATCTATTTTGTTTTTTATTAGTCCCAACCCCCCAATATATTTTAAAAAGTTCATTTAACATACTTTTTTTTTTTTGAATCTTGGTTTATTTTATGAACTATTTTTTTTTTATTTCAATTTTCGTCAAAGTTTCAACCACATTGTATTAAAGATTATTTCTATAATGTATATAAACATTAAAAATATAAAACTAAATTAATCAATAAGTAATCAAAATTACTTCAAATTCATAACTCAAACAGACTAGCCAAAAAATAAACTCTAAAACACAACTTAATGGTTTCTCCTAGTGTAAAGAAAATGTCTTCTAGCAGTGAAATCATTGGTTGTGTTGAGTTGTGAATTTGGAGTAATTTTGATTATATATATATATGTTTACAAGAAATAAACAAAGAATTTTCCTTAACAAGAACATTTCCAATATACTTTTTTTTAAGCATATTTTTTTCAGGTTATTATTTATTATTGTTTTCATCTATTTTGTAATATGTCAATATTTTTAATTTTAAAACAGTAGCTACCCTCTTGGCCATCTGGTGCAAGTCATAGAATTGAATGGGTGGTAGAAGGTTTAAGTATCAAAATCCTTATCTATTGCCTACCAAGACTAGTTTCTAGATTGTAGCTTTTATCAGTAAGAAACCTTGGATCTGAGAACGCTGCAATTAGTTCTTTGGATCTAATGCTACCTTCTTGCAGCCATCTTTTAGTTAACTATGAAGCTATGAGCCCATATTGAGAACACATTGTATGTCTATACAAGTAAATTAAAACATTGTGTTTTCAGTTTGGGCTCATAGCTTTATAGTTAACTAAAAAGATAAAAAGTCGATGCTAGAGGGTTGTATTAGATCTTAAGATCTAGATGCAGTGCTCTGAGATTCAATTCTTCTCATTGATGAAGGACACAAGCTAGAAATTAATCTGACACTATTAAATAAGTAGGCCCTAGATAGGGATTTTGATACACAAACACTTTAGCATATTGATTACTATGGGTTGTACAGGATGGCACTAACTGTTGAAGAGAATTGCTACTGGTTTAATAGTTTGTGTAAGCATAAGAAATGGTGATCATGTGATAAGGCAATAAACATCACATGACCACCAATAGATATAGTGAGTTTTGCCTATTTTGATCATGTGATGTTATAGTATTTTAATATCAGTCCTGGCCAGAGGTGATGGCAACTATGGTTATTAAAAGATCAATGATATTAAAATGTACAGATACTAATGCATAAGTGGGTTCAGATTTGCATGACTATACAAGCAAATAAGCTTAGATTGAAAACGTAATTGGGTTTTTATTTTGGTCTCATAGCTTTATAGTTAACTAAAAAGGTAAAAGGTGGCAGCTGGTGCAGCCAGAGATCTAGGTGTAGTGCTTTCAATCCAATATTCCTTAATAATGAAGATCACAAGCTAGAAACTTGTTGAAGAATATTAGATGAGTAGATAATAAATAGGGATTTTGATGCATAAACTTTCTAGCATCCACCAATTACTTTAACTTACACTGGGTGGCATTACTGTTTGGAGAGAGTTGTATAAGCATAAGAAATGGTGATCATGTGATATTTTTAATATTAATCCAACTGATTTTTTAATTTTTTGCTAAGCCTATATATCAAATCTTTATCACCTCCCTTTTCCTTCTTCATATAAGTTTCATTCTTGACAATATTTTCCAAATTATATTTGATTCCAAATTTAAAGTGATCAAAGAAATCTTATTCTTTTTATTAAATAAAGCTTTCTTTATCAATTACAAATAAAGTTTAAATTTTCTCATTTCCTTCATCCTCACCTATTCTCTGTATAAAAACATCATTTTGCTTAGTATTCTTGTTCTAACTATAAAAAAACTAGTTTTATTCAGTTTGATTACTCCAAATTATTAAAATTTCATTATTTTTTTAATACCTGATTTTTTCTAAATTCATCATTTTAATCAAATTACTACCATATTATTAATAAAAGTTTAAGAATTTAAACTATTAAAATACTGAAGAATTTAGAAGTTTTGTTTAGATAGAAATTTTTCTTTCTCTTGAATTATAATCTAAAATATAATTTTTAGCATTACCCAAATGAACTGAGAGTATATAAATACAAAATATATGAAGCAAAGATAATAAATTATTGAACTAATAAAGGAAAAATAAGAGATATAGAATTAAACTTTTTAATCTAAATTACTGGATCACCAATTTAATTTCTCATTTATAATAAACTATTACAATAAACTATATAGAGATTGCTAACAGTTTTACTATCAAATTAATCATGAAATTCTATTATTCTCTTAAAGTGTTATATTATTTATTTATTGTATTATATTCGTATTTAATATGTTAAACAATTTTCATACACATTAATTGAAAATATGAGATATAAATGTATTATTGTAATTTTGGGTGTGTTATTAAGGAAAAGAAAATATATGATTGTGTAAATGTTTTGATTATACTTCATGAAATAACTAAAAACAAAACTATATAAAAATGAAATTTTGTACTATAAATACATCTAATTTTAAATTCAATATTGTACCCACATGATGGCAATGCAAATTACAGAAATAAGATAGAAAATCTTATTAAGAATAATTTTTTCAAATTATTGATATTCTAAATAAATTATATGTGCATGATCCAAACAATGGTCACCATTAGTAAGATGCGCACTTAAAACAATACATGCATATATTTATACATAATCATATATTATAAAGCAAATTCATGTTCTATGACACAGATTTCTGATTTAAAAGAAAACAACAATGTAATTATGTTTTCTTTTAAGTCAATAAATGGCCACAATCTATGGTTATGCTTAGTTGATAAGCAATCCAAGAAGAAAGTTAGATTTAAATGTATAAGTATTGTATTATCATCTGATGTAAACATATATATATATATACGGCATATTATTTTTTTTTACATGTATAATAAATTAGTCCATAGTGTTTTTCTGTGGTTTTGAAATTTTGTTATCACATATGTGGACTAGCTCATCAGTAGTATTCCTGAATAAGTCCAGCAGAAATGCCTTTTAAAATCTAACTAGAGTATAGATAACTAAGTAATGGGTGAAGATTAACAAAAGATATCACTGATTCAGATATCCTAAGAAATTTTTTTTTGTTGCTACAGATGATCTATCAAAAGAGATATCTCAGGTATTATACATATATTATGCATATAATTTTATTTTTAATTCATTAAATTGAAGTGGTTATTGAGGTGAAGGCTGTTAAGGGCTATCATCCCTGCTATAATGTAATAAGGGCCTATGAATCCTATTTTAACATTATCTTGAGTATGATAGTAATTTTAGATAGTAAGATTTTTTATTTTTAAGAATTAAAGTGCAGACATCTTTGTTCACTATATTGAGACAGTTATGTGTCTCATGGCATAGAACAATATAGTAGTGTGTGTGTATGTATATAAATAAAGTTGAAAGGAAAATTAGAAATAAACACAAAAAAATTTTTTTGTAGATATTTGTTTTTACTACAATAGCACTTAAGGATTAAATAATTTTGAATTAAGAAAGGTTATTATTAATTAAACATTTAAAAAAGTCTAATTAAAATTTTATTAATTCTTATTTTGAAATTAAAACAAGCATGTTTTTATGTTACAATAAATATACTGGTAATTATAAAATTCCACTATCTATTTTGATTAGATTAAGAAATTTTTTTAATTAAAGCTTGTATAACATTTTGATAAAAACCCTACAAAGTTGTTTTTGAAAGGATTAAGGTTAATTGTAAAGAGTCATTAATTTTTTTTCAATTAAGATAGAGACTTACTTTTAATTACTGTTTTTTAAGTTCCATCCTGACTATAAAAGATTGGAAAAAAGATTAGGATAGTTTTACAGCATTACTATTACTATGAAGATATATTTGAAGGTGCATAATACAAATCAGCTACTGTGTCATGATGGTAGAGTGTGAATTAACATGGAAGCAAGACCAAGCTTCATATGTTTCATTAACCATATTGTGTACTAGATGGTGTGCCTCAAGTCTATAAAATTGTAGACTGAATGGAGGTGACTATATATTCTAAAAGTTACTAGATTATGCCTTTCCTAAAGATGACACATACCAGTCTACTGTTTCAAAAGGGTTCATCTTACCAAGAGATTTTATTGGCTTGCTAAAGTAGTGTATATGTATACTGTTTTATCTATATGCAGAGAAGCACAGATAAAGGTATTGCATCATTTATATAAAGTACAGCTGGTGAGTAGAATGTGTTATATATTGAGGATAATATTTTAAATAAGTTCTTGCAAATGTGTTTAAACTTTTAAATTATAAATTTTTAAAAGGAAATATTTTTTGTTAACAAAAAATAAAACTAGAATAATATAAGAAAATAATAAATGACCGTTTCTAGATTTACTTATTATCTAAGAGGAAACTCAGAAATTTCTTTATTGAAAATTACTATTTTTATTTTGAAATTAAAAAAAAAAATCCAAAAGTCATTTTAGATTGGAAAATAAAAGACCTTGCTAGAATATTTCTAAAGACATATATAATTAATCAAGAATAACCTAAAAAACTGAAAAAAAAAAGAAAAACTTTTATGAAGGACTATTAAAGAAGTAATTTTTTTCTTTGGAAAGAAAAAAAAACTTATTTACAATTAAGAATAGTGAGCCAATAACTTAGACTAGTAAGAAGATAATATATTCGCACGTGTATGTGAATTTTATATATATTTTCAACATGAAATTAATTGTGTCTTGTAAAAATATAATATGGTTTAATTAGTTTATTTTTGAGATATTAAATGTAGGATATAAACATCAGTATGTATACACATTAGGGTGTAGACCCACATATGTTAACATTAATTACTATATATTAGAAAAATGAATTTTATTTATAAGTTTATAACAATTCATAAATGTTCATTTTTTTATACAGGCGTATCTGTATAATGATATATAGGTATTTTATATAAAACTTTAGAGGTATTTAGAAATTGCAATGTGAAAGCCTATTTTTTTTTGTATTAATGAAAATCAAAATGCCAAATTTATATTTATAGTGTACTCAGCAGACGTTAATTTCATTTTATTGTTTCTAATTAATAAATTTATATTTTATTGTTAAAGTTATTCCAATGAATTTACTCAATCCTAAAATAGTTTTAGAATATTATATGTTTGTATTATATCTCTTTCACAATAACAATTATAGAGCATTTGCTCACTGAGCTGGATTCATGCATTATGGTCTGTTATATAAAAGGGGTTTATATTTAGTGTTATGGATATCCAGTTGATGGTTTCATTATTTGTCTAATGCTGGATGGTACAAAGAGGATATTCTTTAATGTTCATGTACTGCATTTCATTTTAATTATTTATTTAGAAATTAAGTTGATAGTTGGCCAGTACATTAATGATACTAAGTGGCCAGAGCTTTGATCATGATCAGCATGTTTTAGGATCTCAATATTAGTTTTTTAAATGTTATATTCTTATACATTAGCACTTACTTTATGCATCCAAATTATTGTTTAAATATTAATCTCCTCCAAGCTGGCAAGGACTAAATAATTAGCCAGGTCTATAATGGCCCATTTTTGAATCCATTCACAAGATTGACTGTTGATTCATTTTTATTTTTTGATCATTTATGATGATCAATTTTTACTATTTATCTGTAATGCTGATTGAAGTTATTGTTAGTTCTTTGCTCATGCCTCATGCTCATTATATTATTTATATTTTTAAATTTGAGTCTTTGGCTTGTGGTTGATGATGCTTTTTTATCACTCCAGGTTTACAGGTTACTACAAAATTTAAATATTTAAATAT
Source organism: Epiperipatus broadwayi (assembly GCA_028023455.1). NCBI lineage: Eukaryota > Metazoa > Onychophora > Udeonychophora > Euonychophora > Peripatidae > Epiperipatus > Epiperipatus broadwayi. Next base: position 15,453,543 of record JAQFVV010000008.1, on the reverse strand, counting down.
TAAACATTACTACAAAATTTAAATATTAAATATAAAATGAAAATATATATAAAATGCACACATATGTGTATAAAAATATAGATAATCTGAATTAAAGCTATTAATTAGTCTTTTACATTTGTATGGCAAATGAAAGTTTTTCTTTAAAAAAAAACTTATCGTTTGGAAAGTTTCATTTAACATTCAGGTCCTTGTGACTTCATTTTCAATATTTAAAAAAAAGATTCTTGGAGTTTCCTCTTTTTTTATACAATAACAGCAACTAATCTTCTAGACACAAATTTTTTTTCTTGTTTTATTTTTATTAGTTGACAAAAGTTATTTACTTTTAAGTTTGTCATTTAAATATTTAACTGTCATTTTTGAGAAATTATTTAAAATAATACAGCACATTTTACTCACTAGCTTGACTTTATAAATATCCAACATTACTTTTATCTGTTTCCCTGGATATAGATACAACAGCCTACATATAAACTAATTCTTCAGCAAGCCAGTAGACTTTCTTGGTAAGCTGGTCCCTTCTAAAACAGTGGACTGACTTATTATCATCTTTGGGAATGGTATAAATTGGGTAACTTGACATTTGATCAATTTCATTTAATCTAAAATTTGGTAAATTTCAGGTAAGCCATCTTGTACATATATGGACTATGAACCACATAAAAGCTGGGTCTTGTCTCCATGTTAATTCAAACTATCATCATGACACTAGCAGTAGCAGGATACACTTTTGCCTTCAGTTGTAACTTCGTAGTAATCATGCTGTCATAATCTGTAATCTAATCTTTTTTAACTGTTTTATAATCGGTGTGAAATAATTAAAAGTAAGTTTTTTTTAATCTTGATTGAAAAAAGTTAATGACTTTTTTCAATTTACTTTAATTGTTTCATAACAACTTTGTAGGACTTTTTATCAAAATATGTTATACAAAGCTTACTTTAAAAAATTTCTTAATCTAATCAAAATAGATAGAGGAATTTTATAATTATCAGTATATCTATTATAACATAAAAATATATCTGTTTGAATTTCAAAATCAGAATTAAAATATTAATTTGACATTTTTAAATGATTAATTTATAATAAATTTTTTGAAAATTCAAAATTATTATCTAATCCTTAACTGTTATTCCAGTATAATATACAAAATATATACAAAAAATATTTGTTGTGTTTATTTCTTTTTTTCCAACTTTATTTATAATACATACACACACACTACTATATTGTATGCTATGAGACATATAACCATCTCATATCCCTTATCATCGGGAAAAGAAAAAGAGAAATTAACATCCAGCTAACAATATTTACTTAATGTATAAGTATAATCAAAATAAAGTTCATACCCCAAACTATGTACTCAATCAATTTTTTTCAAAATCTGTCAGGCATCTGATAGCTAACAGAATGATTAGTGACCTGAAATTCTAAGATAAAGAATTCAACTATTGGACTATAAGTACACCAAGAATGCTACCTCAATTTAAACATTATAAGCTACAACAACTCTTGATATAAAATAAAAATCATAAATCTTTAGCCCTGCTCTTTTGAATCTTAGGGGCTCGAAAATACAAAACTATGCCTTACTGCTTTTCTTGGAGACTTAGAGGCTGGGATCATGGCAGGACTACATTAACTGCACTATGATAAGTAATAGGAAATCAGAAAGTGAGTTGGAGCAATGCCTGAGATAGAACACTCCTTGGAGTTGCATGAAACATTGTATCCTCAAGCCAATCACAAAACCCTCCATCCATCATCAAAACAAAGTACAGCTAAATAATTCTAATAATCAAAAACCCAATCTAATCTCATAAATCAGATTTTTTTATCCAACTAAATATGAATTTCTTATATATACATTACCCACTATTTTATAACTTATAATCATCAATATTCTTGTCATATATATTACAGTAATTTTTTTAAGGTATATTTTGCATAAAATGCATACTTTCTTTTTTTTTCTCAGATGTGGTTTTATTTGAGATCAAGTTGAGTGGCAATTTTGTAGTAATGGCCACAAGTCAGCCATTTGTAATGGTACGAACTCTTGGGGTGAACATGGGGTGATGGAAAATCATCTACAAAATTTAAATATTAAATATAAAAGAATGCTATATATATTTTTTATCATGCATATAATTTTCTTGTTTAAGCATTAATTTGAAGCTTCTAATGAAGTGAAGGCTCTTAAGGGCTATCATCTTTGTTATAATGTAATAAAGGCGTCTGCGCTTTATAAAATAAATATTATTTGAGTATGAAAGTAATTTTAGACAGTAAGATTTTTTTTTTTTAGGAATATTAAAATGCAGACATTTTTGTTCACTATATATATATTATAAAGTAGTATCTTTGTTCACTATATATTTCATATTTTTAATTTTAGACAATAAGATTTTTTTTTTCGAATGAAACACATCGATCTTTGTTATCTATATATTGTAATATTGTATTTTTAATGAATGTTTAGATATTTAATTAGAAAGCTTTTTATTTAGGAAAGTAGTCAATCATGATTAATTATCCAGGTTAAGAATGAAAATACGAAAATAAAACTATCAGGTTAATGCAAAGAAAAGGAGAAAAAAATTTTTTAATGACAATCTAGAACTAATAAAGACAAAGCATTGTAGTTTACTTATATAGGTGTATGAAATTAGAGCATAGAACACTTTAATTTTTTTACTTAGTATAATAAACTTTTCTACTGGTAGATTAAGTATTATTATGTAATAATTTTAATGGAGGGAAAATTGAAAAGTGTTGCTATGCTTTTATTTTTGCTAAACACCTAGGGGTATTATTGATAATACCAGCTAAGGAAGCAGCACTAAATTTTATTATAAGTAAAGTTCCACACAAAATTTAAAACTTAAAAACAAGAGTTTATTAACTCTAAATAAAAGAAGTAGATATAAGTATGAAGTTAAATATAATCATTGGTCTGCTCACATAATGAAGAACATAATTTCTGCGTGCAGATTTATTCTGCACACACAAATTTATCTTCATGTGGTGAGTACTTTAACTATTTCACATGCACTCTTCATGTACATTGTCATTACTTGTATGTTTTTCCTCTTCTCCTTTGCTCTCACACACATATTTTCGATAGTCTTCTGCAGTTTTTATATCACTAAAATAATCTGCATAAATCTACATACATTAGCATATATTAATTTAATGCAAATTCAAATGCATGCTTTGAATATGTTAATTGTCTAGAGTTTTACAATTTGCGGGATTTTATTTGCTTCCTGTCTGAATATAATTATAACAAATATATGCACTTTATTTATATAACATAAAATATATATGTGCACATGTGCTAGATTTAGTCAGGCAGTACTCTTCTCCCCCATTCTAGAAAAAGATCGGTTAATCACAAGTATACTCTTTTAATGTCTGTGGTCTTCTATAATCTCTTACACATCTAGGTAATGGTACAGGTATTTCTTTCTCATGTCTGTTTACTCTTGCTTCTTGTTCAGACTGTCTAGAATTGAGTAAATTTACCATCGGTGCTGTTTGTAAATTGCAAGACTGATTATTCATTATAGATAGATAAGTTTCACCTGCCTGATTATTTCTCAGGAGTTTTTTCATCTAGTACCTCTGATAATGTATCAGTGAAGTCACATTTACTGGTTTTAGTGGTCATTCTGCCATTTCTCACATGACTAATGTGTCTTCTAATTTCATTTATATTGGTTAGTTGTACTTTTAATACAACTCTAGGCAGCCACTTTTTTCTTAGGATATTATATAACCACATTGTATCTTCAGTATTAAATTTTATGCTGTTGAATTGATTTTCTCTTGTCATATTCTTAGTCAGGACCAATATTGAGATGTGTATGGAATTTTGGTCTCATTAACATTTCAGTAGTTGTTTTCCTAGTAAAAGTACTTGGTGTAAAATATTAGTAGAACATGGCTAGCATTAAAATTTTGTCAATATCCTATATATGTTTGCTTTAGTGTTGACTTTAAGGGTTGCACTGCCTTTTCAGCTAAATTTTTAGACTTAGAGTGATATGGAAGTGTTAATATATGACAAATCCCTTGTTACCTAAAAAGTCTTCTAATTGCAGTGAAATGAAAGCTGCTCCATTATCAGATACTATAATTTCAAGATATCTATGACATGAATAGTTTTGTTTAAAACTTTAGTAGTATTCTTATCATTTGTGCTTTAAAACACTCTGTATTTAGTCTATTTAGAATATGAGTTGATAACATCAGGAAAGTATATCAATTGAAAAGTATGGTATAATTTCTGAGTAGGTTCTGCCAAGATTGAGTGGTTTGTAGCTAAGGTTGCAACTTTTTCTAAGATAATTTAGTTGTGGATTGTCATTCTCTAAATTGCTTAACTGTTTGTTTTAATCTTGCAGCTCATAGTGGGCCATCACAAAAAAGATTGTTCTAATTTTTCCGTTTAAAACATTCCTAGATGTTCTTCATGAAGCAATTTTAACACTTGTATTCTGTCTTCTGTCAGAATTAATATGTGATTCATTGTTAAGATGCTTCTTTTGAAAATATGCACATTTCTTTTAGATTGTATAGTGAAATGGTATTATTTATCCATCATCCCATTTCACCTATTATGTTCCATAGTAGTATCTTTTTCCCCAGTTCAAACCCATCCCATAGTGTATATTTATGTGTATGTGCATGTAATTGTATAGGTGCACACATACAATAGTGAGATTAAGGTCCGTATGCATATAGTGTACATGCAGTTATAAATTTAATATTTATTAAAATGATATAATCTTAATTAAGTGCATGAACATTGTTATATGTGTGTTATTACCTACATATATATGTGAAAGAAGCTGCAATGCAATAGATTTAAAAGCATTACAGCACTTTTAAATTAATTTAAATTTGCATTATCTTTAGTTAAAAAAATTCTTTATTTAAAGGCTGTCGTATATAAATTTCTATTCCAGGGTAGTCACACACACACACATATATATTAAAATGTTTATAAACTTAAACTCTTCTAAAAAAAAGTTATCTGTTATAAAAATTTGTAATTCTTAAAAAACCATCTGCAAGTAATTAATCAAACTTGTAGTCAAAATTTTAATAGTCTTTTAAAAATAAAAACAAAGAGCACGGAATGACCTGTTTGACTGTTATCGTTTCGCTAATAAAATGACCAAAGTTTTCATTTTTATGCATTTTTAATTACTAAGAAAACTTTGTAAAAGTTGTAAACAGATCACTTGAATTACAGATTTTTCTAGTATAAATAACTTTAGGTTGTGCTAAGGGGGTTTCACTCCTTAAATTTTTACCATGAAAACTTGTGACATCATACAAACTCTGCTGAGAATGATGGTGATAAACTACAGGAGCCTTAACAGAGAAGACGTGGTAACAATTTTCAGCAGAGTTCTTTAAAACTCTAAGCTAGCTAAGTAAACGTGCACAACTTTTAAATTTAAAATGTAATAATGTTTTCATAAACTAAAAGTTAATTTCAATCTGTAAATTATAATTTAACTTTTAAAATAATACCTGTAACTTGCCTATTCTTTCTAAAACTTCATTTGCTTGTAAATAATAACTTAATCAGGTATTATTTTATTAATGCTACTTTGTGGTCATGCCTTCCTTATTTGTTTTATATTTATTTATAATTACAACTTTAAATTATCGTAATAGATTTCTAACTATAAGATCTTTCCATTGACTCTTTGTAAATCGAAAGATTTCGCGAGTACTAATGTGAAATAGGAAATGTGGACTTAATCAGTGAAATATTGAATAGCTTCACGCTCTCAGATCTAACCGCTTCAGCTTCACTTATTTATATAGAAAGTAGGTTGAAGTAAAGAAGGGTTCCCCTCTTGTCTTCCAAAGCATAAGCTTGTGGTTAAGACCTGTAGAGGTCCCTACCTTCACATTTTCAAGCACATATTCTTGAGGTTTATTGCCTTAGCAAATATTACTTACATAATCAATATGCATTAAATACATTTATAATTACAACTTTAAATTATCGTAATAGATTTCTAACTATAAGATCTTTCCATTGACTCTTTGTAAATCGAAGGGTTTTGCAAGTACTAATGTGAAATAGGAATTGTGGACTTAATCAGTGAAGTATTGAATAGCTTCACGCTCTCAGATCTAACAGCTTCAGCTTCACCTATTTATATAAAGAAAGTAGGTTGCAGTAAAGGTTTCCCTCTTCCAAAGCGCAAGCTTGTGATTAAGACCTATAGAAGTCCCTAATATCGCATTTCAAGCGCATATTCTTGAGGTGCCTTAGTAAATATTATTTATTTATTTTATAATTTTTGCTATGCCCAGTTCAGAACGGTGATTGATTTTATGAATAAAGTTTGAAGTTTGACAGGGAGAGATGATTAGATGCTTTCTCCGCATTAAGTAATGGTGCGCTTTAGCACCCACACACACAAATCTCCACTCTGAAAACCTAAATATATTCGTTAAGTTATAAAGTTGAGCTTACTATTATTGTTATTGTTATAATTAGGTTTGCAAGTAATAAATTAATTAGTTAATAAATGCAAGAATGAGTTAGAAAACATATTATAAGTATTGCTAAAGTCCCAGATATGCTTTGACCTTTTAGTTATATTATAAACTAGGCAGATTGGCTAATAGAATTAGATTAGTTTTAAGTATTCTTTTTAGCATGTTTTAAGAATGCTAATTATGAACTGGCGTATGGTAGTTTCGCTGAATGAAACTATAGAATTTTTCATAATTTTAGTTATTAATTATTATTATGTTTAGCATGGCGAATATGTCTTTATGAAGCACATACGTGCATATACACCTTGCTGTATGTTTTATATGAATGGGCTTCTGGTTTTAATGGTCACTCCATCATCTTCTTAGTTCGGACAGCTCTTCTTTAGAACTGGAATATGACGATCCAGATTGTTGTTATAAGCTGCTTTGATCACCCGAACTATGTGTTCACTTTATTCACAGTGAGTCATACGGTCCATGGGAACTGAGTACTTGATACTGAATTCTTTGATTAACTACACATTTGAGATGCACACTTCTCTAGTAATATATATATATGCCATAGTATCTGAAGTCATACTACAAACCTCCAGTTCATCCCACCATAATGTAATATTTCAGCATTGATTTGAATATGTGATCTGATTTGTATATGTAGGATCTGCATAGAGAGCCTATTGCAGCTCATTTAAGTGTTATTTAATGACTTTTATTAAATGTTATAGGGATAATCATTCTTGCACCGACTTAACCGTCACTAGCCTAATAGGTAGGGCATAGTAAAATTAAGGCATGATTAGAAACCATAGATTATAAAATTGTAATGAACTCTTAGATTATAGTGCATCAGATGAGATCCTGTTATTTGCTCATCACTGTTTACACTTGCGCGTGTCCTTTAATGCACTCTTGTTTATTTGATTTATATTGATCGATTAAAATATATTAAATTATAATAACTGCGTCAAATTTCATTCATAATCCATTCCAATCTTAGTTAAATCTCTTGATCACAAATTTTAGTTAAGTTTCTTAAAATTAATGTTATTTATTAATATATGCACTATCTAGCCAGCTATAGATATGTGTGTGTGTATTTAAAGCATTAGTAATTTAGTTAATATTCCCAGAATCTCTTGTTCCACACTTTGTTACTGCCAGTATGCAAACTAAGAAATTCCGAGTGTAGCCTCATATATGTCACTCATAGAGTAGTAAGTCCTGGAGTATTGATGGAGGAGCTGAGGTGCAATCAGATTTGAGGTCTCAAACCTTCGTCTAGATCAGCATTGGTATAATTTGCCAGGACTCTGAATTTTGTTGCATGAAAGTAAAAATATGACCATTATAATAGCATAATTAGATTAATTTCTGGACTATCTGTCTTTAATCCATTTCTTTAGTATTTGGTAAGAAGAATCTTGTTTAGTCCATTTGGTATTAGAGTACTACTTTAACGTTAGATTCTACCTAGTCTACATAGTTTATGTACATGACCTCAGGCTTGAACTTGCATGTGTCCAGTAATCTTGTCAGTGCATCTGTGTGACCAATTTGTTTACCTGGCATATAGGTGAGTTCAGAGTTTCCTAAGTTGCCAAAAATATTAATCCATCAGATTATTCTTTGATTAGCATAATCAAAATCTTCATTTCCCCAAAATTTTCAAGAGGTCTATGGTGTATATTGATTTTAAACTCACATTTGTATATTTGTTGATGAAATTTTTTTCTAGCAAAAATGATCACCAAAATATCTTATCCAGTCACTGTAGTTCTTTTCTGTTGCTATTAACGTAATAAATGCATATGTGTTTTGATATGTTGACCTCCATAACAACGATTTGTTATAACAATCTCTTCCATACTTAGAACCATCAGTTGTAACTATTGCTTTTTGGTCATTATGATAGTGAATGAGGAATTGACTTAGTAAGTCTTTGGCTTTATTGAATGCTTTATTATGTTCAACTCCTCATTTCTATTACAAATTTTCCTTTAACAGTTGATATAATGGCATTATTACATATGATTTTTCTTTGGGGAAACTTGAAAAAATTTAATAATCTTAAAAATACTTGTAAATTCTTAATATTTTTGGGTTACATTCTTGATAACTTTGAACTTTTTTAAGTTTGGATAGTTTCCTTTATTGTTTATTATGTGTCCCAAAAACTTGATTTTTGTCATTGTTCAAATTTGCTTTGGAGCATTTAAAGGCACACCATTTTTTTCTAGTTTAGCTATCCATTTTCACTTGCAACACATTGTGCTATGGCTATTCCTTATGACTATTTGTTGCTCTTAAATAATCTCAAGTGTGTGTTGATGGTTAAAAGTTCAGCTATTCTGGTTGTTGTGGGAATTTGATGAAACATAGACTTTAAATCAATTTTAGCAAAGAATGACACCCTCTATAATGATGCTAAGACCGTATGAACACTAGATACAGAATAAACTCCTTTATTGATGTATTTGTTCAGGATTACATGGTAATCACCCAATGATAAACATTCCTGTCTGCCTTTGATAGTACCATCACTGGTGTTGCTTGTGACAATTCTTCAAGAGATGATATTAACACCTCTTTAAATCAAATCAGGAATTATTTTTTCCAAGACAAAAGGATCTTTCTGTTAACTAAATACAAGTGGCTGAGCTTCTTCCACCAGCTACCGGATGTGTCTACAATAGTGATGGGCCTGACTTAAATTACTGTGGAAACTTTTTAAGGACCTCTGATTTATAGCTTTATCTGGATTCTTAAAGATTTGAATCTATTTCTATGCAGTATTTGGCTTAAATCTCTTGTCACTACATGTAAAATTGGATTTTTTATTCTTAAATTGACTTTCACAGGTTAATTGCTATCCCATGTATTTTTATTCTGTTTCTATTAACATTAATTGCTAACACATCTGTTTTCTCTAGTATTGTATTCCTTTTACTATTCCTGATATTTGTCCAGTCAATTTTGTGATACTAGAGATATGCCTAGGCTGCTATCAATTTCCATTCTCATTTTTGTGTAGAAATATGGATGTCCAACATATTATGACTATTATCTTTATTGTTCATTTTTAAATATTAGTTTAAATTTATTGATCTCTCCCCATAATTTACAGTCTGATCATATATCATTTTTGTTCTTCTTTTGTTAAGACAGCCTCTTGATAAATGTGATAAATGTTCTAGTTTTCCATAAATATGGCAACCTTGTTTTTTAAATTTACATTTTTTTTTCAAACATTGTTTCTCATTCATATAATAACATATCCTTTCTCATTCATATAATAACATATCCAGGCATTAGTCATATTTTAGTGGTTCAAACTTTCAGCTTCTGTTTTATTTATAGTCATTTGGGATTCTTTGCATCCATAGTATTTTGAAACTCTACTGCATTTTCTAGCACAGTCTTATAGGATAAACATTTTCTGTCACATGTTTATAAGTTAAATCAGGGTCCCTTATCAGAAACTGTCTGAGCTTACTGTCATTCATTACCCATAATAACTGGTCAGAAAGCATGTCATTAAGCTTGGTATTAAAGTAGCATTCTTTGGTTAATATATATTGAGCTGAGTAGGAGAAGATGCTCCAATTATCTAAATTACAATAAATCTCTATCAACTTCGGCTGCACTTTCACTATTGCAGCATGTTGGCCCTTCAAGTGGAGAAGTCAAATACATTAAGGTTGATAAGATCAACAGCACCTATAACCAGACCACAGCTATAAGAAATATAACCTACGACCACATTCCCAGGCTATAGAACTTCTCGGCTGCTATATTTCAACTCTACTGCCATCCAAAACATTTTATTTATTTCAAGGTAAAACCTCAGGCGCCAGCTAATCATAATTTATAATTAGCATACCTGGATGACAGGTAAACACATTTGGAACTTGTTTTAACCCTTTGCTAGTTCCTTTGTTTATTTATAGGAAGGTAAATTATAGTAAGTCACTTAAGGTCTGCTCTTAATTACAGATCAACTAGTGGTAGTATATTTAGTAAGAGAAGCAATCAAACTATAATTAGCAAACAAACACTTTATTTTTAAATACTTTTAATTAATAATAAAAGAAAATGGGTAATGTAAAATATTTAGAAGAAGGAATATTATAAAACTGTTAGCGTACTTTTATAATTACACGATAATAAGAATAATATAACTAATTATACATTTACATACACACACACATACTAGAAACTACACACTGGTTATTCAAAGAAAGCTTTATATGTATTTAACTGAATATATTATGAGAGATTAAATGTACATGCACATATTAGAGTTTACTTTATAGGATAATTATAGAAGACTCAAAATTGCTACGGCTATTCATGTTTGACAGTCAATATGTTTATGAATGTGAATAAGCAAGTTCATATTTATCTAGGATTTTTGCACTCACTTCGGGAATACTGCTTTTTGCTTTATCTCTGTTAAATTGATTACCAGCTGGTTGGATTTTAATGGCTTTTGTTCTTGGCTGATTCGTTATTGAGATAGACATTTTTAGCAGCTCAGATTATTACGTGGGTGTGACTTCTGAATGTAGGACTTCTAGTGTTCTGAAGAACTAAGATCGGAGACTGGCCTCATACTCTATTCGCTACCTAGCACTGCATAGTAGTAATTAGCTCACGAATCAAATATGAGAAACAAAATCAGAAATTAGAGTTCGAATGTTGATGAATAGATTTTCAGTTCTTTTATATGATCCTTCTCATCTATATGATCCCTTCTCATTGTCTCTTTTATCACTCCCAATTAATTTGTAAATATTATTAATTATATTTCCATTGTTTTTTTAATCTGCATAACTGCTTAGATTAATCTAGCCTTTGGATAAGATATTGTTCTGTATTACTTCCCATTGTTTTTATTTATTGCAAATTATAATTATTATTTCCTCCTTCTGCTTATTAGCTGAGCAATTTCTGAATGAATTTAAATTTATATACTTTTTTTTTTTTGAAATTATATACTTTCCTTTTACATTTTAATTGAATTTCACTTTTACATATACATATCTTCTCCCTTTTTTCCCTTTAAAATTCATGACAAGAAAGAACTCTAATTTTAACCTTTTATTTAATAAATTTTTTTAGCCCTCTAATTGCTTCTTTTAAACCAGTAAAACTTATACTAATAAATGATGTAGTGTTTTGCCCTTTGACGATCTGCATTAATTAAAAAAAACTCTTTAAACTTTTTAAATAATCTTCTGCTTTTTAAATTCTTCTAAATTATATTGCTATTTACTATTTTTAATAATTTCTCAACAAAATTTACTTCAATCTTCCTTGATTAATAATTCCGCAAGGTTTTATTTATTTAAATTCTTGTTTTACAATTCTTTAAGCTATTTGTCGACTCTTTTATTTGACACATTTTTTCTCTAACAATTTGCTGATTGTTTCCACTGTAATTGCTAATTATTATTATTAACCTTTATTTAGATTTCTATTTTTCATCAAATACATTTGTGGTGCTGCTACAATGTCTATGATGCTGAGGGTGATCTTTCTTATACTATTCTTCCTTCTAGGCTGTACAATGTTGATTTCAACAATCATGTCCTGCATGATGATCATGAGGACCAACTTACATCTTTTCTGATTTGACTGAGGTGGATGCAGAGTTCGCCTAACTTATACTGACTTACACACATATATAAAAAATTTCTATGCTGTTTTTTTCTACCAGACGTTTGGATGAGCCCACAACTTGCTCCAATGGGTCTGCATCGTAGAAAGCAGAAAAAAAAAGAGTTGATGCATATGGCAGGATTCCTCAACTGACCTATTCAGCTTATGCTATTAATAATACTTATAATGAGATGTGGGGATTCTTCCCCAAAGAACTGGCTTGTGGCTTATTCTGGCTGTTCTCAGTGCGCACATTTTAAATAAGAATTGGGACTATTTCACCTAGTGAATTTTGGATGGGCCTAGAAATTTTTCTTCTGGATCCACAACCTGAGAAATATCCCCCTGCTAATCTCTTATGGGTACTATTTTCACACAGCTGACTGCCTACAATTGTAACACTTCCCTTAACTTCATTCTTATCACTCCACCCCTCCTTCCAACTCCATTCCATCTGATGCTCTGCACTTTTACTAACAACTATTTATACTGCTCTTCAACCCCCTTAGTTCTTTCTTACTGCACTTTGTCTTCAATACCCCAATCTGCTGAAATATCTATCTCTTTAAGTTCTTTCTTTTAATTTAGACTTATTGTAATTTGTTTGCTTTTATCCCCTTCTCTTTCTACCAGTATATCACTTTCGCATTTATAATTACGCAATTTAACATTTCTTCCAAACTTTATTTTCAAACTTTAATTCTACTTTAATTATGTTATAATTCATCATCATCATCATTGACTATTATCAATCCATGCAGGATGAAGGTCTTTCCAAGTTCAATCCATCTTCTCCGATCTTTAGTTTCTCTTCTCCACATCACCCCTGCACACTTTCTTATTTCATTCATCCGTCTCCCATGTGGTCTCTTTCTGGGTCTTTTACAATCTCTTGGAGTCCAGTTTAAGATTTCAATTGTCCATCTATTATCATCTCTTCTTGCAATATGTCCAGCCCAACTCCACTTCAATCTTTTAATTTTTTCAAATGAGGTCAGTTTGTTCTCTTACTCATACATTGCATTTTCGATCTCTTCTTGTTACTCCCAACATGCATCTCTCCATACTTCTTTGAGTGGTCTGAAGTCTGTATTGCTCTTCTATTAAGCGTCCAAGTCTCATCCACAAGTAAGAACTAGTAAAACATATTTGTTAAAAAACGTCCTTTTCAAACACATAGGCATATTTCCTTTTAGTATCAAGTTATTTCTACTAAAAGCACTCCAACCAAGTTTAATTCTCTGATTAATTTCATCCATTATGTTTCCATCTGTATTAATATTCCGACCAAGGTATTTGTAACTGTTAACTTCTTCTAATTCATCATAATCAATCTTTATTTTCATATTTTGGGCAAATTGATTAAACATTATTTTAGTCTTTTTAATATTTATTTTTAGTCCTACTTTCCTATTTTCATTTGATAACTCCTGCAACATTTCCTGAAGCTCTGAAGCATTATTTTCAAAAACAATTACATCATCTGCAAAATCTAAACGACTTAAATAATCTCCATTTACTTTCACTCCTTTAGTTTCCTATTTTAATTAACCAAATACTTCTCAGCACTGCTATAAAAAGTTTTGGAGATATGGAGTCACCTTGTCTTACACCCATCTCAATGTTGACTTTCACAGTATCATTATGTAATCTAATTGTTGCTGTTGCATTTTTATAAATATTCTTTAAAATATGACAATATCCTGGATCTATACCTTGATGATCCAATACCTTTAATCACTGAAGAAGTGTTTATAGAATCAAATGCCTTTTCGTAATCTACAAATCCAAAACATAATGGCAACTCATATTCATTTGTCCTTTCTATAACTTCTCTCAATATCTGGATATGATCTACTAAAACCACTCTTAAATCCAGCTTGTTCTCTTGTTTGGTGGAAATCCAATGTTCTCTGTAGACAAATTGTAGTTATCTTGGTAAAAATTTTGTATAAAACTGATAAAAGGCTGGTAGATCTGTAATTTTTAATATCTTTTTTTAATCACCTTTTTTAAATATTAATATTATTATTGAATTCTTCCAATCATCTAGCTACATCTTTATCATTTAGACATTTGGTATATAATTTTGCTAATTTTTTTTCTATTTCTTCACCTGCTTCTTTTAATATATCAAGTATAATTCCATCATTACCTGGAGCCTTTCCTTTGTTCATACATTTAATTGCATGTCTCAATTCTTCATTTAAAATTCTGGGCAATTCGGAAGATATAGGAGGTACTTATTCTTTATTACTATATAATTCTTGATAAAAGTCTTCTGCCCATTTCATGATGTCATCTCTCTTTTTAGTAATAACTCCATCTTTTTTTCTTATTGCAGATATAAATTTTGTACCAATACCAAAATGTTGTTTTACATTCTTGAGTCTTATTATATTCTTATACAGCTTTCCTTGCTAGTTCACAGTTATACTTTTTTATATCATTTTCAACTATTTTCTGCACCATTTTACAAAATTCGAGATATTCAATCCTTTTTAATGCATCATTTTGTATATCTTTATATTACTTCTTTTCTTCATAAATTCTCTAGTCTCAATAGAAATTTTATTGGTCAATTGCTGCTTTTTTCTACCAGCTATTTTTGTTGCAGTTTTTAAAAGTGTATCAGTTATATTCATATTAATTTCATGCAAATCTAAATCATGTTCAAAATCTACTAATACTTGAAACCGATTTGTAAGTTCTAATTTAAATTCATTAGAATATTTCTGAAGATTAGGAATATCAACTATAAATATTGTTTTTCTTAATAATTTTTGTCTCTCTAGTTTTGCATTAACATGTATCTTATATCTTTCTAATTGATGATCACTTCCTGTATTAAATTTATTAAGAACATTACAATCTTGAAATATGTATTTTCTGTTAGTCAAAATATAATCCAATTCTGCTGTACCTTCATTTGGATGCTTCCATGTCCATTTCCTTTTAACATTTTTCTCAAAAAAAGAATTCATAATAAACATTTTTTTTTTTCCTGCAAACTCCACAAGTCTATGTCCTCTCTCATTTCTATTACCATAACTAAAATTACCTACAGCACTTTCATCTTTCATATGTTTACCAATTCTAGCATTAAAGTCTCCCATAACAATATTAAAATGTTGCTTACTCTGATCAAAAACCTTTTGTACATCCATATAAAAACCTATTACTTCATCACTATGTGAACTTGTTGGACATAAACCTGAATTATCTGCATATGGTATTTGCTATTAAGTTGTATAACTAATTTTGCCACTCTGTCCGATAAACCATCAATCTCACAATGTTATAATTACCAGTAACTTATGATGGTTCTGCACCTGTGTTGGGAAAGCGAATTGAACTGGGTGGGAGATAGATCTTCTTTGACAGTTCAGATTATATAAGTTACAATAAATCTTGATCAAGTTACAATAAATCTTGATCAACTCTGGCTGCACTTTCACTATTGTAGCAAACCGGCCCTTCAAGCAGAGAAGTCAAATACAGAAGGTTGGTAAGACCAGTGGCACCTATAACCAGACCACATCTATAAGAAATATAACCTGCGGCCACATTTCCAGGCTATAGGCTTCGCAGTTGCCAAATTTCAACCCTCCTGCCACTAAAGCATTTTATTTATTTCGAGGTAAAACCTCAGGTACCAGCTATTCATAATTTATATTTATCATGCCTGGATAACAGGTAAACACATTTAGTGCTTGTTTTAGCCCTTTGCTAGTTTTTTTGTTTATTTATAGGAAGGTAAATTATAACAAGCCTTTTAAGGCCTGCTCTTAATTACAGATCAACTAGTGGTAGTATACCTAGTAAAAGAAGTGATCAAGTATTTGTTTGCTGATTATAATTAGCAAACAAACACTTTATTTTAAAATACTTTTAATTAATAATAAAAGAAAAATGATGTAAAATATTTAGAAGGAATATTATAAAACTGTTAGCATACTTTTATAAAACATGATAATAAACATTATATAACTAATAATATATTTACATATGCACACATACTAGAAATTACATAATGATTATTCAAGGAATGCTTTTTACATATTTTGAATATATTATGAGAGATTAAATGTACATGCATATACTAGAGTTCACTTTATGGGATAATTATAGAAGGCATTCAAAATTGCTGCAGCTATTCACGTTCGACAAAGTCAGTATCAGTTTATGAATGGGAATAAGCAAGTTCATATTTACCTAGGATTTTTTCACTATATTTTGGGAATATTGCTCTTTGCTACATCTCTGTTAACTTGGCTACCAACCGTTTGGATTTTGTAATGGCTTTTGCTCTTGGGTGACTTCCTTTGTTTATTGAGATAGACATCATTAGTGGCTCAGATTATTACATAGGCATGACTTCTAAATGGAGTCTTCTAGGGTTTTAAAGGACTAGGATCAGAGACTGGCCTCATTCTCCATTGGGTGCTTAGCACTGCATGGTATTAATTAACTCACAAATCAAATATGAGAAACAAAATCAGAGTCCTAATGATGATGAATAGATTTTCAGTTCTTTTATATGATCCCTTCTCATTGTCTCTTTTATCACTGCCAATTAATTTGTAAATTTTATTAATTATATATTTCCATTGTTTTTTTTAATCTGCATTCCTGCTTAGATTAATCTAGCCTTTGGATAATATATCATTCTGTATTACTTCCCATTGTTTTCATTTATTGCAAATTATTATTATTACCTCCTGCTTATCAGCCAAGCAATCTCTCAGTGAATTTAAATTTATATGCTTTCCATTTACATTTTAACCAAATTTCACTTTTACACACACACATTTCATTTTTTTTCCTTTTAAAATTCATGACAAGAAAGATCTCTAATTTTAACCTAAATAAATAGTTAGATTTCTTTCCCCTGTAATTGCTTCTTTTAAACTAGTAAAACTTATACTAATAAATGATGTAGTTTTTTCCCCTTTGGCAATCTGCGTTAATAAAAAAAAAACCTCTTCAAACTTTCTAAATAAACTTCTGTTTCTTAAATTCTTTTAAATTATATTGCTATTTACTATTAATAATTTTTCTTAACAAAATTTACTTCAATCATCCTCAATAAATAATTCTGCAAGGTTTTTATTTCTTTAAATTCTTATTTTATAACTCTTTAAGCTACTTAGCGACTTTTTATTTTAATAATTTTTTATAAAAAATTACGCATAAGTAATGCTATTTGCTAGCGGTACAATATATATATATATATAGGCCAACATTGTTACCTGGCCTCTCTTTCTGAATTGGAGATGGTTCCACCTGTTTTGAAGTCATAGATTTAAGATACAGTTTAACTTCTCTTTTATCTTGTGATAAAATACTTCTTTGAAAGCTTTGGGAACAGAGAGTCCATTTGCCACTTGCAATATCTCTTTACAGGATCCCACATTTATGTTTCTATCTTCAGCTTATTATCCACTACATTATTGATAAGAATACACCTCTGCATGATCAGCATAGATTTTTTAACCCATTGCATTTTTAATATCAAGTTTGCTAATGGATTTATTATGTCATTTTTTTTTAAAGATTGACCATGACATTTTATTAATACTCACAATTTTACAAACTGATGAAATGAACTAATCTGCTATGCCTAGAGTATTTTCTTTGCACTATTGCTCCAGTTTTTGTTGACATGTAACAGCATCATTATGCTAATTGCTCAGATGTATTATTGACAGTACTACCCAAATATGCATCAGTAAATTTTATTATAAGTAAAATTCCACGCAAAATTTACAATCTTAACATGAGTTTATTAACTCAAGACAAAACAAATAAAAGTATAAAGTAAAATACAATTATTTAATTTTCTTGGATAAGGAACAATATAATTTCTATATATAGATTTATTCTACACCTGTACAAGCTTATCTTCTTATGGTGGGAACTACTTCACATACTTGATTAGCAGTACTCATATGTATCACCTTTTTATCATTTTTCACACATACACTTTGGACAGAATTCTGCAGTTTTTATATCACTAAAATCTGCACAAATCTGTAAACTTTAGCATAAGTTAATTGAATGCAAATTCAATTGCATGCTTCGCATATGTTAATTTTCTAAAATGTTTACAATTTGAGGAGTTTTATTCACTTTCTATCTGACCATAATTACAACAAATTTGTGAACTTTATTTTTGCAATGTAAAGTACAGACATATATACACACACAATGCTAGAATTAGACTACAATTATTACACCTATATAAGTAAACTATAGTGCTTTGTCTCTGTATTAGATCTAGAGTTCTTATTTTGATTGCAATAGCCTGATAATTTTTCTTTCACTCTTAGTCTGATGCAGTTAATCTTGAATTTCTACTTTCTTAAGTAAAGAGCTTTATAATTAAATAATTATAAATAGAAAACTCCATACACCAAATATTTTCATATATTGTAAAATAATCTTGGTAAAATAAATCACATGTGAAGTTCAAATAGTCATACTTAGTCATTAATTTTATAATGAATAAACATATCCTCAAAAAAATCTTTTAAGTAGATTAGTAGTACTAATTCGAGTAATGTTAAATCTATATTGTTTATAATTTGAAGATTAGATGAAAAGAGTTTTCAATTTTATTATATGCAAGTAAGTACATGTAAAATATAATATCAGTCATAGGATTTTATTAGTACTTAATTTCTAAATATGGATAAATGATCAAATCTGATTAGTGAAAATGTCTAGTGATTTGATTCTGTTTTATACCAGTATTGTAACTTCCTATATTAAGTTGTGTTTAATATATATATATATATATTGTGATTTTCTAATTGTTTGTATTATAATGAAATATTATTTTTTAAAAATAAGTCTGTATATTTTTTATTTTATTATTCTAATAAAGGATAGGTTTCATTATTAGTATATGAGTGTCATGCCTGCACTCATTTTTCTAAATCTAAAATAAATAATAATACATCAGATAATCTGCCAATGGTAAACATTTATAAAGTATCACATCACATAGGTCTGTAATGTAAATGTACATGTACATTTCTATTTCTATGATAGATGTGACTTTTCCAATACAGTCATGTTTGATGATTCAGTTCTGGGTGTAATCGGATATATTAATAGTAGAAACAAATTGGTAACAGCTAATGGGCGAACAATATCAGGTTATGCCACTATTGATAATAAAGTTTCATAATAAATACATTTTATAAAAGATCAACAGATATTAAAATACACATTCGATTAATTTTCTATAAAAGCTTACTTGGTCTACAATCATCCAAAATTGAGGTGTAGAGTTTAAAAATCTTATATCCACCGGAGTTAAATGTCATTTTATTTTGTTAGAAAATGCATGTTGGAAAGCCTCAAACATTTATACTATTACTATGATGTTGGCTTTACTTTTTTATTAATTAAAATATTGTGATAAACATTTTTTGGGGAATAAATAGCAATGAAACATTGTAAATGTTGGGAATAAAATAAAATGATGAGAATTACAATGTTTGCATTGAAGTAATGCTTCATTTGAGATAGCTTGTTTGTATTATTATGATGGGGGAGATGTGACTATAAATTCATTAGACCAAGAAAGTTGTCTCAAAATTATGTTTTTTGAACATTTTCTACATTAACATAATTTTTACAATGTCTAAAGTCAGGGAGTTTAAACTACAATGTATTTTAGTAAACAGGAACTCTGAAACTGAAGATTACAACTTAATATGTATTATTAAATTGAATTATTGCACCTTTAATTTTTTAGATAATTAAGAATATGTTAATGATGGTTTTAAATAAGTAATTATTATGTCAGAATCAAGGAAGAACATAATTTTTTTCTCTTATATTACTGTCTGATTGAGCATGCACTGGAATTTTAACCAGGCGTTTTGGTTGTGCACCATGAGTCAGGTACTCAGTACCAAAAGTGCACTTGGCTAAATATTATTTTTATTATTAAATTTTTTTTCTCTGTATGACACATAGAAATATGGGTGTGAATAATTTACATTGTAGACAGTTATTAATTGATTAATTTATTTATTATATAGAAGAAATAACATAGATTGAAGATAAATTTGAATTCCTAAAATTAAAATTTTCTATACTTAAAAGGGTTTAGGGATGAGGTTATAACTAAAAAGAATAATTAAATATTTTTAATATATGTTTTATGTTGATTTCATCTCATTTGACCAATTAAGGAAAAGTAATTCTTAATTTATTATAAAGAGAATATTTTGTTTTAAAGTATAACTTTCATTAAA
Source organism: Epiperipatus broadwayi (assembly GCA_028023455.1). Classification (NCBI taxonomy): domain Eukaryota; kingdom Metazoa; phylum Onychophora; class Udeonychophora; order Euonychophora; family Peripatidae; genus Epiperipatus; species Epiperipatus broadwayi. Next base: position 15,433,071 of record JAQFVV010000008.1, on the reverse strand, counting down.
AGTTTGATTTAATGAGTAATTATCCTTCTGTTATTTTAATAAAGTAAATGTAATGTAGACAAATTATATTGTGTGAATATGAATTTATGGCTTGTTGAATTAAGATTTTGAGTAACAAATATTATAAGAGAGATCAGAATAACTGGTATTTATTTATGAAACTAAAAAAAATATCTTCAACAGAATAGATGTTTAATGGATAGGAGGAGTTGCCTAGACAATTTAGGTAACATTTTCCATGAGGAATTAAAAAAAAAATTGTGCAGAAAACTGATATATAACTTTCAGGAAGTAATGATGTTGAAAATTTTAATGTTTTTAAAGAAGCATTTGAAAGAGTAACTGTACAGGTTGATCTGGATGAATTTGAAAGACTACAAATATTGCCAAGTAAACTAAGAAGAAATATGAAATAGGTTTTCTGAAAGTGGTGAAGCTATGACAGAGTAAAATTATCCTTCTATTAGATTTCTGAAGGATAAGTTTAAATCCAGTGGTGAATGTATTGAGAAATTTTCGACAGCCATTACAAAGAATACAGTCAATTCTTTATAAAAATGTTGTAATTAATGCATGAGTTGATTTATTTTATTTATATATGCATATTAAATGAAAGAAATATTTTGCTTTATGTAAATATAAATTATTCTTTTAATGATATATTTAATTTAAACATTAGAGATTTTCTGGAAATAAAATTTGATATATTTTAATAAGTTCATATGTGAATAATTAATGTTCAATATTAAAGATGTAAAAAATAAAAATAAATAAATCTGTCGTTCTTTTTTTAAAATAAATTTTATGAAATATTTAAATATATTGTTTGTATTTAATAATTAAATTTGAAGTAGATATGAAGAAAAGCATGAAGATTGCTATAGTAACATAATTAGAAAATTAAGGCAATATTTTAAATATCTATTTTGGAAATAGATGAAAAAGAATCATCAATGTAATTAGTTATCATATAGTACTTAGTTGTGGTTTCTATTTATTTTAATTCAGTTTTAAAGAAAATGCTATTGTAAATATTGGTATCAAAGGCAAGAATCAAGAAGTGCTGTGTATAAAAATAATCATCTACAAATATTGTAGGATCAACTATATAGGAGATTTAAATATTATTATACTCTTTCTATATCTTAACAATATGGAATCTTATATTTTTGTTATTGTTTCAGTTAATATAAGCGATTAGAACATAACTGTATGGATCATCCATTTTTTCCCAATCTTACTGTAAACAAACAATTATCATGTAACATTGAGTACAGTGTAAAGCAAACTGCTAGAATTATCTTATTATGAGAAGAATCAAAGTTAAAAACAATAATTACTTTTATGAAAAAATGACTTACCAGGAAATAATCATAATATATCATAAAGAATCAAGGGAAAAAAACTTCAAGGAATTAATTTAATATCATCTGAAAATTATTGAATAACCAGAAAAATGATCAGTTTTCAATATTGTAAAATGGAAACAAATGAATTTTTTTAATCATTTTATTATAAGCAAGGAATCCAAAGAAAAATATGTACATATATTTAAAAATAAAAATCTCATAGTTATATCACTAACTAATCTTTACACTTATAGATAACTTTATCAAAAGGTTTTTATATTTTTATTTAATAATATCAAAATAATTATTTTAGGGGAATTGGTCATGCATACTCTGGCTACTAGGTGACGCTGCAGGACCATCAAGAAGCCTGCAAATGATAAATTTCTATGCAAAAATGGCTGAAATCATCGATGGACAAAAAAAAACAAAAAAGAAAAAGGCTGATATCATCAATAAAAAAAAAATCGCTGAAATCATCAATGGACAAAAAAAAAAATTGCTGAAGTGATCGATGCACAAAAAAAAAAAAATTATAAAAAAAAAAGACAAAAGCTATAAAATTCAAAACAAAAAAATCAGAAATCGGTGAAAATTTGCCAAACACAGACCCCCCCTCCCTAGAATCAAGAATTATTTGCTTAAATTGAAAAATGGAAATGCCTGAAGCAATATATATCCAACAAATCCATCGAAAGTACAAATTATAAAAAAAAAAAGCAAGAAAATGCTTTATAGCATTTAAAAAAAAACAGAAATTTGAAAGCGGGAAATCCAAAAACAGAATTTTATCAAATTATTTAGCTTTCAACATTTGCAAATATGCATCTACGATCATATTCAAAAGTATTTAATTGTTCTCTGCTTTGAAATTATGGCATATTTAAATTCATCAATATTTAAAAAATAAGAAGCAATATACAAAAAATAATTATCAACGTAAAATCTATCTCTTCCCCCAAAACAGCTGAAATTGACAAATTAAGTAGATGGCATAGTTTTCAAAAAATATACTAAATACTTGAAAAAAATAAAAGACTTTCAACATTTGCAAATCATTTAAATTCATCAATATTTAAAAAATAAAAAGCAATATACAAAAAATAATTACCAATGTCTTTCCAGGCATTTGGCATTTGTAGTAGGCACTTCGATGTTTGCAGTTTTTTCAGTTCAAGAAATTGTTTTTCATGTGAAAAGTCAGTACCAAAAAGTCTATCACATCACATTTCATTTTGAAAGTACAAAGTGTGATGTGCAATAGAAAAAGATTATTTGCAGCATAAAAATCTATTAGCTATCAAAAAATAAAATGAATTAAAAATCCATTAGCTTTTACAACTTTTCTTTAAAATTATAAAATTTAGCTTAGTAGGCACTGGGATGTTTTCAGCATAAAAATCCATTAAAAAGAACATTATTATTTTGATTTAGAGCTCACATTTTTAGAGAACAGATTTTAACACAAATAGTAACAGAAGATTAAGTAAAACCAGTTATTTGGTTTAAAAAAATACAGCAAAGATGGTAGAAATTAAGAGCAGATTACAATTAGCAAACAATTATAGTTCTGCAAAAAATAGACAAAAAGAAGGTTCATATTTGTAGATTTTCAGCACAAAAGAAATTATTTAGAAAAACATTCAAGTTTTGAATCTTATTGGAACAGATTTTAACACACTTAAACAGTAACAGAAGATTAAAAAATGGTAGTTATTTGATTAAAAAAATGCAGCAAAGATGGCAGAAGTTAGCAGATTATAATTTAGAAATTGTAAAATTTAGACTGATGGTATATTAATGGTTTGCAATATCTCATCGAATGGATCTTCACCATGATGCAGTCATCGCCATATGTATTCGCCAAAGTATAAATCCAGGTAATGTTGAGTGGTCCCCCTCTCTCATTTATTGCACCATTTTAATAGCCCCCAAAGTCTTTCTACATTTTGAGCATGGGCTCCAGTAGAAGGATCAACAAAATTGTAAGAATGATTTACTTTGAAATGTTGGTAACCTGCAGCATTCAATTCATTACTTTTGTAGGCCTTCCAGCAGTCAGAATATATGGAAGATTCCAGTGCTACATGTTGTTTAATGGCATCTAGAAGACCAGACGCTGTTTGACCTGGAATAGCAACAATGAAACACTCTAGTTTTTTTACGTAAACCACCAAATAACCACTGTTGTGGAAGAATTTTTTCCTGTTGGTTTTTGCATTTAGTGAATAGAGTTTCATCGACCTCTACAATTTTTTCCGGACCTCCAATTTTGCAGGTTGGGCGAGATAGCAGACTTTCTTTACAGGCTTCTCTCAAATATTACTTCTATGCAATGACAGTCTTCTTGTCCAAATCCATATCATTTTTTCCTGATTGCATGGTCAATTGGTTTTTACTCCAATAATAAATGACTCAGATAGCTGTGACAAGTGACAATTTGCAGCCTTAAAACCAGGTTCCTTTCCGAAGTGCTATCTAACATTGACACGTAGAAATGTTGCACCTCTATTGTGCCCTTGGACTCACATTAAGTTTCATTTGATGGCCATTGACACACACTTCTTGAGAAGGCAGAACACTTTTACCTTGGAGGAACTCCAGTTCTGTCTTTGGGAGATCCCAAATTTTTATCATTTTGAGTAAAAAAAAAGATTACGAAAAAGATGCTGTTTAAATTTCAGCTGCTGCTGATATTTCAGTGCAGGATTTTGAAATGTTGCCTGAAAGTTTGTGTATGTTTAATGTTGTATTCATCTGCATAAGAAAACAATCCATATTAACCCTGTCAAAAAATAAAATTAATTCCGACAACTTGTATTTCTAGCAGTACAAAATAATTAATGTGTTATAATAAAACTAAGCAGGAATTTCAAAAGACTAGTTCAGTTACATTTTGATTAAATTTGTCGACTTTGGAAATTATATTTTTCATGTGAAATGTCTATTACATTATTTCATTTTGAAAGTCCTAACTATGATGTAGTATATTACGGTGTGATTATATTTCTTTGTTTAAATCTTTAATTGGTATATGTGTATGTATTTAATTCAATATTTTACTAAGAATCTCATATAACATACATATATAATGAAATGTTTAGGCAACTATTTACTTTTGCGAGAACGTTAAATGATAATTTTAAAAATAAATTTGGTTTAGAGTGAAAATAAATGCTTTTTTAGCAGTGCCATTTTCCATTCACTTGGGAATCACCTTTGTTGAGATAAGTTAAGAAGTTTAATAATAGAAAGCTAAATTTCATAATTTTAAAGAAAAGTTGTAAAAGCTAATGGATTTTTAATTCATTTTATTTTTTGATAGCTAATGGATTTTTATGCTGCAAATAATCTTTTTTAATTGCACATCACACTTTGTACTTTCAAAATGAAATGTGATGTGATAGATTTTTCAGTAATGACTTTTCACATGAAAAACAATCTCTTGAAACAAAAAAACTACAAACATCGAAGTGCCTACTATAAATGCCAAATGCCTGGAAAGACATTGGTAATTATATTTTGTGTATTGCTTTTTATTTTTTAAATATTGATGAATTTAAATGATTTGCAAATGTTGAAAGTCTTTTATTTTTTAAGTATTTAATATATTTTTTTGAAAACTATGCCATCTACTTAATTTGTCAATTTCAGCTGGGTTTTTTTTTGGGGGGGGGATAGATTTTATGTTGATAATTATTTTTTGTGTATTGCTTTTTATTTTTTAAATATTGATGAATTTAAATGATATGCCATAATTTCAAAGCAGAGAACAATTAATTGCTTTTGAATGTGATCATAGATGCCTATTTGCAAATGTTGAAAGCTAAATAATTTGATGAAATTCTGTTTTTGGATTTGCCGCCTTCCGCCATTGTTAATGTTTCTTACTTGGGGAAGGGATAGATTTTACGTTGATAATTATTTTTTGTGTATTGCTTTTTATTTTTAAATATTGATGAATTTAAATGATATGCCATAATTTCAAAGCAGAGAACAATTAATTGCTTTTGAATGTGATCGTAGATGCATATTTGCAAATGTTGAAAGCTAAATAATTTGATGAAATTCTGTTTTTGGATTTCCTGCCTTCCGATTTGTTTTGCTTTAAATGGTATATAACATTTTTTTTTTTTATAATTTGTACTTTCGATGGATTTGTTCGATATATATTGCCTCAGGCATTTCCAGTTTTCGATTTAAGCGAAGAATTCTTGATTCTAGGGGGGGGGGGTCTGTGTTTGGCATATTTTCACTGATTTTGGGTTTTTTTAATTTGAATTTTATAGCATTTTCTTATTTTATATATATTGTGCATTGATCACTTCAGCAATTTTTTTTTTGTTTATCGATAATTTCAGTGGGTTTTTTTGTTTTTGTTTGTCCATCAATGATTTCAGCGATTTTTTTTTTTGATTTTTTTTTTCCATCGATGATATCAGTCTTTTATTATTATTTTTTTTTTTGTCCATCGATGATTTCAGCGATTTTTATTTTTTTCCCATCGATGATTTCAGCCTTTTTTGCATAGAAATTTATCACTTGGAGGCTTCTTGGTGGTTCTGCAGCATCACCTGGTGGCCAGCATACACTTAACCAAACACTACCATTTTAGGTAATTTGTGGTCCAAAGAGTCATGATATATTTATCTTTAATATTTTTGATTTCATTTTTTAAAAATTTAATTAATCTATATTGTATGCTAATCAATGTTGGTTATACAAGATTTTTTATTGTAGTCCGAGGAAATAATTAGATTAATTGGTAATAATATCTATTTTAAAGAAGATAGGGATGTAGTAATAGATTTGAAAGCTTAATTTGAGTAGATTATATATTTTTTGCCTTAAAATTATGTCATGGTTTCTGTATTTTATTACATACACATTTATTTATTTAGCCATTAAAGGAATATTAATGCTAAACAATTTTTGTATTAACTAAATTCATTTTTTTTCTGTTATATATATGGTATTATTTTTTAAACACATGATACATACATAATAATCTTTAATTAAAGATTAAGATTAGGGTTTAGGGAGAAGTGTATTAAAAAGAATTGGATTAGAGATATTTTATTATAGTAAAATTAGTCAATTTAAAATTTAGCTTGTGATACTATCGAGAACATATTTCTATCATTCTGAAAATAAGTAGGAGCTAATATTGTGAAACATAGAAGCCAGATTCAAAATATGTGTTAGTACTTTAACTGAACATTTTTTTGATTTTATGTTACAGATATCTCATGATTTACTAAATTTATTTATATCACACCATACATAAAGTGAGGTAACAGTGAGATTGATATATACTGTACATATTTTATTAGAATGCTAATGTTATATGAGCTAGTAATTAAAGAAAATATAGAATAGTAAAGATTTTATAATAAAATCAAGGAGAAAAGTATATGAAAACTTAATTTAAAAAATCAGACAATAAATAAATAAAATAAACATTGAATAGTGGGAGTATATTAAAAGTTATTGTTAATTTTGTATATCAGTACAATATAGTGCAATGTGTTATGTAAAATAAAATCTGTAATAATAATAACTATGTAGTATTTAAAAATATATATGCATATATGAGAAATTATTCATATATATGATTGTTATTAAAACAGGCAAAACTCTCCATACAGTAGTGCCACTCAGTACAAGCCAGAATAATTAATGGATGCCAGAAGGCTTATGCATAAAATCCCTATCTAGTGCCTACTCATCCAATATCTTCAGACTAGTTTCTAGCTTTGAGGAGCCTTGGATCTGAGAGCACTGTATCTAGATCTTAGGATCTAATGCAACCCTCCAGCAGCCACCTTTTATCTCTACTTAACTACAAAACAATGAGACCAAAATTGAAAACACAATAATATCTTCAATCCAAATTCATTAGCTTATATATTCATATATGTTTGAACTCAGTTCAATACCTATATATTTTGGTATCTTTGGTTTTATAATAACCATAGCCACCACTATCCTATTAGGCAGGATTGGTATTAAGCCACTAAACATCATATGATCACCTTTTCTTATGCTTGCTCATAACTGTTACTAAAACAGACAAAACTCTCCACACCGTAGTGATTACTCTGGCTTGCACTGAGTGGTATGGAGAGTTTTGCCTATTTTAATAACAGTTATGAGTAAGCATAAGAAAAGGTGATCATATGATCTTTAGTGGTTTAATTTATGATTGTTTGATTGTTATTAAAACAGGCAAAACTCTCCATACAGTAGTGATTACTCTGGCTTGCACTGAGTGGCATTACTGTATGGAGAGTTTTGCCTGTTTTAATAACAATTATGAGCAAGCATAAGAAATGGTGATCATGTGATATATGATTGTATAAAAGATATCATTTAGATGTCTGGTCCAGAGATTGTAAATTGTTAGAAATTTAGACATTTGAATAAAATTTGTACTAAGTTTAAGATTGAAGGAAGATGATTAAAATATTAAAAAGTAATAGTCATTAAATTTAATAATTATTGGGTGTAAGAAAAAATAGAAGTCACACTGAATTTAAGTTAAGAGTAGATTGTCAGTAATGAAATAAAAACTTTATCATTTATACATTTTTAATCAATATTTCAAGCACAGTTTTTGGCAATGGCATATTAAATTAATATTTAGTTGAAAAGTTGGATATTATGAAATTTTTTTTTTGTTTATAAAGAATTTATTTATTCTAATAACTAATTTATATAAAGGTTATTTTGAGATTTAAATTTCAATTCTATAATTCAAATGTTGTTCATATCTTGAAATGAAAATGTTATTACAGTAATTGGAGATGATGAAGAAATTTTAAAGAATATCTAGACAAGACGAAGAGCACTTTATAACAAGAAATGGCAAAAATCTTGGAAATGGAAACTAACTTGGAAAAACAAACTGCCTTTCAACAGACTCATATGATTAAAATTAATTTTTATTTCTGAGTAAATTTGCTAAAAACATTTCTGTGGACAAATTGTGACTGTCATAAATTTGAGACTACTTATACACTCTTAATAATGGATGATGACATCAAATTAATTTTGATATGATTTAAAGATAAGACCATTGGAATTGATGGCAATGCATCAAATTTTTTTAGATAACTAAAGAAGAATCAAATTATTTATGCTAACAAGGAAAACTACTTAGATTTAAAAAAATCATTTATATTCCTATATCAACTAAGGAAAACTTAACAAAGCAATGTGCAAACTATCATACAATATATTTTTATTGCATGAAAATTGCTCAAATTATTCAACACAGAATAGGGCCAGCAGTAAAAGAGTATCATCAGATGTACAACATGATTTCAGAAAATGCTAAGAAACAAGAGAAATAATTGCTGGTGTTTGCTGTATAAATGAAATGGCCAGAGAATAGTAGATAAAATATGTGCTTGATTGATTACAAGAAATTCTTTGATTCAGTTAAGAAATGTTCCTATAAAGATAAATACACCAAACATTTTATCATTATTATGAAAATGTCTTTACAAAGTTAGAAGCTATAGTTGAGCATTCTTTAGCAAAACAGTTTTTTTATATTGGCAAAAGATTATATAGTGCTTTATATTTTATTCAATATGTAAAAAGTGAAACCATATTTGTTAGATATCTGGATTCTAAATTGTTTATGAAACATCAGTAATTGTAGATATTGTGTTGTTACTACAATTAGAGTTCAAAATGAAGAAAACTTCAAAAAAACTTATGAAAAGATAAGATTATAGTTAAATATAAAGAAGATGCACAGCAACTGACTATATAATTGATAATAATGATATAGATGTTGTATTTTGTAAAAATATTTATATGTTTGTGCACTCCAGAAAAAATAGAAAATATTAGAGAAATATATTTAGATCACGAACTGATAAGTGGTAAATTTAATTAAATAATTTCCATTAAAATTCCAAGAAATATTTGCTGATTACAAATATTTCTTGATAAGAGACTAAATTATTTTATATGAAAAGGAATTCCTAAGGCACCAATTAATTAGTTATGGACCTAAAAACATTACCGTATATGGGAGAAAGTAATTAATTGTGTGAGTAATTAAAAACTATAAATAGAGTAAGCAACAAGGTTCTTTCTCAAAACAGGCAAAACTCTCCATATTGTAGTGTCACTCAAAGCAAGACAGAGTAATTAATGGATGACAGAAGGCTTGTGCATAAAATCCCTATCTAGTGCATACTCATCCAATATTCCCAGACTAGTTTCTAGCTTGTGGCTTTCATCAATAAGGAGCCTTGGATCTGGGAGCACTGCACCTAGATAGGGATTTTATTCACAAGCCTTCTGACATTCATTGATTACTCTGTCTTGCTTCGAGTGGCATTACTGTATGGAAAATTTTGTCTGTTTTAACAACAATTATGACCGAGTAAGGTTCTTCCTCCCAATTCATTCCCAATTCCTTTTGCAGAGAGAGATATAAGTGACAGTAGCTTCAGTTAATGTGTAGCACTCTTAGTGAAAATGTGTTCATGGGCAGCAACTGAATAGACCCAAGGAGTTTGGGAAACTGGGGCCAGAGGAAACTGTCTGGCTAGCAGTTAGATGCAAAAAGTTGATTTTTTTTCAGTGGATTTCAGTGAAGTTACTAAGAGGACTGTTGCTGAGAGATGGAAGTAATTGCAGCTAAAAGAAGCTCATAGTGACAGTCACAGTGCTCTACAATGAAGCCATATGTGTTCATGTGCAGCTGAACTAGACTAGGGCTAATGTCTTTGGGAAACCAAGGCCAATAGAAACTGTCTTGAAATCAGCCAGTCTTAAAGTGCATGGGGGAAATGAACCAGAGGGAACTATAGAGATATTTGGGTTGTGAATGTAGTAGACTGTTTGCTATTCTTATTATTTACTATTTTGTTTGTTGGTATTCAGAAAGATTGCATTTCGAATACACAGCAGATGTCATCGATAGATTTATCTTTTTGATTTATTCATCAGTAACAAAAAATCCATAAGTCAAAGTATTAATCTCAATAGGACTCACTTTAAAAGAAATACTAAAAAGATCTTTAGATATAGGGGCAAGATTAAAATTGTGAATAAAAATTGTTCACTTTATAATATTTCTTGTAAAATTTGGACACTGAAAACAAGTAGCATGAAAAATGTTTTTTTCATGAAGCATAAATGATCAAATCGAAATTGTCTTGCTTATTTCATTAGAAAACTGAGTAATATTTTGAAAAGTGATGGTGAAAGAAGATGACCAGAAATAAATTATATGGAGTTTTTTTATTTCTTGAGCAACCTGGAAGATAAATCATATTTGTTGCAATATTAGTCACATGATTGTCAGAAATTGATATTGATTTGACACCATCTAACAATATTAATTTTTAAAATCTTATTTATATTTATTTTATTAGTTTGTCCAATGAAGTTTGAAGAAATATTTAATTTAGCAGTTTTTGAATACTTAGTAGCTGCAACTATCTTCTTGTCACATTTTTTTTTTCTAATGTAGATTTGTAGCACAGGAAGAGAATATATTAATAGCTAGAAATTAAATGGATGGAGAATATACAAATGGCCATTTAAAAAAATAATATATCAATTATTAACTTAACTATCAGACAGAGTGGCAAGATTAGTTATACAACTTAATAGCAGATACCAAATGCAGAATATTCAGGTTTATGCCCCAACAAGTTCTCATAGTGATGAAGTAATAGAAGATTTTTATATGGATGTACAAAAGGTGTTTGATCAGAGGAAACAACATTTTAAAATTGTTATGGGAGACTTTAATGCTAGAATTGGTAAACAAATGAAAGATGAAAATGCTGTAGGTAATTTTGGTATGGTAATAGAAATGAGAGAGGACATAGACTTGTGGAATTTGCAGGAAAAGAAAAACTTTATATTATGAATTCTTTTTTTTTTTGAGAAAAATGTTAAAAGGAAATGGACATGGAAGCATCCAAATGAAGGTACAGCACAATTGGCTTATATTTTGACTAACAGAAAATAAGGTTCTTAATAAATTTAACACAGGAAGTGATCATCGATTAGTAAGATATAAGATACATGTTAATACAAAGCTAGAGAGACTAAACTTATTAAGAAAAACAATATTTACAGTTGATATTCCTAATCTTCAGAAACATTCTAATGAATTTAAATTAGAACTTACAAATCGGTTTCAAGTATTAGTAGATTTTGAACATGATTCAGATTTGAATGAAATTAATATGAAAATAACTGATACACTTTTAAAAACTACAACAAAGATAGCTGGTAGAAAAAAAGCATCAATTGACCAATAAAATTTCTACTGAGACTAGAGAATTTATGAAGAAAAGAAGGAATATGAAGATATACAAAAATGATATATTAAAAAGGATTGAATATCTCAAATTTTGTAAATTGGTATGGAAAAGAGTGGAAAATGATATAAGAAAGTATAACTGTGAACTGGCAAGGAAAGCTGTAGAAGAAAATAAAAATCTCAAGAATGTAAAACAACATTTTGGAATTGGTAGGAAATTTATATCTGCAATAAGAAAAAAAGATGGAATTATTACTAAAAAGAGAGATGACATCATGAAATAGGTAGAAGACTTTTATCAAGAATTATATATTAATAAAGAACAAGTGTCTCCTATATCTATTACATCTTCTGAATTGCCCAGAATTTTAAATGAAGAAATGAGATATGCAATTAAATATATGAAGAAAGGAAAGGCGCCAGGTAATGATGGAATTACAATTGATATATTAAAATAAGCAGGTGAAAAAATAGAATTTTTTTTAGCAAAGTTATATATTAAATGTCTAAATGATAAAGATGTACCAGATGATTGGAAGAATGCAGTATTAATATTAATATTTAAAAAAGGTGACAAAGAAGATATTAAAAATTACAGACCTATCAGCCTTTTATCAGTTTTATATAAAATTTTTACCAAGATAATTACAACTCGTATACAGAGAACATTGGATTTCCACCAACCAAGAGAACAAGCTGGATTTAAATGTGGTTTTTGTACAGTAGATCATATCCAGGTATTGAGAGAAGTTATAGAAAGGACAAATGAATATGAGTTGCCATTATGTTTTGGATTTGTAGATTATGAAAAGGCATTTGATTTTATAAACATTTCTTCAGTGATTAAAGCATTGGATCATCAAGGTATAGATCCAGGATATTGTCATATTTTAAAGAATATTTATGAAAATGCAACAGCGACAATTAGATTACATAATGATACTGGGAAAGTCAATATTGAGAAGGGTGTAAGACAGGGTGACTCGATATCTCCAAAACTTTTTACAGCAGTGCTGCAATAAGTATTTTGTGGATTAAAATGGGAAGCTAAAGGAATGAAAGTAAATGGAAATTATTTAAGTCATTTAGATTTTGCAGATGATGTAGTTGTTTTTGCAAATAATGCTTTAGAGCTGCAGGAAATGTTGCAGGAGTTATCAGATGAAAGTAGGAAAGTATGACTAGTGATAAATGTTAAAAGACTAAAGTAATGTTTAATTGATTTTCTCAAAATATGAAAATAAAGATTGATTATAATGAGTTAGAAGAAGTTAACAGTTACAAATACTTTGGTCAGATTATTAATACAGATGGAAACATAATGGATGAAATTAATCATAGAATTAAACTTGTTTGGAGTGCTTTTGGTAGAAATAACTTTATTCTAAAAGGAAATATGCCTATGTGTTTGAAAAGGAAGGTTTTTAATAAATGTGTTTTACCAGTTCTTACTTATGGATCTGAGACTTGGACACTTACTAGAAGAGCAATCCAGAGAGTTCAGACTACTCAAAGAAATATGGTGAGATGCATGTTGGGAGTAACAAGAAGAGATTGAAAACACAAAGTATGGGCAAGAGAACAAACAGGTGTTACTGACTTCATTGAAAAAATTAAAAGATTGGAGTTGGGCTGGACATGTTGCTAGAAGAGATGATAATAGATGGACAATTGAAATCTTAAACTGGATTTCAAGAGATTGTAAAAGACCCAGAAAGAGACCACATGTGAGATGGATGGATGAAATAAGAAAGTGTGTAGGGGTGATGTGGAGAAGAGAAGCTAAAGATCAGAGAAGATGGATTGAACTTGGAGAGACCTTCATCCTGCAGTGGATTGATAATGGTTGATGATGATGATGAACTTAACTATTTAATTCAATATAGAAAATGTGTATTTAACTATCAATATCATATAAATTACATTAATGATCCTGTTTCTATAATAATAAAGAATAATTTTGCACCCTCTAGATCAGTAGTTCTGAATTTTATGAAAATTTGAAGGTGCTTCATTATTTGTTTTTACCATGCCTAAATTATAAGTACAAGTGTATAAGGATATTCATAATAAAACTATAATAATCTTAATTAATGTACAAATTTATATTTCTTAATAATTTAATATTAAGCACCTACAATTTGAAATGAAATTTTTGAAGCAAATCATATACTTACAAAAAAAAATTATGATACATACAAAAACAATTTATTTTCATGTGATTTTTTAAATCTACTGTTTAAAATGAACCTTTAAAAAAAAAATTCTTATTGTCGAAAACTTAAAAGAATTTCTTAAAAAAGTCACAATTTTTTGAGGAACCATGACTCCTCATGCATTTACATACCAGTGATGTAGATATTCATTTACTGTTAGATTTTGTGAAAAAAAATTTAGCTTAGCTGCCTTCCAAGCAGCTGGCCCGGGTTCGCTTCCCGGTCAACGCATTTGACATATGAAGAAAAAAAAAGAATATGGGGTTTTGGTGTCTTGAGTTATTTTTAGATGGAAATTAAAAATTTTAATATACCCTTTTCAAATTTAATTTAAAAATTAAAGACATTGTGGGATAATTTTCAGCACAGTCACCTGTTATGTCTGTGATCTGAGATTCAAATCTTAGTCAAATTTGGAAATCTTTTCAGATTTTCAAATATTATTTATAACTGCAGCTTGCTATCAATTTTAATTGTGACAAATATATATTTAGTTATTTTTAGGCAAAGGATTAAACAAGGAAGAAAATCATAAATACTTATAGAGATTACTTAATAACGGATTGAAGATTTATAGTGTAGATAAGTTTGGGGTGTTAAGTGATTTATGTATATTAGTATAAACATGAGAGTGATTTAAAAAATAATTATATATAATATAAGCTTAATATTTTATATTTTGCTTTATTATACATTAAAATAGTAAAACTTTTGAATGTAGCAAACAGATATTAAATATAATTTTGCTTTAACTTTTTATGTTGATTTTAATATTGGCTTGTTTTTTTTTCTATTTTAAGCCAAAAAAGGAAATTTTTCTATTAAAAAACTTGCTCAAAAGGTCAGTGGTAAGTAAAACTTCCTTTATTTAACATATTTATGTAATTATTCATTAGAGTATTATTTACAGTATGTTTAGACATAGTCATCAGTCTAACATTAAATTTATTATCTTTTTTGTCTCATTATTTTCCAAATATTTCTTTTCTTACATCTTCATGTCTCTTATGTTGTTGTTGTTGTTATTGTTATTATTATTATTATAATAATAATAACAATCATCATCATCATCATCCTAGGTTAAAATATTGATTAAAAGTTAAATTAATAAAGTATTAAACTTACAAAATGCATTTTCTTACATTTTTGTTTTCATTTTATTTTCTTCCATCATCATCAACTAATCAAAATACATCAGTCTAATTAGCCATATTTTCAGTTTTTAACAGAAATAAGAGTACATATTTGTTTTACTAGAATTTTTTTTCATGACTTTCTTCCAGTGATTATATAAGATTATAAATTTATGATTAATTAAAAATCATTCTATTTTGCAAAAATATAATTGACAAAAAATAAATATTCATATGATTAGCTATTTGGGAAGTCAATTGATATTTGAATACTAAGATTTTTTTTTTTTTTTACTTTTTCAAGCTGGGGATTTTAATCCAAGAACCTTTAGTTCTTGCCATTTTCACCATTATATTATATTATATTATATTATGAAAAAAATATTATTCAGTAGTTTCAAACAAAGACAGAGATGGGCAATTTTTTTTCATTGTTAGCTAATTCAAATTTATAAAAGAATGTAAAGATAAAAAAAAATATTTATTTCAATATATATTAATTATAATAAGATAGTCCCAACTGACTGGCCTCCTCTTTATCCTAAATCCTGGATATTGGCATTAATTCATCGTCTAGGACAACATCAACCCATCACCCATTCCACCTTCGATCAGAAAATCAAGCTATGGGAAGCTTATAACCTCATAATCCAAACCAACAAAATTTATTAACCAGCTTTAAGATTAATAATTATAAATTATTACATCTCCTCAAAAGATGCAGTCTTGAAGCAAAATTCTTTGATTTCGCTGTTAAAATTAACCTGTCCGCCCTACTCACTAATTCTTTCCTGTATTTCAAAAGAGGATATAACAAAATCAATCCAATCTGCAGTCTGTGCTCAATGGAATATGAATCAATTGATCATATGTTTCATAAATGTCCACAGATGAAATCTACAAGAGAACTCGTCATCTCCAAAGTCACAATTAAAAGTGAGCTCATATTATCACTAAACAAGGCAATGCAGTTGGGAACTTATTCAATAATTAGAATTTCTTTATTCATCCTGCATATGCTTTGGATAGTCAGATGTAAAATGCTAATTCAATTGCCACAACCAAACCCAAGCTTCCTATTCATACATCTAATCAAAGAAATTAAAAAGCAAGATGAGCTCTTCTTCACAATCAAAACTTTCAATGACACATGGTCTCTATTCTCAACAACATAATTGACTGCAATTGTAGTTAACACACATGCGAACTCATTCCCTAAACAAGTCAAATTGTGTTTGGGTCACTAAACCCAATAATGCTCCCACCCGTTAAATCTTTGATATATCTAACTTATATTATCAAAGCAATCTTGACCACTCTGTACTTTTGTACTTTCAGGATTAGCAAATCATGTATAACAACATTAACCTTTTCTCCTTATATCATCTGTTTTTCTTGTTCTTGTTCAAGAATGTAACATACCTTTTGAATATATTATGTTTTGAAATGAATTATAATATCATAATTATTATTAACATTATATTATTTATTATTACATTCACATATAATTACATAACTGCAAACAAAAAACAATATTAATACCAAAATTTACTCCAAAATCTAATGATGTTTTTGTCATTGATTATTTTTAACAATGAATTCATTTTCGTACAATTTTAGTAGTGCTGATATACTTGATATTCTCCAAAGCAAATTTAAAATAATAATAAAAATAAAATGTTCAAGTTTTACTTGTTATTGACAATGCATTCAGAGTTATCATGATTTCAGTATATAAGCACTTACATAGGAACTACCCACAACTAATTTGCAATTGTTAGGAGTGTCATTAAGGAGACATGATTATTTTGAGTGCTCAAGTCTAAAAATCATTGGAAATATTGAATGGCCCTGCTTTAACTATGAAGGCTTGTTTAATCATCACCAAAGAATAATCAGTTGAAATATTTCATCAAAACTGAAATGAGGTCATAGTGAATAAAAGTTTTATTCATAGGAATTATAAGCAATGTAAAATTTTTTATGACTCATTTTTTAAAACAAAAATGAATAAGCATCTTTTATTGAAGTTGGTTTTTATTATATATTTTTTAAAAATACATGCAGACCAGATTATAGATATTTTCAAGCTGATGTTGGCCCACAGGCCAGAAGCTGCCCATTACTGTCTTAAGACATTGAACAATATTTTATTATTATTATTATTATTATTATTTTTTATTAACAGGCTTGCCCTTTTGTAAGTTGTTTTTAAAGGGGGTGGGGGTGGGGAGGCATTATTTAATAAAATGTCAGCAAATTCTCTCCCAGTTTGAAGTACTTATCTTCATAAGAAGAATGATTTTAATCTAATGGCTTCTGTTCTTTGTGGATGGTTTAATTGCCTAATTTGTCTTTAGCTATCCATATAATAGTTATTAATTTTTTTATCAATTATTTTCTGAATCAAAGACTGTTGTTTTCATGCAATAAATTATTTTCCCCAACACCCATACTCATTTAAGGATCTCTGATGACATCTGTAAACATGGCTTGGAAAAGTAATAATAATGAATTGATGTAATTAGAACTTTCATGTTTTGTAGTCAAATATTGATATCAGTATTTGAATAATAAAAAAAATTATAATTACTCTAGTTAAGTCATTTTTATTCTAAAATATTTTTTTCTTTTATTCGTATATCATTTCTTATGTTTGTTTAATATATAGTATTCACTAGTTTGCTGAATTCATTGTTAATAAGCTGTTTAATTTGAGCAATCTCATCATTTTTAAATTTGTTTTATGACTAAATTCATTTATTAAACTAATATCAGCTGTACAATTTATATTATAACTTAAATTGACACATACACTTAAGTTTTAATAAATAACATAACAAATTTATTCACTTTGAATAATATATATTGTAATCATATATTGGGCCTTGTAGGTTAAATACATACTGTAATACTTTAAAAAAATTTTTTTTTATATTGTACTAAATACATTTTCTTACTGCTATTAAATTATAAAATCTTAGCTAAATGTTTTAATTTATTGATTAAATAATTTACTCAGCATATTAATTCTTAATTGCTTAAGAAATATTAATTGGCTTGTTTAATATTTGTTTAAAAATCCCAAGTTAAAAATTTAAATCTGAATAAGAGGTAATTTAAAGCCCGTTATGCTTTAAGTACATGCAGTAAATAAAGTTGTCCCTATTATTTATAAAATATAGTTATTTATTTGTGTTAGAACCTTTGTTAATTTTCAAAATAACTAGTTTTGAAATAATTCATAAAATATTGTTTGCATTAGAGTTATTTAAAGATAAAATTTAACAATATTGAGCTTAAATATAACTAGTTGGGATAAGTTTTTATTTAAATGAATTCTTGTAATTAATTTAGTTTCATTGCTTTTAAATTATTGGTTATATTTAGTATGCAGGTGGGTGCACAGGTGTTGATGCATACATGTGAATGATTGGAAAGTTTAAAAGAAATTATTTAAAATTATAAAAAGAGTGTTTAAGGTAATTTTAAAAGGACTTAAAATAAAATAGTGTATTTTGAGTAAAAGTGTTTAATTTAAAAAGGTAATTAATTTTATTAGAATTAAATAAATGGTTTATTTAGTAACTAAATTCAATTAATAAAGTTCATAATATTTTTCAATTTTCAATCTAGACTTCACATGCTTAGACTGAATTAAGTAAGATTCAAGGTCAAAAAGTTATAAATAAATGTCCCAGATAATTAGAAAGATTAAAACTATTTAATTTAAATATCTTGCTTGAATATTGAAATGGGATTATTGCACTATGTCATATGATAAATAATGTGGTAGAAATCTTTACACATGCACCAGGATTTTGCTATAAAAAGAAAACTAGAAATAAAATAATTAATTGGCTGAATTGGTTTTTGTTTTCAATATTATCTTCACTTTTCTTGAATTTTTTTCATCAGTTTAAAAAGTTTTAAATTGATTTTTTTAAAATAACTCAATAGAAAAGTTAAAAATTATCCTGACAATATTATTCTGAAGTGTGTGTTTAATTATTTATTGGACAATAAAGCATGGGAATCTGTGATAAATTAAATTATTTTTTAAAGAAGATTATAAAGTTTTCTTAAATGGAAACATGGGAACCGACTATACATTGGGAAGTGTATGTTTTGTTCTTATTATAAAACATTAGTTAATTCAAACTCTTGGCTATTAACAATTGCCTTTACACTTGAAAATATTTATTACATTTTTTACACTTGAAAATATTTATTACATTTTAATAAAGCTCTGATCTAAAGATAAATAATTTGTGAATAATAACTTATGAAAGACAGTCATTCGTAATTTGATTTGGAAATATGTGATAATTATTATATTTATGCCAAACCAAAAGAATAATAATTATGACTTATCTTAAAAGGATTGATTGTATTAAGAACAAAATGAAATGCAATAATTTGAAATGATGTTGTATAATTTTAAGGAATGAAAAAGTCTTAAGGATCAGTTTCTTTTTCAATAGTTTAAGAAAGACTTTATGCATCTATTTTTCTATTAATGAAAATAAGCTAACATTTGATTGATATAATTGTTCATCCTGAATTTATCTATCTAGTTATTTATAATATTTTCTACTTTGCTTATTTGTTTGAAATATATTACCTTGACAAAGAAGAAATGATTTAAACTTATGTCATGCTTTAATATTATTAAAAATATGTGAACCTTATAATATGAATCTTCACAAAAAAAACTGTTATTGCTTAATATTCTTTCTCTACTCATTTCTCCTCAAATTTATGCTTCAATTATGAATGTTGTTATAAAGAAATTTCTGCTCTTAACCATGATATGTGCATTTTCTATCTGCCAGAATGAAAGACTGTTTTGTAGTATTTTTCTTAAAGAAGATAGCAAAAGGGACTTAAATAAAAAGGTATTATTTTTATTATAAGATGAAAAGAACTTTAATCCTTAATCTGAAATGATAAAATAAAATATTTAGTGCATATGTTTGGCATATTTAAAATTATTATTGTTATTATGTAATTCTTATGATTAGGTTTATTATTATTATTACTAGTATTTATAATGCTATGCATATGTGAAATGAATTGGTTAAGAAATATTTTGGTAAGGGATTTATTTAAAGGTTATTTATTCTTATTATTTGGAGTTCTCTGAATTCTTATTTCAACCCAATGAATGTATTAATGTACCTGGGATAGAACAGCCTTTTATATTTGATATAAATGTGTATGAATGAAAATATTTGTAGATCAGTGTGTGTGAATTTCGATAACATACAAAATTTAATGTTAATATCATTATGAAATTATGATTTGTTGGTATACACATATAGTTAGACTGAATAGGTGTGTTGTTATATCTTTTGTGCGAGTTGATTAATTATTATCTTTATAATATATAGGGTATATGAGCACAGACATATATAGACACAGGTATATAATAAGCCTGTGTTTCAGTTATTATCATTATAATCAAATTCATGTTTTGTCTGGCTAATAATTGATACACTGCTTGAAATCGCTATCAATTTAGGCAACTTTAGGTGGATATTTTATTGCTTCTTTTGTCTGCATTCAGCCCCTTCATGAGAGAAAGCATAGCTTGCTTATTTAATAACACTGTCTACATATAGTTATTGGGTGCCTATTCATGATATTATATTATTAAACCCCTTCATGAGAGAGAGAAAGTGGCTTTTTTTTTTAGCACTCTTCTATCTCACTGATGACAAATTATTTTTCCCCATCTCCCTCCCAAAAAGTTAAACTAAGATCAAAACTTTTGTCTTTTTCAACTTTGGTTTTCTTTTTTGTTTTTAAAATATGGCGACGACTATACTGCGATTATTTTTTTTTGCTTTATTTGTATTATGTGATGTTTTTAATTTACCATTTTTGAAAAGAAAATGTACAAATATTTGAGTCAAATCTTGTATCATAAATTATTTACAAGAATGTCAAAATATTGGTAAAAAAAAGTAGTAGTTGGTTGCAGACGGTTGTGGGTTCGCCTCCCGTCCAATGCTATAGACATATGAGAAAAAAAAAAGTATCAAATGTCAAAATATTAGTAAAAAAGTCACGGTCAAATGTCAAAATATTTTTTAAAAAGGTGGAGAAAATGTAAAAATATTTTAATAAAAGTCAGAGAAAATGTAAAAATAATTTAATTAAAAATAGTCAGGCCCTAAAGTGTATCAATATTTTGATAGCCTAATTTATTAAATTAAAAAAATGATGATTATTGTAAATAAATATTTTATTATATAAATATTATCTTATACATACTATTTAAATACATGTGTATTATCTATACTGAACTTAATGTAATTAAATGGGATTTGAACTCAGACTTTCAAGATCCCTACAGCTACCCACTCCATCTTATACATGACCACATACATGTGAAAAGATGTGATCTCTAATATACATATTTCATGCTGAACCAGCACTCAACATTTAGTCAGATCATCATCTCCCACACGTATCAGTGCTCAGTTTATATTAAGATAGAAAATCTTCAAACTTTAATGGGGAGATTTCAAATCTTCTCCATCCTCCATCATCATGGAAAATCGGATGATGGAATGCTCGAAGCACTTGTTGATGCCAATCTTATTGTCATACCCATATTGACTTTGTCACTCTGGACTGTCACATATAGGACCTTAATATGTCCATTTAATTTTATGAAGAGGGATAGACAAAATATAGAATGAATATGTGATATTTAAATATAAGTATATTGTCTAATACTGCACTTAATATAATTAGAAGGGATTTGAACCTATATTTTCAAACTTCCTACAACTATCCAATCCATCTTATATAACCAATACACATAGCCACATGCATGTGAAAAAGATAAATGATCTCTGGTATACATATTTTGTGCTGAAGTTGGTCCAGATTATCATCTCCTGCACACATATATAATCATTGCTCAATTTATATTAAGATAGCAAATCTTTAAACTTTGATAGACAGGCTTCAATTTTCTTCATCCCCCCAACTCTTCAGCCATCCATATTAGCATCAACAATTTGAGCATTCCATCAGCAGATGATCAATGATATGGAAAAGTTTGTAGCCTGTCCATTAAAGTTTGAAGATTTGCTATCTTAATATAAATTGAGCATTTTATATATATGGAATATGATAATCTAGACCAACTGAAAAGTGCTGGTTCAGTACAAAATACATATATTGGAGATCATTTATTTTTTTTACATATTTGTGGTCACCTGTATTGGTTGTTTAAGTTGAAGTGGATGGTTGTGAGAAGCTTGAAAATCTGAGTTTAAATCCCTTTTAATTACATTAAGTTCAGTATAGACAATATACTTGTATTTAAATATTACATATTCAGCTCATATTCTGACTATTCCTCTTCTATATATTCAAATGGACATATTAAGATCCTATATATGAGGGGTCAGAGTGACTTAAAGTCAACATGGTTATGACAGTAAGATTGGAATCAACAAGAGCTTTGAGCATTCCATCATTAGATTTTCAATGATATGGATAGTTCAAGAGTTGGAGGATGGAAAAGATTGAAGCCTGTGCATTAAAGTTTGAAGATTTGCTATCTTAATATAAATTGAGCACTGTTTATATATGTGTGTGAGGGAGGATAATCTGAACTAACTGAAGAGTGCTGGTTCAGCATGAAATGCACATATCGGAGATCGTTTATCTTTTCATGTGTATGTGGTTATGTATATCAGTTGTATAAGATGGAGTGGATAGTAGTAGGGAGCTTGAAAGTCTGAGTTCAAATTTATTCTACTTATACTGTAAATAAATATTTTTGCTATTAATTAAATAGTTTGTGTTTTATAGCCACTATTACATTATTACATTCATTACTCTGAAAATCTAATTTAATAAAGTTTCATTATTTTATAAGAGTACATTTCAAATGTTCACACAGAATTATTTATCTATTTTGCTTATTATTTATTTTACCTGCATTATAAAGATAAATATTGTGTTTATTTGTTTTATTTCAAATGTTTGGTAGCATAAAATATACCCTTTCTATCTGCTGCATTATTCCATATTAGTACTTGTTGAAAGTTTATATCAAAAGATATGAAATTTAGATATTTTATACATGGTAGAAATGAAATATTTACCTTGAAGAACTTTAAGGTATTTTAGAAATGTTTTATCTGCTAGCCATATAATATTTAAATAATTTATTATAGTGTATTCACATTTTTGCTTATCTAAAATATAAATGTTTAACAATAAAGGTAAAAGAAGGTAATTTATTGATGTGTAGTTTGAATCATTATTACCTTTTAAGAATTTTAAAATATACTACCATTAACATTTTTCTCTTGCCAAGTACTTTTTTTTTTAATTTTGAGATGTAGACATTTAGAATCTGAGATGAAATTATTTAAAATTGTTAAAAAAAACTTACAATTTTAAATTTTTAATAAAATAAAAAACCTGTGATAAGATTTAAATTGATATAAGAACCTGATATTCTAGTAATTATAGTTAAATATTGTGTATTGTCTATATAAGACATCTCATTAATCTGTAGAAAATTTATTGCTATTATGGTGTCTACCTGAATGACCATTTGTCCACAGTTACAATATGTATTAGTAATTAGGATTAGTAGTTCAACTGGCAACTGGCTAATTGAGACAATAAACAATATTGATCATGGAACAATTCATATATCTGTAGATAGATAAAGAAATAATCTCTAGTTAGAGCTTATCTCTAATTCCTTGAATTATTCAAGTCTTTATTTCTATAACTATCCGTTTTCTTTAATTCCCGTGATATTAGATGATCATTCACTAGAAATTTCTAGAAAGCACCTTACTGCTCACATGCATCTCTGAGTCAGTCTAATAGAATTGTCGGGAGGTCATTCTATTCCTAATACAGATCTGTAACTGTATTATCCATTTTTCATTCTGCACTTGGAATTTCACTAGTCTGCTTTTCACTTTACTTTTT